>JAAMXJ010000205.1:0-328187 GCA_019693375.1 Asterochloris erici
CCCCAAAACCCTCTCCCCCCCAGACTGCCATGTGACCACTTGGAAGCTACCAGCAGTACACCTGCAGCAAGGTAGAGCCCTGTGCCTGCTTGCCTGCGAGCTGGGGACGAGCTGCGGCTGGATCTGTATTTGCCGCAGGACCGGCTGCGGCTGCTGAACTTGTGCTTCAGGCGCCTGCTACCCGAGTCCTCTCGTCGCGGCCTGCTCTCTGAAACGACATGCCTCAGGGGAGATCTGCAGCACCACAAACAGGAGGGCTGCTCACTGCTGCTCAGCGCATGGCCGACAGGCGATGTCACAGCATGTTGAGCACAGCACCACAACGAGCAGGCCTGCATGAGCAGCAGTCACCTGCTGCGCTGGCGCCTCCTCTCCCTGCTGGTGTCTTCAGGCTGAGCAAACTTGTCACCAAGGTTGTATGGCGCTGTGTACTGCTGCTCATGAGCAGCTGCAGGCTGTGCAGCCACTGACGGCTCATCAGAGCCCAGCCCAAAACCCAGCCCCTGCACAGCAGCAGAGCATGCTGTATAGCTGCCACAAGCTCCCAAAGGGACTACCTTCCTACCTGCTTTTTACGTGCTCCTGAGTCCACCACTTTAAGGGCTCGATACAGGTGATCGGCCTTGTCATGTTCCATGCCGTCCTGGCCTTCTGATAAACACGTGCGAAATAAGATTTAGAAAACAGCTTGCAAAAACAGGTTTGCCTGCTAAAGCAGGTCCCCAGCCCCTCCTTGTTGAGGCTACTGCTGCTGCCCGAGAAGATCTACTGCCAGCAAGATCTGCTGATCATGCACAGCCTTCGTCTGGACAAGTCCTAGCAGGAATGATCCGAGGCTTGAGGCATTGGCTGATTGACTAGGGCCCCAACAAACTCAGCATGGACATCAGGAGCTGGTTTGGTCAGAAGGCGTCAGACAATGAGCCAGGTTTGACATTACTTCCAGCATCTACTCCCTGCTTGCCCTACATCTCCCAGACTGGCTGGCTTCCTGGATTGCAGGACCCTCTGTCCTGGCAGAATGGCACAAGTATGAGACAGAGTCTGCGCCACCTGCCCAGCAGACAGGCCTCCTCAAACAGATGGAGGAGGGCACCAGCTCTGTCCAGGTGCATTGCGGTCCTGCTCAGCAGCCTGCCATGAGCAATGGCAGTCTCACACGAGATGCTACAAGGGTTCTAGAGACTTGGCATGTTTGATGTTCAGCCCAGCTCCGTCGGTTGGCTGGCACAGAGCCTGTGCATCATGCTGTGCAGGGCTACCTGAACAGAGCCACAGCTGGTGTCAAGGGGCTGGGGACTTCAGCAGGGTCCAGCATGTGAGGGATGTTTACTGGCTCTGAACCATGCCTCAGGCTGATGTATTACTGCTTCATTCTTTTGTGTCAAGCTGAAGCATCTGCATGCCAGGGAGACCCAGTCTGTTTCCAGCTCTCACAAGCCTGAATGGGATCCCGGGTGCAGCGTGCAGATGTCTTCTGGGAGCCTGCATTGCCCCACAGCAGCTGCCAGAAGCCTGACCTGTGCCCGTCCCCACATGCAGGTATCAAATGCCTTCAACTCAGCAGTGGGCCTACTTCCTGGCTTTCTTGGCAGCTGGAATGGTTTTCATGGCCATTGCTTTTGTAGTGTTTCTGCCCCTGATCATTGTGGCTCCTGGGAAGTTTGCCATCACCTTCACGCTGGGGTCAGCGCTGGTCATGGGGGGTTTTGCAGCGCTGCGCGGTTTCAAGCAGCAGGCCATGCACATGATCAGCAGGGAGCGCCTCCCCTTCAGCGCATGTGAGTCCAGCCCTGTTTGCACGGCTGTGGCTCTGCCTGCCCCAGGGGAATGGCTGCATGCTGTGCCCTTAGTCACCAGAAGGAGTCAGCCCCACAGGCTGCACAATTAGGGGGGCTGAAGGGTGGCCCTCCAGTGCATCAGAACACAGCTGCCTGCATACAGCCTGGCCAGCAATTAGGGAAGTTATGTTTGGCGGGCCTTGCCTGCTCCTCCAAGCCTGCCTGCCCAGGGATCCTTGCAGCATCCCTGCAGACAGCCGTTTATGCTGAAATGTACACTATGCTCTGCAGGCTACCTTGGCAGCATGGCAGGGACAGTGTACGCATCCCTGGTGCGGCATAGCTACGTCATGTCTCTTGGCTGTTGCGCTGCTCAGGTGAGGCAGGGGCTGCAGCTGAGCCCCAAGATTTGTCCAATGCAAGCTCTACTCGTGCTGCAGTGCCGCCTGCCTCCATGATTGTGCAGAGCTGCTTCACACATCGATCCCTTCTGCGATGCAGTTCTTTGCTCTGTTGTACTACATGGCGTCCTATTTTCCAGGAGGCACATATGGCGTGCAAATGGTGCTCAATCTCATGAAGGGGGCTGTGTTTCAATGTTTAGCAGGTTGTCAGAAAGTTATATGTGGGTCCTGATGGCTGGGAAAGCACCAGTGCAGCAGACAGCTGCAGAGCCAGAAAGTGTGCCGTCGGCAGTCCTCAGAATGCTTGTAAATGGAAGGACTCTTTGGAGCTGTTCCTTGACTTGTGCATGGCCGCCTGGAAAGCGACGTTGTCATGCATGTGGTCAGCGGTGGGCTGAGCCTCGGCTCAACTCTCGTTCAAGCTCAAGTTCTTGCTGGCGTGTATCACTGTGTGGCTCACGGCCTTCTTGCACTCTACAGGGCAATCAACAGGCATCGTGACTGTTGTGAGCAGTGTAGCCGTGTCATACTGCAACAAGTGTTGCCATTTTGCCAACTACCTGACCTCTGCAGTTGCCCCAGGCAGCATGACAGCTGCCCTGAGTGACATTAGAAGTTTCATCCACATGCCAGGGCCTAGCCAGATGTCCAGTGCGTTTGCACAGGCGAGAGGGCGCCCAGATGATGAGGCCACCTCCCAGCAGGTGCAACTCAAGCCACTGATCTTACCAACAGCAATCGGGCATGTCCAGCTATCCCTCCTTGTCAAAAAGCTGCTTCCGCTGTGCAGATCCCTGTGCCGCAGAGGCAGCGAAGTCAGCCAGATGCAGAACAGCGTTTACTTGGAGCAAGCCCTGAGAGTGACCACTTCTTTGATGCTATGAGCACCTCGCGTGAGTTTACGCAGTCTGCTTGGCCTGCGTGCTTGCAGGCTCTGCCAACAGACAGACTGAGCAGCAGCCTGCAAGCTCTTCTTGAAAGTCTGGTCTCAAAGTGCTGTGCTTATTTTATGCTGCAACGGAGACTTCCAGTGTGCCACTCTGCAGAATGCAGTTCTATGTCCCTGGACCTTGACACAGCCAGATCACCACCCAGTGAGTCTGGCTGCCACTGTGAGCTGCTGCTTGCTGGTGCGCAGTTTTGCTGAGCTGCCCCTGCATCCTGGGAAGGTCATCAGTGCCACGCTCCTGCTGCAGGCCGGCGAGACTCTGTGGGGTCGTCCACGAGACTGGGAGGCAGGGAGCCAGCTGCCCTGCCAGAATGGTGAGGCATTCTGCCCTGCTCATGTGCGCAGCATGCACGCTGTCAGAACACAAGGCCCCTTTCCCCCAGGCTAGACTGGAGGCTGCACCTGCAGAGTGGGACTGTAGCCAATGCACTGTACAAGCAGCATCTGCCAGTCATGTGTGCAAGCAAGCATCTGCTGCAAGCAGGGCAAGGCAGCCTGCACAGCAGTCAAAGGAGACGTGCTGCTGCAGGCGGGCGCACTTTGACAACGCTGACCTTATGTGGGCACAGTATCAGCTCAGGAGGACGGAGGTGATGGAGGCCCGTTCAGAGCTGGCAACAGCGCAGCAGCAGGTGGGCCCAGAACCTGGGCTCGTTCTGTTCTGAGAGCCTTGATCTGGCTCGGAGCATAGCCTGGTGCCACTGGCAAGCTTCTGCTCTCAGTAAGGTTTGCCCACCCACCGGTAGGCAGTGGGCCAACACAGGACTGACACAGCTGTTTCTGTCTGTGCAGAACGCTGCACTGCAGAAGTCTCAAGAACAGCTGCAGGAGAAGGTGGCGTCACTGCAGAGCGATGCTGAGAGCCTGCAGCAGGACGTGCAGGAGAGCAGGAGGCAGGCGCAGCAGCAGGTGGGGCGGCCCATGTTACACAGGCAAACAATTGGCTGCTGGCAAGCTACACTATCAGAGGCACTTGCCAGTACAACAGGACAAACCAGCGCTGCTCCCCTGGTCAAGCAGTGCTGCCTGCAGCAGAGTGTGCAGGCTTCGCTGCCCAGGTCCTGCTCTCGTGCAGGCTGAGGTGCCCAACCTGCTGCCGCGCCTACTCCGCTCATGAGTCAGGCCTTCAAAGCTGCCCTGCATAGACTCAGCGTCCCTCCTGCCAGGCGTGAGCAGCACGAGGAGCAGCTGGCAGCCATCAATGTATGGTGTGCAGGACAGCTGTTTACATCCTGAATTGCTCTGCAGGCTGAGCAGTACAGGCAGCAGCTGAGCAACCTTCGCGAACAGCACGATGAAGTGGCCGGGGAGCTGGAAGCCCGCTGTCAGCAGCTGGATGCAGCGCGCTTAAATGCACAGGACATAGCAAACAAGAGTACTCAGGTGGTCCGCGATCTGAGGGAGCAGGAGACCACCGTGCAGCAGAGGCTGGTGAGAATGGCGCTTGTGGCAGGCTCTCTGGTGGCAGGCGCTGGCCTTGCCTGGCTGGTGCTATCCCCTGGCCGTCCCTCTGAGGGGCGCAGCAGCATGCAGAGCAGCTCGAGATAGGATCCTCCCCTCCCTTCCCCCCCCTCTGCAACTCACACATGCGCTCCCCTCCTGCTTGTATGCCGATGTGTATCTTGTACATTATCTCAGTACTTGATAGTTGGATTGAAGTTTACGGCACTACTTGCATTAGTCCCCCTGGTGCAGACAGATCATGTGTGATCCTTTTCAGGTCAGAATGTTGGTGGATGGCCTCTTGACTGACTGGTGGCAGCTATGAGATGCTGCATCCATGGTTGCAGAGCAGCTGGCCTCCTTGTCATGTCTCCTCCTCCATGCATCCAGTCACCGCTCAAGTCCAGAGCAGCTCTCGCGCTCCTTCACACAGGCCACCTTCCCAGCGCCCACATCAGGTGGCCCAGGGTTGATCTGGCGTTTAGGGTAGCTGTGGGGGAGCCAGAGCATCATGGGGGCTGCCTGCCTGGTGCTGGCTGCTGCCCTGCTTCCATCAGGCCAAACATTTGGTGCTGTAACTCATCAACACTTGCCTGTCGAGCATGACTAGGATCCTGGTTCTGGTCCTGCTGTTCCTGGGCAGGTGGACTGCGCGTCTGTTGGGTCTGACCCTGCACAGCACAACCACCCAGCTTCAGCTAGACGCGACAATTGTCGGGCAGCACTGAAAACGCAGGCTTCAAAACAGGCATCCTCTTGAGGGTGCTACTTGGAGCTGAAAGGGGGTTCTGGCGTTCGCAGAGTCTGGCTGCCGAGAGGCCTCCTGTGGGAGTGACCTGGGTGCTGCCGTGCTGCAGACACCCTGTGCTCCAGCAGTTGCTGCCCCTGGTGACATGCAGCCTGCCCAGCAGCATCACCTGGGGTGCTGACGCATGCTGGCGGGCTGCAGACATTCTGCGCTCCCCGGCAGCTGCAGCTGGCGGTGGCACCGGCATCCTGCGGGCAGGCTGGTCTGCAGCAAGCTCCGTCTGGTCCATCACAGCCGCCATCTGTGGGCCTGCCTGCACCTGTTTGGCAGAAGCAAGGCAGATATTGTCTGGTAGGCTCAGACGGTCGCAGCCAAATCTTGTGTCACACCAGTGTCATGCAAAAGCTCAGCAGGGCCAGAGCGCTACGCGTCGCCGCTGCCAACTGAAATTGCTGGGCAGAGCTGGCCAGATGTGTATATGGTTCGGGGGCAGGCCACAGCAAGGCTGTCACAGGCATGCAGCCCAAGAGTGTCCCAAAGCTTTGGGCACTTACGTTCAGCCCTAAAACAATCCAAAAGATGCCTTCAAGGCCGCATGTCTACCTGAGGCTCATTTTCAGGCGTCTGCGCTCTCCAACCCGCGGTTGCAGCTGCAGCATCGCCAGCCACTGCAGCCCTCCTCACTGGCAGCTGCTGCTGCTGACCGTTGCCAGCACCGTTGAGCTGCCTTGGGCTGAGCATAGTGCCTGGCAAATGACTCTCCCGCACCACATCGTCCCCTGCCAGCAGGTTGTCAAAGGAGCGGCCCTTGACCACAGTCAGGCTGATGTTGTTGCGGTGCATGATCTCCTCTGAGCCCCAACTGCCCAGGAGGTCCAGAAAGGCACTGCTGGAGCGACCCTGTACAGGCAGGTCCAGAACTTTAGTCTGGGTGCTGCTGGAATTCCAGTGAGACGCCCATAGAGATGCTGCTGGACGCAAGGGCAAACAACTAGCTCTAAACTGCTAGGGAGGGTGCTGCTGGGAGACCCCATGAGGTCCACAACAGCGGTGTTGGAACTACCTGGCAGGCAGAGTTTCTGTGGGTGGAGCACCTGCTTCCTTTGTCTCAGTGGCAGCAGGCAGCTGCATCTTGGGCAGTGCACTCGCCTGAGGCGGGGTGCCTAAAAGGTCCACAGAGGCGCTGCTGGATCTAGAGCTCAGCAGTGAGCGTGATTTTGATTGACAGGCAGGTGCTGCTGTAAGAGCCTTGCAGACAGCGACCCCAAGGAAGGACATAAGGGTGCTGCTGGAGCGGCACTGCTCTCAGGTGTTGTGGGTGGGTGCCTGCTTCTTCCAGCCAGTGTCAGCAGGCAGTTGCGTCTCAGGCAATGCACCGACGTGTGAGGCAGGTTTTCCGGGTGCCAGCTGGGGGCTCTAGTCTGCATGTGACTGCTTCTGGTGTGGCCATCTTGTTCTGCAGGCAGGTGCTGCCGGAGAAGACCTGCAGGCCGCAGGCCTGGTGGGGTGCCACAGAAGGGGAGGAGACGCTGCTGGAAGGGGAGCAGGAATGTTTGTCCCACACAGGTGACTGCAGATGGTGAGCAGGGTCCTGATTGTGTCAGGCTGTTGCAGAGCCCACCAGGCCAAACCAGACCATCTCAGTGCATGCTGTGGCTACATTTCTCAGGACAATTGACCATGCCAAAGTCAACATTAACCACCTGGACTCCGGCCACCTTCGAAACGCTCACAGCTGCATACCTTTTCAGACAGAGATTCAGCACAGTGACACTGAGCCCACCTGGGCTCTGGCTGCCTCCCTGACTCATCACAAGCGCAGGAACTTGGCTGAGAGCAAGCACAGCAGCCTGCACCACCAGCGGCGCTTCCCAGGTGGGCTTCGTGTCACTGTGCTGAATTGTTGTCTGAGAGGGTGGCTGCCTTCCCCTGACCCATTGCACGTGTGCAGGGCCTTGGCTGAGCCAAGCACAACAGCTTGCACCACCAAAACCGCTCACCTGCACCCGGGCAACCTCGTCATGCCTGTAGTTGCACAGCCCCCGCCCAAACTCTGCGCCGTCCTCATCGCACAGGGACACCGCGTCCTGGGCAGCAAAGTCGCCCACCACTTTCACGACGCCGGCCGAGAACAGTGACTTTGCACGGTCGCGGATAGCCTGCACAGCCCCAGCGTCCAGCAGCAGGGCACCCTTCACCGGCACTGAGAGTATCCAGCGCTTGCGGCCCCTGCAGGAGTGTGCAATGGCATTGTTGTACATGTGCAAAGACACCAGGGGCACTCCGCTTTGCCATGCAGCCGCAGGCCGCCCTTCACCAGCTTCTGGCTACCAGCGCATTCGGCCTCTGCAGGTGTGCGCAGTGGACTCTTGAACCCCTGTGCCAGCACAGAAGCTGTAGCCTGGCTTGCTGAGCGTCCTGCAGCAGGGCACCCTCTGCTGTCACTGCTGGTGGAATTGCTTGCGGCTTCTGCAGACATGTGTGGTGGGTGCCGTGTCAGGGGAACAAAGGAAACGGGGCCCTGGCTGGCTCCCCTGACTTCCTGGCAGCGGGGCACCCTTCACGTACCACTGCCTGTTCCCTGCAGTCATGGGCGTGCAACGCCAAGCAGAGTGCCCCTGTAGTGTGCTGTGCACACTCTAGCACAGGTGCCAGGACACCTGCTGCAGCTTGCCCTGCTGCAGCAAGCTGAGGTTCCAGCAATTGGGTGCGCTTCGCAGGAAGTGACAGCATCTACAGCGTCTGCAGTCCCTGCAAAGGTCTTGTGGCCTCACGGGCTCAATATGGGCAACAGCTCCAGGGGTTCATCGACCTTTGTGCGCAGCAACAGCCATTGACTGAGGCTGATTTGCCGCAAAACACCAGTGAGCATGACAGCGGTGGCCATGAAGGCAGCATGTCCTTGAGCAGGCTGCAGGCCAAATCACAGCCTACTGTCAGCCTATGCATTCAGCCAGTCCAGCGCCAGATGCGGTCTCAACCCCGCCTGCGGGACGGCAAGTCCAGGCAGAAACGCTAGCCATGCATGATGGGGGCGGCGCTGCACTGTGGCTGTCTGTCCCACCTGAGGGCCTGTGGGTGTGGGTAGAAGATGGTGCCTAAGCGGTGGCCATCCAGCACTCGGACAATGTTCTCTGGCAGCGATGCCCGGCATATGACCGTGTGGCACCCTGCTGCGGTCGCGATGCGGGCAGCCGTGAGCTTGGTGGCCATGCCCCCCGTTCCCCACTGGGTGCCCCGCATGCTTGTGTCCGCCTGCAGCAGCAGCCATCACAGGACATCTGTAGCAGCAAGTGAGGGCCCCTGTTCCCTGACGTGCATGATTGTGTCCTCCTGTAGCAGCAGCGCTTGCAGGGAACTGGTTGGTGACCAGCCTTACCCCTGTGCCCCACTGCATGCCCTGTGGATTCAGGTCTGCCTGCCACAGCAGCCACGGTGGGTGTCTGCTGGCGGTGAAAATGCAGCGGGCCATCAAGAAAGTGCTGTTGCCTGTCAACCAAAAAAAGGCGACCATGCTTCCCACTGAACGTGGTTGCTCAATGGCTCCAGGCATGCTTGCAAGGCAAGCAGCCCTTGTCTGATTGTAGCTGTCGTTAGCACCCACATGTCTGCTGGGGCGTATACACAGCAAGCAGGTCCTTCTGGCTGCCGCATCACATTTCCTCAAGGAGCACGGTGTGTGTGCTGGGGCTCATGTCCACCAGGAAGAGCTTTTGCGGGCCTGGCAGTGAGCTCAGGCTGGCAGCACTGCTGGTTGAGGAACAGCGCATTCGTGGAGCTTTGCCTGCATGTCTGCAGCTTGCCTGCCGGCACCTTCGGGCCTCTCAACCCACCTGCAGGTCTGCGATGTTGTGCACCTCCTGGATGGGCACGGCCGCAGGATTGGTGACGGGATTTGCCGTGTACAGGAAGTCCACATCAGTCAGAAGGAACAGCCAGTCAGCCTCCACCAGCGTGGCCACCTGTCACCAGCACGTGGCAATGTGGATGTTGTGCTCGCAGACAGAGCAGCCATTCAAACTCTGCCAGCATGGCAAACGCACCAGCAAGAGAGACTTGTGGGAATGGTGTGCCAAGCACAGCTCAATCCTGAACAGGATGTAACAGCCTGTCGCAACTGCAGGCATTCTCTTGCCCCTTGCTTGCAGCTAAAGACCACGCCAGGGGAACCCCATTGAGCCATCCAGCCCTAGAGTCAGCCATGAATACCTGATGTGAAAAAGTCAAGCGCATGCCCAAGCTTGCCCAAGAGCACTAGCTGACCCCATGCAACCCCTCGCCTGCGCAGACAGGGTGTCGTTGTCACCAAAGCGCAGCTCCTCAACAGCCACAGTGTCGTTCTCGTTCACGATTGGCACTACCCCCATGGCCCGCAGGCTCTGGAAGGTGGACCGCGCATTCAGGTACTGGCCCCGATTGGCCAGATTGTCCAGGGTTAGAAGCACCTGAGCGCAGGTCTGCAGCCATGGACCAGGTGCGACCAGTGAGGCTGAGTGGGAGTTGGGTGGGAGCTGTGCTCGACGAGGGTCGGCTGCACCTTGAGTGTCAGTATACGGCAACGTAAGGCTGAGGGTGGACAGACAGAGTGCTAAGGAGCTGCAGCTTGCTCGAGGTCTTGGCCCTGGATGTGCCAGACTGTCCAGCGATAGAGGCACCAGGGCGCAAGTCTCCCAGAAGAGGGCAGCGGCAACTTGCGGAGGCCATGGTCATCATTCATAGTGGGACAGCTGCGTGCTCAGAGATCTCTCAGGCAACGTTCCCCTCACATCAGTAAGGCTTGCTCAGCCGCAACAGGAGCTGTCACCAGCAGCTTGTGGCACATCTTTAAATCAGTTGCCACATTGTGAAGCTGGCCTCTGAGAGCCCACACAGTGCACTGGATAGTGTGCCCCCTGCATGTCAAGGGTAGGACAGCACAGCCCTGACTTGGCATGCTGCAGCAGGGCAGCCACAGGCATGGTAGGGCACACAGCTGCAGCAGTGCATGCAGCCATGGTCAAGCTCACCAGCCCTAGAGCTGTCAGGAAGTCCTCGTAGTATCGCATCAGCTGCAGCTGGCCCACTGCAGCCAGGGCCTGGCGTGCAGCAAGTTCCTTGGGTCTTGTTGGCAGCTTCAGCTTGAGGCAGCCAACCCCGACGGCACCACTGGAGACCACCACCACATGATGCCCTGCGTGGGGATGTTCAGCTGCTCGAACAGACAAGCCAGTTTGTCATCCACAATTAGCAGGGGGAAGTGCAACCACCTCTGCTTTTCAGGTCCCTGATGGCTTCACAGAGCTTGGCCAGGGTCCCCAGGCTTAGGCTGTTGTGCTCTGCCTGAATCAGACTGGATGTGCCCACTTTAATCACCTGCATGAAATTACTGCCAGTCAAAGGGCTGCAAAGCTATTAGGACAAATATCAGCAAACTCACAATGGTGAGGCCCATGTCTTCTGAAGCGGGTGTGCAGGAATTTAATGCGGTGGCCACCGCCCCCATATATGCATCAATATAGATTCTGCAAAAAGCACGCCTGCAGGAGGTCTGCATGCTGCAAATTATCAGCAGGGGCGGGCCAGATTGTGGCACTCATGCATCTGAATGGGATGGATGTACTGTCAAAAGTCGTCTGTGAAGTGAAACTCTGCCCTGTCTAAAGCTGCTGCACACACCTCCCGGCAGCCTCTCATCCCACATGTCGTGGCAGTTTCACACAGTGAACGCATCCTGTCATTTAGGCTTCGAGCATCTAACTGTAGACTTCTGCAGCTATGCATGCTGGAGGGGACTCAGTGTTGCAGCTTGAGTGCAACTGGGAGCTGTAGACATCAGCCCAGCCCAGGCATCTGGCAGAGCTGATCGGTTGCTGTAAGCAGCAGATTGTACATCACAGCAGGCACAGCAGGCGTGACAGAGGTGGCTAGCCTATCGGGGTGGAGTGTTGCTGGCACTCAGATGACCTGAGCAATTGCTGACACTCAGATGGCCTAAGCAATTCTGCAACAACATGTCATGCATTACATATGCACACATGAAACAGTGCCTTTCCATCAACTACTCGAGTAACTTTGCTGCAAGTCGCAGCCTTCTGAGGCTGTAGACTCTCATTGTTCACTGACATTCGTGTCACGAGCCATCTACTTGAGTAGTGCTGCAATTCAGTGCTCTGCATGAGGGTTCCAGCGGGGTGGTCACTTCCTGTCGCTGCGCCACGCCTTGACAGCAAAGATGGCCAGTGCAGCAACGCTGGCCACCAGGGCGGCAGCGCCCCCTTTCTGAACCCAACTTGGGGAGCCAGACCTGTACTTGGCAAAGAAGTCGGAGGCATCCGCAAATGCTTCCTGTGCTGCCGCAGTGGTGGCAGAGTTTGAAGGGTCATCTGCGGCTTTTGCGTTGTCCCAGGTGCCCCTGATGCCAAAGCCATGTTTGGTGCCAGGGTACAGCTTGACCAGGGTAGGCACATTAGACTTGTCTTCTGTGATCTGCAGGCACCACAACCAGCATTTGGTACCAACGCAGCAGCAGGGGTCGATGTGCTGCAACATGACTTTGTTGCAAAGTTCTGTGGCTCCTGAAAGGGACCCTGCCCCATCAATGGTGACAGCACCTCACCTCTCTGACCCGCTTCAGCAACTCTGGATCATCGCTCTCAGCCCACAAGAAGGCAGTAGGCTGCCTGATGGCCTCGACCTGGCTGGGCTCCATCCGAGACCCATGTGTGATCACTACAGCATCGACCTGCAGGCAGACAAGAAGATGTGTGCTGCCTGATAGCATGACTTTGAATATCATGCGCGACCACTGCTGCAATCTGTCTGCAGGCACGCAGGGAAGCTTGGGGCTGCTTCCTGGCCTCTGCTGGAGGTTGCCTTTAGCAGCTGATATACGAAGGCACCAAGTCATTGAAATGAGCCACATGCAATTGAGTGTATATGGCCCGTCATAACCTGGGACGAAATGAGTGTGCTGCACAGCCTCACTTTGTCTGTAGCAGCCAGTTCCAGGGCGTAATTGCCCCCCCAGCAGAAGCCCTCCACAAAGAGCTTGCTGATGCTGTACTGATTGTGCAGCGCCTCAAACAGCGAGTCCAGCTGCTTGTGGACGCCCTCATCCTTCACAGGGTGCTTCTTCAGCCAGGCAAAGAGCTTGTCCTGTTTCTCCTTGTCCTGTCCGTAATCTGCAAAGCATGAAGGTCACAAAATGGAAACCAGACAAGACTGCAGGAACGGCAGGCGCCAAAGAATTTTTGAACTTGTCCAAGAGGGTTGTCATGCAGGCAACAGATGCTGTCATGCCCACAGCACATGCATTGTAAGAGGTGGGTGCTGCTGGACACGAGCCAGAAAGGCTGCCAGTCAGGTACTCAGCACCTAGGGCCCTCTTTGAAGACTCGGGAGGAGGTGGTGGCGGAGAGGCGTGCAGCAGAGCAGATGGTCTCAACAGGCACCTCCCTGTGTGGAGGACAGAGTGGGAGGCACTGGCTGCAGCAAACACCTGACTTGGAGAACGCGTCATTGTTCAGCAGATCTGGTACAACTGCCAAGTACCCTGCAGAAGAGAAAAAAATCGCATGTGTCAGGGCCTGCAGCACATCATGCACATACTTGTGAACAATAGATCATAGTTCTCTCCTCGTCCCCCACCTTCCTTGGCATAGGCGTCTGCCAGCATCCTGAGGTTTTTGCTCTCGTAACCAAAGACATCTGCAGGAGCACACCTACTGGGTCAGGCAGACAGGTGCAGGGCAGGGCACTGACAAAGCCATGCAGTCCAGGCGCCCACCCACGCCTGCGCACCAGAGATCAGCACCACTGCAGAGGATGGGGTGCCCTTGGGCTCCTGCAGATACACGCTCAGCCAGCCATCAACAGCTGCGATCTTCCTGACCCTGCCCTGAGGTGTGCCCTCCCATTCCACACCTGAACGCAATAGATTGACGTAGGGAGTTCACAGATGACCTGTGAGTATGCATCCCATGCAGCAAGATGCAGATTATTCTAGGTGATTCAGGCCACTTTTACGGTAAAAGCCCCTCACCAGGTGCGCAGCAAGCCTTTGTGAACGTCATGAGGTCTGCTTTCCAGTAGCCCTCCAGGTGGCTGACAGCGGAGGCGTGATGCTTTGTTTATATAATGGCTCACTTCTTGCATGCATTGACCAACTCTGTTTGAGCATAGCTTCATGAGTGTTCCATACAGTTGAGACGGATACCTCTCGTTGCTGACCTTCTGGATAATGTCTAGCCATTTTGCAATGTTGTCATGAGGTGGAGCACTCTCAGATGACATCTGACTTTGTAGCTCAGCTTTTGAAGTAGCCTTTCTGCAGCAGCTGCACGCCCCACACAATGTTCAGCAAGGTCAGGGCCAACAGGCAGAAGAAGTGACCCATGCCAGTCTGCCTGCCGCTGACACTGTGGCGGTAGCCCTGCATGCACACGGCAGAATTTACGTAGGGCTTGACATAATGGCAGGCTTGCAGCAGACCCTGGCCTCTCTCAGCTGATGCAGGGAGCAGTATTCCGGACATCTGGAGCTCATCATGCATGACTGCAGAGATTAGCACCAGTGGCAGGTAGCTTGCATGGGATCCCTTGGTGCTTCTGGAGCTCAAGCATGCTTCAAATGATCCGTCACTTGCCTGGAAGTAGAGCACTCTGCACACAATCCATGCCATGCCAATGCCAGCTGCCATGCGAGGCCACTGCAGCATGGCGAAAGTGCCTTAGGTGCAGACTCGACCTCAATCGCAGCAATTGCTGCCCAACATCATTTTTAGCATCAGCGTGTACTTGACCCAGGCACACCATGTGGGGCGCTCACCTTGATCCCAGATGTAATTAGCAGCCCGACAAACGCTGGCATACCCTCCAGGGTGTTCTGATGGGCCCTCTGCGCACACCGGGACAGTTCAGACCACTGAGAGCATGGTGAGCATGCATCAGCAAGCCAGGGAGCCAGGCTGCATTTGGCAGATGAGCAGCGGCGGCAGCAGCAGCCAGCACCACTGCAGATTGGCTCACCTGGACACGGTTGAAGGCGTCAGCATGCTCATTTTTGGCAGGGTCAGCATAGGCATTGGGGTAGGGCACCTTGTAGCTGCAGCATTGTACAGCAGGTGAGCAGTGAGCGGTACGAATGCATGTCAGAGCAAGGAAGGTCCAGATCAGTTGCTCACGCACCGCCTGCGAGCTCCACCAAGCATAGCAGACATCCAGACATTGACCCTGCAAGCCAATTGGGAGGTCATGAAGGCCGCCATCAGCTTGCACCACCTGGTGCATCCAGGCCAACATGCTCGATCTTGTCCATCAGGCAGGGAGGCCGCCCTGGAAAGGGAGAGGCCAGGGCGACTGCTCACAGGATGACTGCTGCTGACAATGTGAGGAGCACGAGTCCATAGTCAGCGGGGACGATGGTGTCTAAGGTCTGGCCCAGTAGCTTGTTCCCGAACGCCATCCTGAGATGAAGGGGCTGCAGCTGAATGCACAAAGGCTCTGTTGTACTTGCAGTCAATCTTGAAAGTCAACACATGGGGGGGAGAGGCTAAAGTGGCTTCAAGAGGGACTCTGTCACTGAAGCAATGGAGAGCTTGCAGGCCCACCAGCTGTCCCTTTGCATCCTGCTGAGGGCATACCTCAATCCTGCAGACCTGCAGGTACTCCAACTGCCAGTGACCAGATGCATCCTGCTGTGCACATGTGATCAATCATGCTCATACCTGCTGCAAGGTGGTCTGCACCACCCCCACAGATGTCGAGAAGCTTGGCAGCCTGCTGCTGCGTGAAGTCAAGGTGGCAGATACACCAGGCGTGCCCACCCTGATGCAGCTGATCTGGAAGCTGCAGGTGAGCTATGCTGCTGAGCCATGCCACTGAAAGGCCCCACTGAACCAATGCCAGCTTACAGTCCTGAATGTTGAATGTTGGCTCGCTCAGCCAGGGCAACATACGTAAAACAAAGTCCCAGCTGCTGAGAGCAACGAAGTGCTTATTGGTGCCAGCGATGAGTGAAAGGTCTGGTCGGGACATCTTGTCTTTTGCACTCAGGTCTGTTTGGCAGGCTCAGAGGCAGTCAGGGCAGTGCCGGCCATGTTGATGGAGCAGCTGGGGGGCCTCACCAGCCCAGATGACATTGTCAACTTCTTCCCGGAGCTCAACGAGCTGCTGAACAGCAGCAGCCTGCCCAACGCAGGTCTGTACCACAAGATCGTCAGAAGTGGCTTCTTTGTCCGGCTCTACCTATTTCTTACAAGCCCGGCAGGGTCGCATGTCAGTGCTACAGCCCAGCAGCTCTCTGACCCTGCATCCCATCGTGCACACCCACTGCTTGTTGCCGATGATGAGCGTTGCTGCATCCAACCTTGTGACTGCACAAACATGATGGCAAGTAGCTCTGTGTTCAGTGCAAAATGCATGCCAGGCACAGATGCGCTGGCATGCCAGCAAGCCTGCTGTCTGCTGTGCAGAGCCAGGCACAGGGCCTGAGTTCCACAGCGCCCTGGGCATGTTCATCCGCAAGTGCTGCCTCACCTTCTGGGCAATGTCTTTCGAGGTGGGTGCAGCCAAAGAATACACCTGCAGAAAGCCCTTGCAACAGTCTCTCTCATCTTGTTGGCAATGCTTGCTAAGTGGGTGAGCCACATTCCTCACATCTGTGGTAGGCCCTTTGTTGAGAGCCATGCCAATGCATTTGCAGAGAGGAGCCATGCCTCTGATTTGCCATGCCTCTGATGGACCTGGGCCAGTTGAGGGTTGAGCCTCAAGGCGCAGGATGCTGAGCACGTCACCCCACAAGACCTGCATGTCACTGGAGGGCCTTGCTTTCTTGGTGTGCTGACCTCCCTTGCGCTTGCAGCCTGCAGCACCTTTTACGGTCCAGCTGCAGGGCACCACTACCTTCTGCCTGAGGCTCAGCGTAGACGCTGTTGTCCTTTTGTGACAGCCCCCAGCAGACAGGTTCTGCATGCAGGCATTTGAGCTGCTGCTTGAGCAGCACATCATCTGAGCCTGCCATCTTTTCAGTCTCCAGCTATTTTACAAACAGGTCCTGCTGCCTGCAGGCTGTGGGGCGTTTGTATGAGGACTTGAGGGCATATCAGGAGGCTGCAGCGCAGGCTCGGCAGCATTCAGCCGGCACCTCCCAGCGTGCACGACCTCATGCATCTCTGGGGGCCCCTGCAGTCCAGCAGTACCAGGTCAGAATGTGTGCCTGGCAGTTGTCGCGATGACCCACTGATGCCGCGCAGCTCCACTCTCATGTGTCCTGTGGCCTGATCACGTGGTCTGCACATCAGCATCGCTGGCCTGCGCTGCCTCAAACCCACACGTAGACATGCCAGTGTCATTGATGCTGGGACACTTGTGTGCTATCACATGCCGCCTAATGGGGTGCAGGAGGCTTCATACATTGTGCTTCATGTTTTTTCAGCAGCCAGCTTTACCTGCAAAAGCCGTGCTGCCACTGCCCTGGTATGGACTGCGCTTGCTGCTGCCGCTAGCGGCGCTGAGGGCACAGTTGGCAGTCTCAGATGTTGTGCAGACACAGGCTTGCACACCTCTGCAGGCCGGCCAGCAGTCACAGGGCACCAGCCCCATAGGGATGCTCAAGGACCTGGTGCCAGATGGCCGTCAGGCTCACCTCGCTCGCCATGTCCAGGCCCTGCAGTCAGGCGACTACCTTGCAGCTCTGGATGCCTTGCACCAGCACTTTGACACTGTGGGTAAGTCCAGAAGCTTGCAGCAGCAGCATTGAGGCCAGGCCACCGTAGACGTCGGCGCCTGTCTGAAGCAGAAGTCCGCTGCATCAGATGCAGCGCAGTGCAAACCAGCCAGCTTGCTTTGCAGTGCAGCCCTGCTCTCTTTCTCCTGGGTTCTGCGCTGCAGTGATCTGCATGCATGGTGATGAGGCGGCGCAAGGCAGAGTGGTGCGACGGCAACTTGGGACGCCGTGCATCGTGTGCTGCAGGTGGGGGGCCCATCAGTGAGCCCGACAGCGTGGGGCAGGACGCTGTGGCGCCGCGGGGGCAGCTGCAGAACGCCCTGCTCAGCGTGGGAGCCATGCAGGCAAAGCTGGGGCACGTTCAGGTGCAGCGCCCTGCCTGCAGCGCTGCCGCGTCGGCGTTTGGAGGGCACCAACACGCGGCGCGAACAATCATGGCCACCTGCACAAACCCAGCACGCACCCAATGGGGCATGGGCAGCATGTACTGCAGGTGTCATTCTGTCAGGGGAGACCTGCCAGTTGCGTGGTGCACCCCCTTCTCCCTTGTCAGTCGTGCATTGAGCTTCTGGCTTGTAGAAGGCAGCCTGTGACTTGCACCAGTAGCTGCCCTGCCGTACAGGAGGCTCTGCTGGCGCTGAATGAGGCTGTGCGTGTGGCCCAGCAGAACAGTGACAGCGGTGTTCTTGCTGAGTCTCTGGCAGCGCTGTGCCAGCTGCTGGCAGCCACCACGCCCCAGGCAGCTGGGCGCATGGGTGGCCTTGGGGCCCCTGACATGGCAGCGGCGCACCACATGCAGCTCCTCAAGCTCCTCAGAAGGCAAGGCCGCGCCATACAGGGCTTGAGGGGCCCTGCTGTGCCTGTCAGGCATCAGTCACACTTTGCTGTGCCGCGCCGACCATGCGCAAGAGGAGGGGCCCTCTCCCACCGCTGCTTTGCAGGCGTATCTGTATCAAGCTCATGTCCACACTGCAGTCTGGGGTCAGCAAGTCCTGGCAGGTGGCACTTGCTTACCATGCTGACTGCAAAGGAACGCCCCTGCGAGGCCTCGACAGGCTCCGTTGTCCCTCTGCACTACTGTGCTGGCTGCAACAGGAGCTTCCCGGGGTAGAGGCAAAAGACACTGCCTCACTGCCCTCCCCCCCCTTGTGCAACCCTGTGGTGCCCACTGCAGGTGTTTCCAGCGCTCTAAGGAGATGCAGATGCCGCAACTGACGGGGTACGCCCACCTGGCGCTGGCCCAGTTCTCCCTGCAGCACTGCCTGACTGACCTGCCGGGCAAGGGCATCAAGAGAGCCCTGCCCACCGCTGAAGGTGAGGGGGTCTGAGGTGGCTGGATGCCACTGCACAGCAAGCTGTGCAGCGTTCCTAGACTCGTGAACCAGACCTGCGTCATGCTAGGTCATGCTAGGTCATGCCAAGCCATCCCCATCCTGCCCTTTGTTGCCTGTGTGTCAGGCCCTGTGACGACTGCAAGCCAGCTGGTATCTTGTGTTGCACCTGCCCCACTGTGCCTGGCTGCTCTGCTGGGGCCGCGCTGGCAGAACACTATGCAGCCAGAGATGATATCCCTGACTGGGCCTGCAAAGGCGCGCATGGAGGTGCTGCACCCCAGAACAGCCTCCCTCGCATTGCCCAACCAGACTGTGGCTGTCCTTGACTGCCCCCACTGCGCAGACTCAGGACTGCAGGGAGTCCAGGACCCCTGCTGACCTGCATTCACGAGCCTGACAAGGACTCTCCCTCCCTTCGCTGCTGAGCCTCTGTTGCTGCCCCTAGCGTCAGTTTCTGCTCCAGCATGGCCTGTGACAATGGCATCCCTCCAGCTGCATTGTCCTGGTCGTCTAGTCAAGGCTGATCGCGTGCCTAGGCCAGTCTGAGGCTGCTGGCCTAAGGCCCAGCGAAGGCTGCTTGCATGCCCAAGCCAAGCTGGCGCCCAGGCCAAGCTGAGATAAGTGGCGTGCCAGGCAAGGCTAAGGCTGCTTGCGTGCCAGGCAAGCCTGAGGCTGCTGCCCTGCCTGCAGGTGAGCGCAGCATGGCTACGCTGGGCGTGGCGGTGGCAGTCCGCCACATGACCCACCTGCACCAGGCCTCAGGCCTGCTGGCAGCTGTCCCTGTACCCCCTGCCACAGCAGGCAGCGCCCCTCAGAATATGGTGGGGGCCACGGGCCGAGGGACTCTGGCTGACCTGTTCCTGCTGACGCCCACAGTGTTTGGGCTGTGCAGCGTCGGTGAGCTGCCTGCCTGTCAACAGGGTTGCATGAGCTGACTGCACTGTGCTCTGTGAGCAGCTGCAGTCCCAAGTCATCAACCACTGCCTTCCCTGCTGGCAGCCATGCTTCAGCCACGGCAGCACGCCAGCGCACACCTGGTGCAGGCTGCCGCCCAGCAGCTGGCAGGCGACCGGCAGTCCAGTTGTGTGACCCTCTTCCGCATGGTCACAACCAACAGCTTCCCACCCTGCAGGCAGCTGCATATCCCCAGCAGCAGCAGTGGCCCCAACTGCAAGCCACTGACTAGCTGCCAGAGACCTCATACCCACAGAGCGATGTGGTTCCCTTGCAGGCAGCCATGCCTCTTCAGCAGCAGCAGTGGCCCAGCTGCATGCCAGCGCCCACCTCCTGCAGGCGGCCGCCTGGCAGCTGGCCGGCAGTCGCCAGCTGGCGGAGGTAAGCGCACTGCAGGTGCTGGCCAACTTCGAGGGGACAGCCAGCACTGCAGATCAGTGCCTGGCCTATGCACAGCTGGCGCAGATTGCAGCTTCCAAGAAGGGGTACAGGTGAGGGTGGCCTGCAGTCTTGATGACACTACAGCCTTCAAGAAAGGGTACAAAGAAGCGTGAGCTAAGCCTTGAGGCGCACATGGCACCACCCAACATGGACCACCTGGCAGGCATGCCTGTGCAGGCTGCTCACTGCTGGTACCATCTACCTTGCCACCTTACCAAGCGCGCACATGTGTTGGTGGGGGCCCTGCTGACAAAAAGTCACTGACAGGCTAATGCTCTCGGTTCTCCCCTGCAGGGCAGCAGAGCAGGTCCTCGAGATGGCAGAGGCGGCGTGCCCCGCCAGCAACAGCAAGGCACTGCAGGCAGCGCGCCTGGCCCTGGCCCACGAGCGCGCCCTGCACCACGGCGACATCTCCGCCGCCATGCACCTGGCGGCTGCGATGTGCGCGCTGCCAGACCCCACAGGCGCCACCGAGCTGCAGCTGAGGTCGGGCGGGCTGCCTCGGTCATCCCTGATAATCTGCGTTGGCACTTGCCTGCATGTCAACTCCAGTGGTCTGTTGTGGTATCCCTTTGTGCACTGATCTGTGGTTCAGGTCTGTATGTGTCTGCGCTGGCACTGACATCTCCGCTAGACCAGCCAGTCCTTTAATTCACCAGCACTAACCTACAGCTTCTCACCACTAGACTGCATTGGCAGGCTCTGTGCTCACACTATCCACTGTTATACAAGTAGTCTGCTGCAGCTCTCAGGTTGTACCCAAGCACCATCTGGTCATCCTGTTGCTGCTATCTCCCAGCACTGGCGGAGATGCGGGAGGTTGCCGCGCACACCCGTATTCACCGCCATGCTGCTTAGCACTGGGCCCTGCCACAGGGAATGTTGACAATGTCCCTGACATGCAGGATGCAGTTGGAGCAGGCCTCGGTGCGCACCCTCCTGGCTGCCGGCCGGCAGGCAGATGCGCAGGAGGCAGCTGCCGGCCTCTTCAACGAGTGCATGCAGGCAGGACTGCAGGTGTGCTGCGCGCAGGACAGTCAACCTTGCTCTGAGTCCATAACTGGCGAGGCTGTGCCCCCCCCCCTCCCCCCCGCTTTGTGAAGCTGCTGTACCACAGCGACTGCAAGTGCTTGACGCCCTGTGCGCTCAAGGACACTCAGCAGCACCGCAGGCATCCGGCTTGCACCTCAGTGCCACGGCTGCGCTCATGCAGATAGAGGCTGCACAGATGCTGCTGCTGCTGGGGCGCAGCCACCTGGAGGCTGGCAGCCCCCTCACGGGCCTGCCACATATCCTCAGCTGCCTCTTGCACTGCAGAGACTTCCACTTGGATGCTCTGGTAGGCTGCCCTGCCTACCTGTTTGCTGCAGTTCTGCCGCGCTCCTTGTGGCACTGATGCCAGCTGGCTGACTAGAGCAGTCTGTAACTGAGTCGGATAGGCTGCCGTGTCACCTCTACCCAGTGGGTGCGGGCTGGTGGCTGCAGTCTCATCTGCAGCTGTGATGGGCTGCCTGCCTGCCCGGCAAGCTGCAGCTCAGTCTTGTTGCCTATGGGTGCTGGCAGTTGTGCCTTCGGTGTCAGACCTGGCTCACAGCCCTTTTGCTGCATGTTTTGGTGCTGTTTGTACACGCTGCTTCCAGCTGGATGTGACTGCAGTTCTCAGATGCCTGCCTGTGCAGGGCTGTGAGATGGGTGCTGCATGCTCTCAACTCTGCCTGTTGGTGCAGAGGTGCGAGGCAAGTGTGGCATTGGCTGAGACATGGCTGGCTCTCGGTTGCTGCCATGCAGCGCGGGCAGCAGCGGAGCTGCTGGCGGTCCTGCCGCAGGTGCTGGGACAGGCCAGCCTGGCTGCACAGGGCGCTGCACAGCTGCTGCTGGGGAAGTGCCTGCTGGCGGCCGCTGATGTAGCTCAGCTGAGGGCGGACCCCTGCAGGTGATGATGCGAGCTGCATGGGCTCTGCGCATGGGCTTCATCACGTAGCACAGCTGCAGCTGGGGCACTGCAAGCAACCCCATGGCTCCTGATAGCCAACGCCGCCAGGTGAGGGAGGGTGCATGGCCAGACAGTCTGTTGAGCAGCATGCGGCTCAGCAGCTGCATCAACAGGCATGATGCCTTACTCTGCAGGTATACAGGGCCCCTGCATGGAGCTGCTCACGCATTCGAGGCTGTGGAAAACTGGAGCAAGGCCGCTGAGGCACAACACCTCCTCGCTTTGACGGCCAACAGTCTCCAGAATGCAAGCCTTCGCAACACAGCTGCTGCCGCTTTCCATCGTCTGCAGCGACAGGCGCAGCTGCATTTGGCCACTTGACCCCTGCTTGAGGACTGGGCCCACGACATTTCAACATTCATGATCGTGATCATGATGCTGAAGTTCAAGTGCAAATTTCATGCTGTCGGGGCCAGCTGTAGCATATGGTCCCCTTGCCAGTGGTGCTTCGCTTTCAGACGGTCAGCATTGCGGTTTGGATGATGACAGGCAGTACCAAGATGGCCTGGGCAGGCCAGCCTGACATGGTGCCAGAGTTGCAGCACAGCAGAGCAGTGACACCTAACAAGTTTAATCTTATCAGCAGCATGTATCTACTGCTTGTGGCCAGCACTCAAGATGTAGCCACAGCAAACATCCTGTCCCGGACAAAAAAAACTCTGAGGGTGGCAGGGGCAAGGGCGAGAAGGTCAGACAGCTTTCATGTTCATGAGGATGGGCTTCCCTGGTCGAAGGGTTATGCCGGCTTCAAGGGGCACGTTGATGCTGCTGTCCAGCAGCTCAAAGTCCAGATGGCGTATCCAAGATGCAAGGATCACCTGCATATGGGACGGCACAGCTGAGCAAGACACTCCGCAGCCAGGCACTGCATCTACCCAGCTGTAGGATCCCACCGTCGTCTCCAGCCGGCCAAAAGCTTCGCCAATGCACTTCCTGAACATCACAAACAACATTGTCGGCAAATACGGAGGATGCAAGGCAACAAATGCAACGGAGTTGAGTTCTGTCCTCACCTGGGGCCTGCCCCAAACGGAATGTAACACATTTTGCCCAGCTGTTCGCAGCTGCCATCAAGCCACCTGCAGGATCACAAAGGCACTGAAGGAGAGCCCTGTCATTGAGCCGCAGTGGACATTGTGTTCACCTTTGCAGCCGGAAGGCCTCTGGATCGGTGAAGTTCTCATGCTTTTGCTGTATTGTCAGCGGGCTGACAAGCAGTAAGTCTCCCTTCCGCACCTCAAAGCCGCCTGCAGCAGCACAAGGAGGCATCACAGGTGCCAAGCCATGACAGGCAGAATGGCACAGAAGCTGGGCAGCGGCATAACATGCAGCGGCACAGAGGCTTGCTGGCAGCAGCGGCTGCAGCCAGCGCTCCTGTGCTGACTGGATTGGCTGCGCATGCTATGCACCGAGCCGGCCAAACCCCACAGATGCTTGTTCCATGCCATATGAGATGTCTACAAGCATGTTCACATAGTGACATCATCCAGTGAACCTCACAGCTCTTGGGGAATTGTCGCCATGCAGGCAATAGCCGCCACCCTCAGCTCCGGCTGGAGACAGCTCACCTGGCAGCACGTCATCCTCCACAGCCTGGCGGTCAGTGGCCCAGGCTGGTGGGCGCAGACGCAGCGTCTCCTGCACGGCAGCTTGGCACCAGGGCATCTGTTGGATGTGCCGTGGCTCCACTGGACCCTGGCCAACCACAGCAGCCACCTCCTGCCGTAGCTTTTGCACCGCCTCTGGATTTTTAGCCAGGTAGTGAAACAGCCACGCCAACAAGTTGGCACTCGTCTCATGCCCTGCATGCAAACATGAGGCTCAAGTCTGTATGTTAGCAGCATGCTTGCAGATGATGAGACATGCAGAGCAACGAGCCCAAGGTAGCCTCACCTGCCAAGATCAGGGTCATGCACTCATCCCTCAACTCCAGGTCTGTGAGCTGACTGCCATCATCGTATCTGGCTGACAGCAGCAGATCCAGTAAGTCCATCTTCTTCCTGGGATGTCGGGCCTCAATGTGCTGATGCTCTGTTTCAACACTGCTTTCTGGACCCCTGTCGAGGCTGCTGTGCGGACACTGAGCCACTGAGCTGGGTCGTGCCTGGCTTGGGCTGTCAGGCATGCTGATCCCTGCAAGGGAGGGGAGGCGGGCTCAGCAGGCTGTGAGCACAGTCTCAAGCTGCTGCAGTGACACCAGGCATTCTGCAGCTGTTGCAGTGACATTGAGCGTGTGCACCTGGGTCCTGGGACCCTGCATGCCCGCGCTCAGCAATGAGGCCATACATGGCCTCATCCAGAAGGGCGCGGTTGCGCTTGAACTCCAGGTTTGAGGGGACGGGGACTGACAGCGGCGGGTGCCACGGCGTTCTTGTGACCATGACCGTATGCGCCAAGGCTGCATGGGTGGCCATGCCCTGCATCAGAACAGAAGCTGTCACAGCAAGCTGGACAACATTGTCCAGAGCAGGACTGCGATGCCTGGGAAAAACATGCTGGGATGAGGGGTGCTCACTATTGCTGACGACTTGGAGCCCATGTCGATGCCAAAGCCGCAGGTGCTGATGATGCTGAGTGTTGCAGTTGTGGTCCACTCCAGGATGTTGACTGGCTCCCGACTGCTGCCGGCATGAGACACCAGCTGCCTGCCGAGCTCCTCTGCAATGCTGGACATCTGAGGCACAAAGGAGTTCTGCAGCAGAGGACTGGCAATCAGACAGTCAGAGAGGATGGCTGCACCACGTGAGGGGGCACGTCTCTTACCATCCTCTCCTGTGTGAAGCAGGGCATGAGCAGCCTGCGCCTTGACTGATGTGCCAAGCCGTCAGCAAGGAGCAGCCCGTCGCCTGCACAGGATGCCATGCAGTGGAGTGGTCATGCTGGTCACCTTTGCACCACGCAGGGCAGAGGAAGATAGACAAGGGACTGAGCAGCTCATACCTATAAGCATGCCCACGCCATTTTTGTCCACATCTGACTTATGGTAGGCCTGTGCACCATCCACTAGCACCTATGGTGGAGGTTGAGGTCTCACATCAATTGCATGCTCCGCGCTGGAGGCAATTTGTCACAACGACCTGCTCATACCCACATGTTGTACATGTCTCTGGGAGTGCAGAAATATAAGAGTGAGCGGCAGAACGCCAAAGTCTAGGGTGAAGGTCTGCATGCAAGGGCAGCAGCATTGTCAAGCTATGTTGACACCACAGGAGGAGACATGCACCCCGTCCTCCCGCACTGCTCTGGGAACGTTACCTCTTCCTGTGCGGCCATCCCCTCATCCTGAGCATTCAAGAAGAATGCCACAGGGTCTGCCCTGAGGGCTGGCAGAAAGCCTATGACTGGCCAAGGTCTGTGGCCTGCTACTCTTGCTAGTCTGCGTGGCCTTCTGAGCTCCGCCTGGGCTGTCAAAAGTGGCATTGCTCTGGAGGGTCTGCTAGGAATGCATCTGAGGACCATCTTTGAAGGTTGAGTTGGTGCGGAGGCAGGCGTCTTCTCGATTCTGGCTGCAGCAAATCTTACAGTTTATTTTTACAGTGCTTGGGGCCGGTGGAGCAGTTCCAATCAATTGTAAGCGTGGCAGATGCCGGAGGAAGCAAGACAGAAAATGCATCCTCCCGAGACTGATGGTCAAGGGCTGAATCAGCAGGCTTTCCCCTTTTTTGGCACACCTTGAACTCTGCTTGGCCAATGCGGCAACCTCTGCTGAGTCCTGCAGCCTCATATGCTGGGTCAGGGAAGACAAGGGCGCTTACTGGATTGCTTGTGTAAAAGCTGCTTGCAAGCATATGTTGATTCTCCACAGGCCTGACAGCAGCATTGGCGTACCAGTGGTACACACTCAGAAAAGCTTTTTGCGCCATCTCAACAGCCATAAAGAGGACACCACCCACTGCATGTTGAAGGCATGAGGTGGCTGGAGGGGGGCAGCATTGATCACATCTGCAGCCAAGGCCAAGCTTGACCGCAGGCATTGTGTGGACACAAGCATGGGTGTCTTTAGTGCCTGCATCCCCTGCTGCCATGTCTGCTGTGATGCTGTGGCAAACCCACACTGGCGAACAGGAAGGCCATGTTGGGAAGCCTTGTGCAGCCTTTGATTGATCGGGTGGTGCTTTGTTAGAACTTGGTGATCCAGTCTCAGGGCACAACAATTATCATCCTGATCATTCATGTGCTGCCTCTTCCAACATCCAACGCCCTGGGCTGAGCACCAAGACGAGTACGTGACTACTGTGCAGACAGGGTCACATAGCCTCAAGAGATAGCCTATCAGGACACAGGGCGGGCGATGTCTGAAATGCTCCACCCTGTTGACTGTCAAGCCCATGTTGCTTCAGCTGCCTCAGCGACCGCGACGAGGCAAGCATTGTTGCCTGAGGCAGCTGTCCTGATCCTTACCTCCCAGAGGCATCTGTCTTGCTGTGTTTATGCACAGACTGCAACTCATGGCAAGGTGCCGGTGCTTGAGTCTTCACTGTCCATGGGGAGTGTGTCTCAAAGCAGTGAGTGGGCCTGGCTCGCACAGGCTAAGCCTGAGGTGCATGCTTTATGTCAAAACCCCCTCTCGTATTGCAGTCCTGGTCTGAATACACCAATCGATGCAGTGCCCTTCAACACATTTGCCAGCAATCACAACTTCAAAACAGCTCTCTGACGCTGCGCCACCTGGCTAGCCATGATGGCAAAAATATGGAAATGGTCAACAACAGTGCCATCTGGACGCGCACCCTCTGCCAGCTGTCTCCTTTGGGAGCTTTAGGGCAGGCCACCGGGCACTCTGCATTCTTCTCCAGTCGCCACTTCTACACTGGCCCGCCCACACTGCTTGAATTGTAGCATCTGATCGTGGGTTAGGGAACTCGCATCACACCCCTGTGCAGCAGCCAAGCAGTCGAGACTGCCATCCATTCAACTTGATCCTGCCAGATCTGCCATATCCGCATGAAGATGACAGGTTCAGAATGGATGGCTGCAGCCTGTGTGGCGCTGCTGACCCTGAGCGCAGGTCAGGCCTTGAACCAGCTACCCAAAACCTGCCCTCCCCAGTGCTTCCCTCCAACGCTTCATCCCAGTGACAGAACCTGACTAGCTGCATGTCATGCAGGGCCTGCGGCTGCTCACAGGACTCTTCTGCAGACTACCACAGCATCTGCAGAAGCTGCTGCATCCGCGTCTGCCAGCACAGCGAATGGAGTGACCCCTCAAACCCCTGCGCCACCTGTGACGCCAGCTGCTGCGGCCCCTGCCCCGACAGGTGGGGTCTTTGGCGCCAGTAACCAGCACCTTTTTGTTCCATTCCATGCGATTGGACACTCTTGCACGAAGTGCCTGTCATTGAGGCAGCAGTCAGCTGCACGGCCAGCTGCTGCCTCTGAGTCGCTGATCTGCATGATGAGGAGCGCTGGCTGCAGAGGCCTGCAGTGGGCACTCCATCATGCACGGCCAATGCTGTTGGCAGCCATGCGAGGCCTCTCCATTGAATCTTGCCGCTGCTGCCTGCAGTTGTGCTACCTGCAACGGTTGCTGCACAGGCCCCTGCTCTGGCTGCCCTGGGACCAAGCGCTGGCGGTGCTGCCCAGGCACCCACTGTCGGCGCTGCTCAGGCACCCAGCATCAGTTTTGCGAATGGAGCTCTGCCCCTGGCAGGTAGGCTGATGGCACTGGCCATTTCTTAACTTAGCATGCCCCTCTCTGCATGGGTCCAGCCACCTCCTTGCTGCCTGCCACTTAGTCCTCACACATGCCTTCTGAGCTGATTTGCGACCCCCAGGCCCTTGTATCTTGGCCCCAAAACTTGCCTGCCATTGGCTTCAAGCATCGAGCCACCTCCCTGCTGCATGCTACCTCTGTACCGCTGCACCGGCAGCCCTGCGCTAGCAGCTCACCACCTCTCAACCCCCCAATGCACCACAGCTATGCTGGCCCCCTTTTGTATGCTGTCTTTCTGTCAAGAGCCTGTGGCTGCCTGATTGAACCCCCAAGAACTGCCTGGCTGAACAAGCCCGGACACCTGCCGTCCTTGCTGGTGAAGTGGTTTGAAGAGTGGCTGCAGCTTGCCTTGCACATCTTGATGACTGTCACTGAACCCTCGATCAATTGCCCTGCAGGCGCTGCCAGTGCTCCTGGCCCGACCCCTGCACTGCTGGCAAATTCAGGTGAGCCACCTCGACAGCTGCTGTCAAGTAGCTCTCCCTGCGCATGTCCAGCCATGACACGCCTGTCTTGCTGCACCACAGCATCCTTTGCAGACATTGATGGTCCTGTGCTCCAAATGATGCGTTGAAGCTGTGGGCTCCCATGCAGGTG
This sequence comes from Asterochloris erici, assembly GCA_019693375.1. Lineage (NCBI taxonomy): Eukaryota > Viridiplantae > Chlorophyta > Trebouxiophyceae > Trebouxiales > Trebouxiaceae > Asterochloris > Asterochloris erici. The sequence continues at coordinate 28,060 of JAAMXJ010000205.1, forward strand.
TCTGCTCCACTGACCTGCCTGCACTGATCCGCTGCACTGACCTGCCTGCGGCTGACCGTGTTGTTTCATACCTGCAGCTGTGCCTGGCGCCGCCACAGTCATTGTGGCCAACGCAACAGCCTCTGCCAGCGTGGCTTCCCTGGCACAGCTTGCCTGTGAGTCCCTGCTGCCCCTGTGGTGGTCTCACCTCTAGCCAAGCGCCTCCTTGGTGCTGCCCTCCCATGCATCCATTGCTTTGCATCAACCCAAGAGCTGCAGCGGCGTGGTGACACACCACACTACACAGTGTGGCATCTCAACAGCTCTCGAATGCTGTGCTGCACCCAGCCTTGTCATCCACAAATCGCTCTCGACCTGCCTGCTGCATCTGCTGCAGCCACGCCTGGGGCGCAGGGAGGGGCAGTCGTGGCCTTGTCCCCTGCAGGAGGCCTCACCGCCATCATTCCTGGTGAGCAGCCTGTCGCCTACAGCCTGCGCCTGTGCATTCAGATGCCAAACTTTGTCCACGTCTCCCAGATGGAGTCGCAGCTTTGCATCATTCCTCCTCTGACACCATCTCTGGGCACCCTCCTGGCACCTTCCGACCCTGGCAGAACACGGTGTCCCCGTTGCGCCATGTCATGTGCACCGGCTGGCACCTTGCCTCTGGCGGAGCACCATCTTAGCGCACCTCAACATGTCATGTGCATTATGGTTTATGCTGGTGTTCTGGGGCAGGGCGCCACATCACCTCAGACAGCACAGGCAGGGGTGACGGACATGACAACAGGTACCATTGTATGCACAGCAACGCGTACGGCAGGCATGCTGACTGCAATGCATCTTGAGTGTTTTGGGCTCCTGCAGGTGCGACGGCGGCTGCCAGTGCTTCAACAAACGCAACCACCACAGTCAATGTCGTGAACCCAGGTAAGGCGTGACCTTGATTGCAAGATGCAGGGCTGCCCCTTGATGATGGCATGCATCCTCTCTGTGTGTGCATGGGCAGAGTCACAGGCCCATTCAGGCTCTGCCTGTGGGGTTGCATGCAGCTCAAGCCTCTGAGGCAGGTGGCATCCAGCTGCACAGCCCAACTGGTGGCCAACAGTCTTCGTGTCCATGCTGCTGCAGCGTGGCAGCTCTTTAACCGTTGCTTTTGTGTCTGCAGCCCCCGTCATTGTCAACCTCGAGGTGCCGCCTGAGCTGCTGGCTCTTGCTCGTGCGCAGGCCAATGCCTCAGCCACTGCCACAGCCGTGGGCCAGCCAGGAGCTCCTGGCACCCCAGGTCAGCATCGCAGCCGAGCATCTGCCTGGCAGCAAGCTTCGCTGCCTGCCAGCGCCATGCTCCCACCTGCTGCCAACAGAGTATTTTCGGCAGAGCTTGCGGTCAAGTGACTGTGCCTGTGCCTCACGAAGTCCAAGCCGCCCACGCGCGATGCAAGGTCACATTTGAGGCAGAGGTCGCTGACTAGAGGAGCCGCGTTGCAGGGACACCTGGCACGCCGGGCACACCTGGAACCCCGGGCACAGCCACAGCAAACGCAAACGCAAACGCGGCAGCTAATGCCCAGTTGACATCCCTTGCCAACCAGGCCATTGTCGCAGGTGGGCCTGCTTGCTTCTGTCTACACCTGTGCACGCTCAGCCGCCTCACGTGCACCCCTCAACAAGCAGCCTGAGCCAGAGCTGCAGGCTGCTGCCAGCTCGCAGTCACATAGCCAAGGCTGTTTGACGTGTGATCATGGCATTTGTGGCCTGCAGCTGCATGCAGCGCAGCAGGGGAGGCCCTACAGTTGACTGCAGCCAGCCAAGCTAAGTCTCCCTTTAATCCACTGCAGCCTCAGGCAACTCCACGGCCAACAGCGGGCCTACGATTGTCAACTTTGTGTCTGCCAATGCCTCAGCTGTAGCCAGCGCATCTGCAACCGCTGCTCCTGGACAGACAACCCCCCCTCCCACCCCTCCCCCAACCACACCGGCGCCGCCCCCGCAGTGTGGGAGCCTGCCCTTCTGCCGCATGTATGTCGAGGACATGCCCTGCTGCTCTGCCTCAGGTGAGCGGCCAGCTCATGCCACTGTGCTCGGGATGATCCTATCTTGCCATTGTTGATCTAGATGCAATGTGTGTTGGGGCATGCCAGCAAGGGAAGGTGTGGAAGGCAGGCAATGATGAGCCCCAGCTTGGATGACGGCCTCTGTGCGTCGTTGCGAGACCCTGCAGCAGCATTTGCTGCTGAGTCCTGCGTAGGCATCTCCTGCAGTCCTCTGTAGACAGCCATCTGCTCTGCTGTCCTTCACTCAGCACACCGAACATCTGGGGCCAGTGTTGCGCTGCTGTCTGCATGAGTGGGCACCAGGTAATGAGCTGGCTGTGATGCTTGAGCCCCACTGAGACGCGGGGGCCATGTGGTCGTGCTCCTGCATCAGTCTTTGAGCGGCTGTGAGGCTGTAGGGGCCCCTGAGACGCGCTGACCGTCTGGCTGTGCTCCTGCAGGCTTGCAGACAGACAAGCCCTGGGCCACTGTGAATGTCTTCTGCAACCAGGAAATCACGCTGAATCCATCCTGCCTCAACGTGTCAGGCGCAGCCAACTTCACAACCTACCCCACCAGGCGACCCATCAGCGGCGCCAACTTTGGCAACACCTTCTCCTTCATCGTGAACTGGAGCAATGCCACCTTCCCCAACATTGGACAGGTGGTACTGGACCTGGAGAACGCCCGGTGAGTCTGCTGGCTATCCACGTCTGCTTGCAGCATGGCAGCCCCTGAATTGCATGTTGCAGCAATGGCTCCAACAGAAACAGCAGAGGGTTGCATGAAGAACTGCACTGGCCCACCACTTGCCAGGGAGTGCACGACAGCGCAACTGTTCATGCTGCGGTGGTGTGCCTGCCCAGAGAGGTAGCACAGCAGATCAGCCATCAGGAGTGCTTGCTTAAGCTCAGGGGACTGCTTCATCCCAAGCAGCAGCAGCAGCTGATATGACGTTGAGCACAGCATGGTGTGCCTGCAGGACCACTGACCCCGGCAGCTGTGGGCTGTACCTTGGGCGCCCCTGCACCTTCAAAGATGCACTGATCACACGCGTCAGCCCTGTCCCCCGCCTCAACTTCACCTCCATCCAGTCCAGCAGCGGCCTGCAGGGCAACTGCAGCTTCAATCCCAGCAACAACGTGAGCCGCTGCGTTCGCCATGTCATTTGTGTGACGGTGGCTCTGCATGTGGCTGATGTGACGCCCCCCTGGCCTCTCAGCCAATGGGGTGTCCATTGGTAAGGCCCCTGTCTGCTCTGAATGGGATCTCAATGACCAGCATGGTAGCCTGCATACAAGGGGGTAAACTGCTCAGCGAGGCCTTCTGATGCGAGTTGTCTCATCTGCGCCAAGGCCGCCTGCTGTCTCAAGGTGCCTGGGGGCAGTCTGGCTTGATATTAGTCTCAAGGTACAGCACACTCACACATGTATCCTGTGCGGTGCAGACCCCTATTGACAACCTCGCCTGGCAGCCAGACTCTTACTTTGCGTCGGCCCCTGCAAATGCCAGTGCCACCTGCGAGGAAAACAATGTGGCCTGGCTGCCAGAGGACTTCTGGTTGTCAGGCTGGGTGAACTACAGGCAAGCTGCCGCTGCAATGCTGTCCCTGTCTGCTATTTGGGCAGGGATGAAGTGCAAGCAGCTGACTGCTCTCAGAATGTGGGGTGGGATATGCAAATTGGGCCAGCTGCATGCATAACTTGTTCCACAGGGACCCGTCCAGCAGCGCAAGCTAGAGCCGCATATGTACCCTAGCTGGGCTTGTGCTTGATCCTATTAGGGCTGACGGTCCCTGCCACACTGCTGCGGACAGGATGCATGAGTGCTGACTGCTGATCCTCTTCTGCCGCTGTACCAGGTATTGTCTGTGCTCAGGCGTCAGCGCGTATGCGTCTGTGCTGCAGGGGTTTCCAGCGCGCTTGCCCACTCTCGTCCTACGTCAACCAGACACGTGCAGGGCTCCTCATTCCTGGGACGACCTCTGGACAACAATACGCTGCGACCAACAACACTGAGGGCAACACCGCCCAGTGATCTAGTGACCAAGGCTGCACTAGGTATGCCTACACATGTTTTGCGAGATTGCAAAGCTGGGTTTGGCACCTGCAACCCATTTTCTGTTGTGTTTGACGCAGAGTGCCTGCGGCTGCTCAACAGCTGTGTTCACTTATGGACTTAAACAAGACGAGCAGAATGCAGTATAGTTCAAGGTACATGATCAACACACTTTTAAACTCATGCCTTTGCAGTTGGCCTCGCGCACGTCTCCCTGGACATTGGATGTCATCGCATTTTGTCGGATGAGTTTCACAGTAGCAAAGGTCAAAGACGTCCTGTGGTGAATTGTCCAAAGGCCAACCCATTCCTAGGCGCCTGACTCTGATCGTGACCAATGGCACTGAACAGCATGCAACTGATGTGTAGCGCATGTCATTGCGAGTCTCATACATAACTGCCTTGCTTCCTGCCAGCACATGGCATGCCGAGCTCCCTAGCCCAGTGACACTTTACTCTTCTCAATCCCACCTGGTCTTGCCTGTCCAAGACTTTATGCATGTTTATCAAGACCTCTATGAAACTGGTCCAATCATTTTTGACAAACTGTGAACCAGGGCATCATTTCAATAGTGAAAGAACACAAACAGTGACCTAGATTGGTTGCAAAACACACCAGCGCTTCAGGCCAGGGATCCCTGCTCTAGAAACTTGGCAATAACTTTCTGCTGGCAGAGACCACCCTTATCTGGATCAAAGATAGCAGTCCAAAAGTTGCCACTGGAGCCCACAACGACTAAGCTGTTGGGTTCCTGACCAAAGCCAACAATGGTCTTGCACTCGTCAGGAGGCTTGTACTGAGCAAAGGAGCGCTCTGAGGCAAAGTAGGGCACTGGCAGGAAGGACTGCAGCAGCCAAGGGTGGCTACATGTCAGCAGGCATTTTGGCACATAAGTTCAGGGTGGCAAGTTTATGGCATGAGTGGCAAAGACTGCAGAGCCATGCAACAAGCCACCTCAGTGCATCTACAGGGAGCAATCGGTAGTATGAGGCAAGCCAGAGCAATCAATCCAGGACAAGAGGCCTAAATTGAAAGCCAGGCACGCCAGCATGCAGGCAAGCTTGGCCACGGGCTTTTCCGAAAGGCATATGCTGACCATGGACAGCGCAGAGGTATGAGCATTGGGGCCGGGCTTCTTAGCTGCTGCATGAGGCTTGCATCAAAGGGGTTGAGGCACCCCCAGGTGAACTCACGCTGACAAAGGACAATGCAGAGATCGGGTTCTTAGGGGACTGCTCGCCGTTGGCCTGCCCATCGCCCTGGTCCAGGGCAGGGATGGCCTGGGTCTGCTTGCGGTCCAAGTTGAAAACATGCACTGTGTGCTTGTCGCTGGAGACCGCCACAAAGTCAGGGCTCTCCCCGCGCGAGAACGCGATGCTGAAGATCCTCGCAGGGTCTGCCCCTCTCCGCAGCTCCTGTAGCACAGTGAGGAGGGTTAGTGAGTGCTGCACGGAGGCAATGGGTGCCTGTGCTGGCCTGCTGCTGTCAGGAGGATGGCAATGCTGACCCAGCTTCTGATGGGCAGAAGGAGGGGGTGCAAGCCTGGCATCAGTCCTGGAAGGCGTCTACCATGAACGCCCCGTTCCAGGGCCAGCAGCTTACCATGAGCATCTGTGCACAGCCAAGACCCATAGTGCAGTTTGTGACTGCTGATGACACCCAGCTGTTGCTGGGAGGCTTTGGCCTTGCCAGTGATACAATTGGTAGTACCCTTCCAGGCAGCACGCGGCAGAGCAGATTCCTGCCCACTTGGGGGTGAGCCCAGTTGTGGCATGACACCTGCCCCTGCCGTGTAGTGTGATTGCTCAACGCCAGCCCAGCATGAGCACCTGTAAAAGTGCTATTGGTTGCTGTGCTTGCATCGCCACACAGGGGTGCTGTATAAACCACCCACCTGCAGCTTGGAGGCGTCTGCTGTGGAATGTATGCGCACAAGGGTGCCCCGCTCTGAGGCTGTGGCCAGCAGTTTGCCATCCAGGGACAGCGCCATGCACACCAGCGGGGAGCTGTGTGCCTGGATGAACTTGGTACGCCGCACATCATACAGCTCCACGCGCACCTGCAGCATTTCTGAGTTTGTTGTGCTGCCGGCGGGAGGCTGGCAGGAGGGGCGCAGTGCCTGTATGGGCCAGTCACCTGCAGCACTTGTTGCATCAGCTCTGTCAGTTGCAACACTGCGAGCTGTGCGAAGTTAGTGCGCTGCACATCGTACATGGTACCTGTGCCATTGTTGTGGGTGTGCTGCGTTCAAGAGGGAGGGCTACCATTCTGAGGCTTGGCAGGCACGATGCATGCAGCGCTTGAGTTGGGCCTGCAGCCTGCACCGGCAGTAGTCATCTTCGATGCTCTGTTGTGGCTCAATCCGTGCAGGGCAGGGCTGGGTCAGACAGGGGTTAAAGCCCAGGCCTGTGGCGTCCTTGGCCTGGCACCTCCCAGCCCCTGCTGCGTCTCAGCGCCCCTGAAGCAGGCCATGCTGCCCGCAGCAAGGACACGAATTTTTTGATACATATTGAGGTAGCTTGTGACGAGGCGCCTGACCGCTGTGAGATGCCCTTTCCCTGCTCTGTGCCCTTGGCTGTGTTGCCATGCATTAGCAATGGCCCACCTGGCAGTTTTGCAGAAACCCAGGTGGACCAGGACTCCCTACCAAACAGCTTGGCTGTGCACAGGCTGACTGGGACTGCCCTGCACTTGTCTGACACCCACCTGGCCATTGTGCAGCCCCGGGCAGGCCAGCACCGTCTGCTCTGCGGCCGCCGACAGCGCGAGCAGCCCCGCAGGGTTGCTCTGCGTCTCGATGGAGTGCAGCAGGCGCAGGTCAGCAAAGTTGTAGATCAGCACTTTGTGCTCCAGCGCCACCACGATCCGGTCGCGCCGCAGCTTCACCGCTCTGACCTGCAGGCATCAGGAACTGCTTGCGACAGCAGCCTTCTGCTCTGGACAAAGCTGTGGACCTTCTTGCCACATTGCATCAGCCGGCAGCTGCTGCACCGTACACGCTGAGCATGCACCCCCGTGTGCAGCAAGCGACCTGCAAGGAGCTGCAGCTGGCATCAGAGAAGGAGTCACGGCCAAGAAGTGGTCAGCAGGGCGAGCTGATGCCTCAGCCAACACCCGCGCCTGGTGTTGGCTCAGCAGATGGCTCAAGCACCATTGCACTGCGCTGTACACTTGCAGCCTGCCTGCCTGCGCATCGCGCTAGATGCTTTTCAACCGTTTGCACAGGCCTTGGGCAAATAACCTCAGAGCCTGAGCTCAGCTGCAGGGCAGGGCTGCTCTGGCACAAGCACAGCAGCAGGCAGCCACACCTGACTTCTGAAGCTAAGCTCCCCGATGCAGCGTTTCTGATGGTCGTCCCAAATCATGACCTGCAGGCAGCAGAGTCCGCTCAATGCTGCTGCTGCAAAGGAGCAGTCAATCAGCACAGCTGCAACCCTGATGGCTTTGCCCAATCCTGATGCAGTCACCTTCTGCTGCTCCTGACAACAAGCTCTCTGTTTATGCAGCAGGGATCCACCCGAAGGTGCAGGGAACGATGAGCAGAGCAGCTGTTGGACAAGCAGAGCAGCTGGTGCCTTGCCTTATTGATGGGGAACTGGGGGGAGGTTCCACCCCCGACAATGGCCAGAATATTGCAGCGAAACAACATCTCCACAATGCCGATGCCTCCATTCTCGAACTCCCGCCGAAACTGCAGCACGGGCCAGCGTCAGGATGCGAGCCAGCCTCGGCCAGTGCCAGGACAGGTTGCTGCCACAGCGGCGTGCTCTAGGCAGTCTATTGCTGCCAGCAAACAGAAGCTGAGCACTATTACTGCATGCAAGGGCAGCTCACTGTTTCTTTGAATGGCTCGCAATTGTACACTCTGAAGCCTGCAGAGCGCAGCATGAGTCCGGCGCAGCGAGTGGAGCCCTCATGCGTCTGCACCAGGCTGGGAGCTTACCTGAGGACGTGCCTATGGCAAAACAGCCATGGTCCTGATTGAATCCGTAGTGCAGCAGGGCTGAGTGCTGCATGCCCTGTCAACGCTGATCTCCTGGCTGGGCCAGGGCAACCTCGTGCTGACTTGGGTTCGAACTTGATGTCCTGAAGCGGGTCGCGCGCTTACCGAGATGCGCCTCAGGTTTCACTGCCGCTCACAGGTGGCCTCCTGCTGTGATGAAATGCACCGAAGAAAGCAAAGCATAGTTGGTCAAATATGCAAAAGTCTTTGCCTGACAGCACAAGCGCTCCGGTGCTCCAGGAGCCACGTGAACCTCCTCCTCAGGGCTAGCCACCTGCCGATGGCAGATTCAACCAGCCAGAAGAAAGACTCCCTCTCAAAGGCAGGTAGGGGCTCGATGCTGCTGTCTGGGACGGCCACTGCCTGGCTCAGGGTGCATGCAGGGCGGCTGGGGGCTTGCAGAGGGACAGATGTGTCTGGAAACAAGGCTGTCTTATGCCCTTTATAAGCAGCTTCTGCAGCCCTCCTGCGAGCACTTTTTCCATGTCTAGCTGCAGCTGTTTGGCCTGCTGCATGATCTGCACAGGTGCATGCACCCCGAGGCAACTGGTGGTGGTGGATCACTGTTTGCAGCCTCCTGGCAGCCTGCCTGGCTGCCGCATTTTGTGCCTGTTGGGCTGGCGGGTGAGGCTGCCTCACCCCTGCCTGCAGGGCCAAACGGAGCTGGTCCCGCCAAGCAGCAGCAGGAGCAGCCAGTGGATCGCAAGGGCAAGGGCAAATATGTGGAGCCTGCCAAGCCTCAGGATGCTGACGAGGACGATGAGGAGGTAGACTTTGATGCAGAGGTGGGTGGACACAGACGCAGGCACAGAGAAAGCACCCACCTGATGCGTGGACACCCTGTAAGCCAGCCTGGGCCTAAAGCTCCCATGAGCACCCTCTGTGGTGGGCCACACACGCCTTATCTGCCCCTAGGCAGCAGCCAGACTTGGCCACAATGCAGGGGCTGGCTGCATTGCATCAATGGCACCTCTTGCTGGCGTAGTCCAGGCTGCCAGGCCGGCCTGAGGGCAGCTGCGGGTGTGAGCCTCACATGCCTTATCTCCTCCCAGGAAGATAGCCCAAGGCACAGACTGACCGTGATGCAGCCTTCAGACCTGCTTCTGGGGCAGAGTGAGGTCCGGCTGCCCACAAGCTGCCTGTGCCCAGCAGCCCTGTTGGGGCTCCACACGCCCTAAGTGCATCAGCACCTCACCATCGGCTGGGAGGCACATGCAGACGTGCTCTCTGCACCCCATATGGGACTTGGGCTTCCCTGCTCCTGCATGGTGGTCTGCTTCATTACATTGTCAGGTCTTGCCTGTAAGCTGGCGCATAAGCTGCACCACACAGAGCATACATCATGGGAGCCTTCGGTGCCTGTCTGGACTGCAGCCCAGATAGGGTTGGTGGCCCTCCCTGCTCTTGTGGTTTTGGTCTGTTGGGGTGTTGCGCCAGGCTCCGTCTGTACCTTGGTGCATCAGTCAGCCCTGCACCACCTTGTGACAGCACAGGATTCAGACAGGCATGGCACACAACGTGCTGGACAACTGTATAGGCTGGTCACCAATTTTCATTGTTGTTGGCTTGCCCCCGTCTCCTGGGCTGATTGTCTGCAGCAGCAGCGCATGTGTAGCTTCCCTCTCAATGCTTTTGTGTGCCTGACTTGTTGTGCCACACACAGCTGAGGACTCCCATTGACACTGCAGGCTGGATCAGATGATGAGTCCGCAGAGGGCTCCAGTGGCAACTCTCAGGTGAACAGCTGGTCGTCTTGCATCACACCACTTTGGCCATTGTGCGTTATGCATCAGGTCCTGTGCAGGGATTCAGGTCAGCAGACACTTGCGGCACATGTCATGCTGCGGTCTGTACCATGCTCGGCCTTGCTTTCAGCAATGTCAAGAGTGGCCCTGTCTTACATTATTCTGCACCCAAGCAGGGATTCGCCTTCTGCATTGGCAGCTCCCGGGTGCTTGTGTGTTCTGGTGGCCCATTTGGGTGCTACTGTTTCTCTGCAAGCCTTAATTCTGCAGCAGCAGGGATGTTCTTGCCTGGCCTCATGTATTTCGGCATGTGGTGCAGGGCAGCTCTGATGAGGAGGAGGCGGAGGATGCTCCGCCAGCCAAGAAGGCCAAGGTGAGCCCTGATTACAACCTGCCCCTGCTGCACATGCTGCACAAGCATGGGCCCACAGCAGTGGGACTGGCCTGCAAGGCTGATGCGGGGGTGAGGGCCGCTGCCTTCTGTGGGCTACCTCTACTATCACGGTCAATGAGGGTGGGGCCAGTGCACTGTACTTGTGGTCAGGCTTCTGCACTCCAGTGCCTCTTACATCATGTGCACTCTGATGCCAAGTCGCTCAAGTCCCAAGACACGGCATGCAGCATATGCTGGTGCCTACTGCATCATGTAATCTGGGGCTTCTGTTGAGCCCCACAGCCTAACACCGGGCAGTGTCATGCCCTGCCAGCGGCTGCATATCTTTCCATGCAGGCTTCATGGTGCTGCAATGCCCTGTGTTTCTGCAATCCCAGGGTGCAATGTGCGGGTTTGGCACGCTTGCAGGTGGACAATGGAGCTGGCCTATCTTCTGGCAAGGAGGTGAAGGAAGGCACAAAAAAGAAGCAACATAAACATGCAGACGATGAGGTGCGGACTGTGTAGTGCTGTGAAGAGGAGAGACTGTTTGTTCCTGTCGGAGATTTTTGGCAGTAGCGCAAGATCGATGTGAGCAGGACTCACTCTCTTTGTGGGCTGAGGTGCATGCTTGGCTGTATCCTCTGTGAAGGCAGGCCCTTCAAGGGGTGCTGGTGTTCACATTGCTGCATGTTGCCTGCGCAGTTGCTGGTCACGCAATGCAGCATACCTGACTGACTGGGCATGTTGTTGAGGTCATTGTGTGCCCTTGGGGCCATGCTGACGGTGCTCACCATCCATCATCCTACCACTACTGACCCTTTTCTGCGTCTGTCTGCATCCACAGCAGCCTGCCGGCAGGTGCATCATTGGATGCGCGCATTGGCAGCATTGACAAACAGCGCCCCTCCAGGCTGCCGCCAGTGGGCTCACCTGCTCTTGGGGCTGCCTGCAGGATGAGGATCCCCACACTGTGGCGGGGCTGTCTGGTGACGAAGTGGACCCCGGTCTGATCATTGCTGGGGGCAGGCGTTCCAGACGAGGGCGGGCCACATTTGGCCAGACAGCCAAGTATTCACAGCAGAAGCAAGTAGATTCAGATGAGGACGAGTGGTAGCTGTTTGCACCGTGTTTAGTTGCATTTCATTTCAACGCATGCTCTGTAATTCCTGATACTTATCGTTGCCCAGGCTGCAACTCAGTATCCTAGTTCCTCGAGCTGGAGTCCATATGAAGGGGCGTCACCAAGCAGTGTCCCTAAGGGTGCGACTGTGGCTGCCTACATGTGTACCAGCCAACTGATGCTCCGCGGGAGACCTTGAGATCGATGGGGGGTGTCAACAATTATCCAGGGGTTCAGAGCCGGAGCGTTCAACATGCATCAACAGTCATAACACCTGCAGAACAGAAGAGAGGCCGTTTGAAATTTGCACCGTGCAGCGCAGCAGCAAGCGCAGGCTGCCTGAGGGCGCACTTTGCAAAGACTCCAAAGTCAGATGTATTCTGAATGAATTCCCAGATGGCTGCCCAGCTGCCCAGGCCCATCCCTACAAATGCAACCACGAACACCTGCAGGAGCAGGAACAGCGATGGCAGTTGGCACATGCAGGGCAGGAGTGGAGATGCAAAGGCAAGCAGCTCTTGGCACATGCAATCCTGAGCACCGTCAGGCAGTGCAGCTGTAGCTTGGCCACAAACGCTTGTACCAGAACCTTGCTGAAGCATGCAGCATCCAGCAGGGGTGCAAGTGATGCCAGGCAGCCTGGCAGCAACACTGCCTGGAACGCCCAGCAGGTGGCTCACGACGACATAGTTGAAGATAAAGGTTGGGGTCCACATGCCCAAGATAGGGGGTTTGGGACAGCCCCCGCGGGCTGCTTCTGAGGCATAGACCCAGTTGTAGGCCAATGCAGGAATGATGTAGGTTTCCAATGTCGTTGTGAAGGCTCCCTACACACCAGGTACAGGTCAGGCATGAACATGCCTTACGATGAGCTGGGCCTGTGTGTTTGAGCGCATGTAAGCTTTGACTGCCCATAGCAATGCTGCAGCTCACCAAGACAGCATTGATGGTCCCAAAGAATGGGAACGCAACTGCTAACAAAACCACTGCAAAGCCCACTGGCAGTCGGGAAAGTAACCGGATCCACATCTGCAGGGGCAGCATGGTGGGCCTGAGGCTGGCAGGGAGACAACGGCAGGCATGGCTGCACAGCATGCACTCACTGGCTTATCATGCGTCCGGATCAATTTCTCAAACATGTGGTGCACTGCAGCCAGAGACGCTTTTAGTAAGCTGCACGAGCATGAGCTGTGCCCTGGCCATCAACAGATGTGGCCCTGCCAATGGCTGCGTGCGTGCAGCTCCTAGCAGAAGCACCCAGCAGCCCATGCTGCTGCCAATGAGCCATGCCCTGAAGCCAGCCCACAAAACTTCCCAGGCGTGATGGACAGGCTATACACAAAGCACTAGGGCAAGGACCCCCTCTCCTTCACTCCCAGCACAGGAAGATTGCAACAAAGCACAGGTACAGCAACATGAGCTGCAGCTCTGAGCCCCACAAACCTCACCAGGCATAATGAACATGCCGTAGGCCACACACTGGTGCAGCAGCATGAGGATGATGGAGGCAGACCTCGCATGTGACGGCGGTAGGATGCCATATACGTTCCCTGACACAAACAGGGTGCTCATGTAGCAAACATGCTCTTGAAGTCACCTAACAGGCATGCAGGGCAGCTGCAATCACAGGGTGCTGCCAATCGGCTGTAAAACCGCTGCACTGAGCTACTGTGTGCAGGGCACACGTGCCACAGCTGTGCAGCTGTGCAGACGAGGTGCTGAACTGCAAAGCAAGCTGGTTGCAAGGAGCCACACCAGTTGCTGCTGCTAGATCTGGGAATGAAGCGTAGATGCTGACAGAGTCTGGGAGGGTTAGTGTGAATGTATAAAGGTAGCTGCAGAAGGGGGTCCAAGAGCATGAGATCATGTCATTCTGAGCACTGAAGCCTGATACAGGCCAAAACTGTGCAGAAGGCATGTCAGAGCATGCAGTGCGCAGCCACTCACCTGCACAGAAAGAACCAGTGGAACTTGTGTGGCCGAGTTGTTGTGTCCATCACTTCGCTGCAGCCAGTAGAAGGCATACCTCAGCATGTAAATGTTCTCTTCAAGGCAGTAAACGCACATCCAGTGCTATCTCAAGCAACATATACACATGGAGCTTCTGCCAACTACCTGCCAGAGGTGTGCAGCACTGGCATTGCAGCTATTCATCGTGGGTGCAGCTCAGTGTGGCTCATGTTCTGAATGAGGTGCACCATGCCATTGCAGCAGTTGCATTTCCAGCAGCTGCCAGGGAGGCTGTGGGCACAGAGCTACAGCCTTTACAAGTACAGAGGTGCATGGCTCTGGCAGAGGGAATGTAGCATCTGCTGCATTACTCACACCAGCATGGCGTGGCCTCCATAGGTGAAGAGAATGGTAGCTGTGGCGGCAGCTGCCTGGCGCAGCTGGGGCACTGTGGACAAGTCAGCCACCATGGTGGCCTGTCCAGTGCCCTTGTTGGCCTTGGCAAAGGCCAGCATGTACCTGGTAGGCAGTGGGTGGCACATTCCTCAACAGCTGCTGAGACACAGCAAGAGCTCTCAGGCACACGTGTCTGGCAGGCTTGCTTTGCTGGCTGGTGTTGACGTGTAGACCCCTGCGGCTGCTCTGTCCAGCCAAAAAGCTGCGCGCTTTGACGTGTTCAGAGCCTGTCAGGCCTGCAGGCCTCCTGAGGGCAGCCAGCAGTGGCCCTGCAGGTGCATCATGCCCAATGGCGCCCCTCCGCTGCAGTATGGTGCTGCTGAATGGGGCCCTGCGTCCAGCATGCTGCTGTGCGACCTCTGCTATGCAGTCACCAGTGGAGCCCGGGGATTGCGGGGCAGCCCACTGCTGCTCAGCCACTCTGGAGCACTCCCAAAGACAGGCCTGGACATGCTTGCGGCTCCTGTGCAGAGCACTCCTGCCGGCGGTGTCCTGCGAGGCATGGCTGCTCACCAGCTGGTGTAGGTTGTGCCCAAGATGGCAATGATCGACAGGATGCGCATGTTGCGGAAGGAGGGCACAAAGGAGACCAACAGGGCACCACCACCAAACATCAGGGAGTAGTCCCTGCAGGGCGCAACACAGGATTTGGCTTGACTGAGCAGGTGAATCAAGACAGTTGATGTCAGCAGGGCCCTGCCGCACAGCAGCCATGCACAGCATCTGGTGCGCCTGGTCAGCCCCAGCATGAAGCCCCCCGCCACCCCCTCATCACTTGGCGCGCCGAGCGCATGCAGGGGGTCGGATGAGGCAGTCCTTCAGGAGCCATGCTCTGGTGCAGCCCGCCAAGCCCAAGGGGCCCCAGGCCGTGCCTCAAATCCAGTGCGGTGCTCACCGTTTCGAGAATCGCGCGTTGAGCGCGTGCAGGTTGCTGGATGAGGCGATGACCTGGGCCACCCCCAGGCCCACCAGCGCCAGCAGGTTGACGATGCGCGAGATGTTGCCAGCCCAGCACCCACACAGCTCCATGATCAGTTCGTGGTACTGGATGCAGTACACCTTGTCAGTCCACCCAGTGCTGTTCATGTCGTCCAGGGTCACCTGCAGCACGATGAGGCACCGCCCTGAGCAGGTGAGCATGCATGCCCACCTCCTTGCTGTGCAGGTCATCCAGGGTCGCCTCCAGGGAGGGGGAGCCGACAGTAGCCGGCCTGCAGGCTTCGGATCATTTGTGGTTCACCAGGCAATGCAGGGGTCAGCTGCTGGTGGGCACGATATTGTGCATGTGGGGCTTGCCAAGATGGGGGGGCGCCATGATAAGTTCTCCTCTCTGCTCCTGTTCCCGCCAATGTCTACTGTGCCCAGCCGACTGACGGCAAAAGGTCCCTGGCAGCCAGGTCGCTGCCCTCTGCATGGATGCTCCAGCCTGTCCAGGAGCATTCAAGTCCGCAGGCTCCAGCACCAGCCTGTCCATTCAACTTGCTTCTGGCCCAGCGGTACCACAACTCCCGCGAGCATTCAGGCCATTGGTGTGCTTACACTGCCTAGAGCATGCAGTGGTGTAAGCTCTGGCCTCACCGCTGCTGACGCCTTTGCGGTGTGTGCACAGGTAATAGCTGCGTCAGCGATGCCTTGCTGAGCAGGTGGCTGCCTTGGAAACAGCCAGTCCAGCCCTGACTTTGAGCATGCGCTGTGGTACAGGCTCTGAAGCCCGCGACCCTTGCACAGTACCTCCTGGAGCAGGCCCTGCTGCCCCCCAAGGCAGCCCTCTGGGCAAGACTGTGGTTCATGCATCATGAGGGCTGCACCCAGCATGCATCCCGCCCTGAGCTTGCCATAGTGCCTGCGCCAGCGCTGGCTGGCCCCCTGGGGCCCCTGCCTGCCTGCAGCTCTGTTGTGCAGCCAGGTGGCCTGGAGAGTCACCAGGTGATCCCATGCCTGAAGGAGATGATTGGCCTGGCCTCACCATCAGCATGCCGTGGTGCAGGCTCTGGCGCCAGCGCTTCTTGCGCTGGTGGAACTCCAGGTACAGCACCGTCAGCAGGTACAGCGTGTGTAGGGCCAGTGTGGCGCACACCACCTGCGGCACACGCACAGACCCCTCATGCGCAACATCCCCCACGCTCTGACTTGGTGCAGGCCAGTGTGAGCGCTGTCTTCACAAGTTTGTGCTGGATTGAGACAAGGTGTGCACTCTGATGAGGCCTGTATTTCTGCTGAAAGGAGAGGCTGGACGCATCTCGCTCTCACAAGCTGCAGGAAGGTACGCTTCTACCTGTAGCACCACCCCCGCCAGCAGCCCTGTCTGTGCCATCGTGTTGGGCAGCAGCAGGATGATCTGGCCCACCTGCATGGCATTGGGGAGGGCTCAGCCACCTGACTCAAGGCCCCTTGGGTCACGCCCTGCAGCTGAGGCAGGAGCTGCCTGCCGGCAGAGCTGGGATGCAGATGTGCAGCCGTGCAGGCTCAGCCACCTGACTGTGACCATCTGGCTGCCTGCCAACAGACCTGTGCCTGGTTGCAGAGTGCAGTGGAACCGTAAAGCTTGTGGACGAACCACCTCACTCTGGCTAGCACAGCAAAAGAGCAGATCTGTAAAAGCTTATGCCTGCTGACGCTCCAAGCTACATGGCTGCAGTTCTTTGAAAGCAGGCTGCCTCTGCTGGAAGGCGCCAACCCCAGCTTGAACAGCCATTGCTGTCCACGCCTGGCCAGCTGATTTTCGCCGAGGCCTTCACCAGGGCAGCAAGCCGTGCCCACTTGCATCGTGTGGCTGGCTGTGCAGCACGCACGAAGCAGGGCAGGCACTCCTGACTCAATGGTTCAGGTGCTTGGAGGCAGCTAAGGTCGGCAAGCGCTTGTGCGGGATCCCAGCATTGCAGCAGCCTGCTGGCTGGCCCAGCAGCGTGTGTGCACCAAGGCAGGCGCTTGCTGCCCCTCAGACGTGCCTGGGCAGCTGCAGCTGTGAGGAACGCATCCACGCCGCTGCCTCCTTCCCTGCAGGCGGCGCATCGGGTACATCACCTGCTGGACATGCGAGGCCTGCTGCAGCAGCACTCAGGTGGAGATGCAGAGTCAGTTGACCAAGGCTCTGGCTGCCGCTGCCAAGTGCGCTGTACTGCGCTGAACACTGTGCTCCAGGCACCAGCCTCAGGCGCAGGTCACAGCGTCGCTGTGTGCTGCCTCATGATGTGATGCTGCCGGGCTGCCAGCAACCGGGACTCAAGGTGCGGGCCCTGTTCCAAGACACGGGACTTGCCAGAAAAGAGACTTGAACACGCTGAGCACGCCGCCGTCTTTCTGTGCTGGACCCTCCTCACAGTACAGATCCTCTGACTTGCGTGCCCCTGCAGGGGCGGGGGGACGGCACATGTCTCTGTGAGGCGAGTCTGCGCCTTGTCCTGGTCAACTGCGAAGTCCACGGTCCTGGGCCCATGCCACAGGAGGCGACCGACAGTGCTGCAGGCAGCCAGGGGCCAAGCGCAGCTTGTGGCAGTCAACAGTTTACGAAAGCAGTGCTGCAGGCAATCAAGCTGAAGGCGTGGTGTAGGCAGCCCTATCCCTGTGAGCTGATCGCTGGCTGCCCCAACTCCAATGGTGCCTGACCTTTGCGCAAGAGGTGCTGGTGGGCATGTGTTGATGCTGGCAGGCTCATGGTGTAAGTCATGCTAGCTGAGAGGGGCTGACAGTCTGAGAGCGACATGGTGTGGCAAAGTGCAGGCGCTCAAATGACACCTGGCTCATCATGACCAAGCAGTAGGCTGATCAACCCAAAGGGTCGCCAAAAGGGGGGCTGCATGACAAACCATTGGCAACTGCATGATTAGCAAGCGCTGGATCTTGTGTACCTACAAAGCCCACCTCTCAGGACGAATGCACTGGCCACCTTCTGAGTCTCCCAGTGCCTGGACAAGGTCTGGTTCAGTGCCATCACATCCAACGTTGAAGGGTAGTCCATGCTCATGCCTTTGGAGGTAGCTGTGCCTCCTCAGCTGTTGTTTGAGAGCTGAAGCGTTGGCCATGAGCAGCTGCTGGCACAACTTGACCCGTGAGATGCCTGTATCCACGATGTTTGAGAGGAGGCGGGCTTTAGATTCGGTCTTCCACACGGGCAACGGGCCTGCAGCTGCAAGAGCTCCAAAGTTTGCAAGCGTTACCCCATCGGACGTCCCTCGGCCGGCAGCACTGTTCAGCATGGCAATTGCACGGACGACCTGGGATGGGACCAGGCTCCACCGATCAGGCTCGCGACAGCCATCATGTCAAAAGTAATGTTGGAAAGGGTTCTCAGGTCAATCGCGGAAGCGTTCATGGCTGCCATCTGAATCAGAAAGAGTGATGGGGGGAGACTTAGTGCTCAATGCAGCACACTGTGGAGTTGCCATGCTCATCATGAGGTGTGGGTTGCAGCGCCATCAGCCTTGCAAGACAGGTCCGACGCTGCCCTCGACATCATCGGCATCCTGCATCCAGGAGAGGGTTGCATGGATCCCACAGACGTGAGGACCTGACAGCAGCCGAGCTGCTGCAATCCGGCCCGCTGCTGGCAGCACACACCGTGCGGCTGCACACCATGCGGCTGCACACCAGGACAGCACGCAGTGCATGTCAAAGGAACTGTGAGGACAATCAAATCAGCAGAAACATCCTGTGCAAGAGCAGTGGAGCCGCCAGTGGCCTGCCTCCGACCCGTGTGCCTTTGACCCCTGTCCTGCATGGCCTCCCGCTGCAGCTGCAGCGCAGCGTGCAGCATGCTGCACCTGGGCAATGTCGATGATGTCTGCAAAGGCCTTGACGTCCTCGTCCCGCGGCACGCTGCTGTTGCTGCCGCTCTTCTGGTCGCACAGCTCGATGTTCTTCTGCAGCTGCGCCAGGAAGGCAGGGTTGCCTGAGCTGGCCAGCTGGGTCACCAGCCACGTCAGCTGCTCCACGGCATACCTGCAGCCAGGCATGCACACCGCCATGCCGTGCGCCCACTGCTTGCCTTGCTGTGTGTGAGGGCATCTTGGTGCACTCTGGTCTGCTGCCCCGGGATGGGAGTCAGCCTCACCAGCCTCACCAGCTGCTCCACCAGGGGCACACACCTGGAGCTGACAAGCACCCATCCTGCAGCGTGGCCCAGAGCAGGAAAGGGGTATGCAGCCTCCTGGTGGCGGGGCACACCCTTGGACCTACTGTGCAGCCTCTGCTCCGCATGCTGCCTGCAGTGGGTACAGGGTGGGATGCCAATGCCGACATCAAGCAACATGAAGATGGTGCCTCTGAGGGTTCGCCAAACTTGATGCTCCCTCTTTAGGCCTGGCACCCGAAGGCACGCAGCTGTATTACCCAGGAGCTCCTCTGCCAGACTTTGGCCGCAGTCCTAGCAAGGCTCACACTGAGGCCGTTGCGCAGGCTGCATGGTCCTGCCTTGCGGTGGAGACCAGATCCAGCCGTAAGGAACTCACCCAAAGTTGCCGACCTCCATGTTGTGAGCTACCGCGCTCTGCACCAGTGCAGTGTGGTGCTTCTGGTCAAGCTTCAGTGCCGCCGCGTAGCGCTTCAGCCGTGCTGCCCTGGGTGCTGACTGGCTGGCAGCGACCTGCAGGGCAGAGAGGCGCACATCAGCCTACACAGGCTTCCTCATGCAGCTGTGCTGGCAGCAGCCTGCATGGCAGTGACCTGCTTGCCCACAGCTGGGGTAGAGCTCCACATGCAGCCAAGCTGCTGAGATATAGCTGGGTGGTAGCAGCCAGCAGGTGGGACATTGCCAGCACTGACGTGCAGGCTTGCGCACAAACAACGGCCATGACATGAGATTGAAACTTCGAACACACTGGTCCAAAGCCCATGCCTGAGCGCTTAGGTCCGCAGCCAGCCACCGCTGCATGTAGTGCAGGGTTTTCAACAAAAGCGCCGCTGTTGCAGCCACTGTGTCACTCAGCAGGGCCGCCAGGAGACCAGTACTGACGTGTGAGCCCTCCTTGGGCAGCACCGCAGTTGACATCTCCATCACTCAATGCAAAGCATGCCTTAGCACCAGCAAGCAAGACAGCTTGCCCACCTTCAGGAGCTTGACAGCCGCCAAGTACTGCGCCTCCTTCTTGCAGGCGGCTCCCTGCGCGTTGTCCAAGGCCTTGCTGAACTCCTTGACCGCGCCGTCCCAGTTCCCTGCCTCCATCAAGCCAACCCCCCGGGTGTGTGACGCCCCCATGGGCGGGCCCAGCTGGCCTCCAAGCTGTAGCACTGGGGCTGTTGGTGGCCTCATGGGCTGACCTACAGACCAGAACGCCATGGTGCGCAACCTGAGGCATTCAGCCATGGGGTCCTGGGGCTGGTGCTGGCATCAGGCATGGTCAGTGCTGCCCCACAACCGTCTGCGGGCCACCAAATTATCCTGCAGAGCTCCTGCACTGATGTTGCCCTCTGTGCACCCTGTGCACAGTGTCAGTATCAGACAGTGCAGACACGAGCTGCGAGGGCACCAGCCTCACCCCCACTCCCTGCTGCCCAAGGGCAGGGCAGAGCAGCAAGGCGGCTGCGCCCAGCACAAGAAGCATGCCAGGAGGCCTTGTGGACAGGTGGCAGTGCCGGCAAGAGCGCAACTACAGCCTGCGCGGCCACGCACCCGGGGAGATGCTGGGAGCGGAAGGCCCGGCCGGTGGTGGAAAGGCTGCCCAGCTGCCAGCTCCGCCTGCAGCGCAGCATGCATGATTTGGTGATGATCTAAAGGGGCATGCTGCTGCAGGCGTCCGGGGCGACAAAGTCCGCAGAGGCCCACTGGGGGATGGCAAAGCGACAGCAGCGCCCTTGCGCAACACGTTGCACCCCTACAGGGCTGACACGGCTCCTGGAAGTGGTGCTGCTACGCCTGTGTTGATCTTGTGCAGCAGTGCCGCTGGCGCAACATGCTGCATACTTGCAGGGTTTGGCAGCACTCAGGCAGTGATGGGTGGCGGGAGCACACCTGCGGGCGCAGAGGGTGGCAGGCCCGCCAAGTTGCCCGAGCTGCTGCTGTTGGGGCCAAGCCCTGAGGGCACAGAGCCTGATGCGCGCATGGGCGCCCCCTTCATGCTCGGGGAAGGGGACTGCAGCGGGGACGCCGAGGGAGACCGGTCCTGCGGCAGTATTAGCCTGCTCAGTCTTAGCAGCATTGGCATGCTCAGCATTACTGGCGTGCTTGAATACACTGGCCTTCAACTTACCAATGTGTGCATATGCCTACCATGGTTGCCTGCATGATTTGCCAGAATGCGCAAGCAGGGACCCACAGCAAATCTACGGCCCTAGACCAGCTCTATCACGAGCAGGGGCAGGGTCAGGTATGGTGAGCAGACTGCTGGGCTGTGGCATCTGGCAGGACTCACAGACTCACGGCCCTTTCTGCAGAAGCACTTGTACCTGCTCATCACACTGAGCCTGAAAGAGCTACCCTTGATGCTAGGAGGGCTTGGTCACTGGCAAGCCGGCCCAACAGATCTAGCAGGTACCCTCACAGGCACCCAGACATGCAGGATGGCAGGACAGGGGTTCTCACCGGCGTGAGCCCCCGCTCCGAGAAGCTGTCACTGCTACGGAACTTGGCCTGGCGGGCGTCTGCCCCTGGCAGCTGGAAGCCACGCAGAGAGTTGCCTGCTGGGCTGAGTGCCCCCGGCGACAGCAGCTGCAGCCCGCGGGTGGCCGATCGCAGGTCAGGATTGGCCCCTGACGCTGCCATCTCCTCCTTGCTCTGCAGGGCAAGAGGGGTTGCCTTGGTCCGTGGGGGACCCTGATCGTGCTACCTGCTCAATGCTTTGCAGTGCAGAAGGATGGGGCTAGACCTAGACATTTAACCAATGTTGGAAGAGCCCTGATGCTGCCAGTCCTGCCTTGGTCTGCAGGGCAGGAGAAAGGGGGCGCATTGAATAGTAGCTGCAGCGCAGTCAGGGCTGAACCCTGATGCTGCCATCTCTTCCTTGCTCTACAGGGCCGCATGTTGGGGTGGGACACACGCAATGGCTGCAGCGTGCAGGGGGCCACTGCAATGCTGGACCAGGTGCTGCCATGTCCTACCTGCCCTGCTGGGCAGCACAATCAGCAACAGTCCCATGAAGCAGCAGCTGCAGCATGGAGGTTGGTGGTTATGGGTCACGAGCCTTAAGCAGCACGGGGGCTGTCCTGCCCGTTATCCTCTGCACACATGGCAGGCAAGCTGTCGGTCTTTCACAGCAAACAATGCAGGAGTCATCACTCTTCTAGATTCTGCGCCTCTGAGCTCACCTTGATGATGACCTTGAAGCGCTTGGTGGGCTCTGTCAGGGAGGCAGCGCTGCCACTGACGAGGCTGCCGGTCGCACTGCTGTGCCCCTCGCTCTCGTCATCGCTGCTGTAGAACGCGTCCCCACCCTTCTCCTCCGCAAAGGCTGCCCGCGCAGCAGCCTGTGCAGCCGTCTCAGTCGTCGGCACCCCACTGTCACCGCCGTCGTCGCTCCAAGCGTCTGCTTGCTCACCTGCAGGTGACACTTGACCTCTCACGCTGCATACAGAGTCCACCAGCACCATTTTTGTGCTGGATAGAGGCTGCCTGCGCAGCAGCTCATTCAGCTGTCCCAAACGCTGTCGCTGTTGCCATTGCTTCACACATCTGCTTGCTGGACTGTCGAGCTGTTCTGCACAGTGTGAGGCAATCAGCTTGGCCCAGATGTGGTTGCACACAAGTGCTTGCTCCCACCAGGCACAGAGCTGGCTGCCGAGATGAGCCTATCAAGTTGTGGCATTGAGCTGGAAGAGTGGGAGGACCTGCCAAATGGGCTGTCCAGGGGCAGACCACTCACAGCTGCACATGACCTCGAAGCACGGTTTAGCAAGTCGCCACAATAGCAGCTTGCCATGGTCACAGGATGCTTTGACACACAAGCACAGCCTGCCTGGAGCCCCTGGTCCCCCCAGATGGAAGCTGCCCTCGTCATCATCTGCCTGCCCCTCATCTGCAGTGCGACGCATGACTGCCCCGCGGCCGCCGGTGCCCAGCCCCATGTAGGACTGCAGCAGGGCAGCAGGCAGCGCTGGACCCCTGATGAGGTGGTCCCACAGGCTCATGGGCAAAGCAGCAGAGCAGCTACTCGAGGCTGGGTAGCGCGTCTTGCTGGCAGGCAGTGAGGCGCCGCTTCTTTCAGACGAGGGCAATCCTCACATGCTGGACATGAAACAGGTGAGCCTCGATGGTCTCAGGCTGCTGGCAGCAACCACAGAAATTGAGGGTGAGCGCTGTACCGGAGGATTGCCTCAACCACTGCAGCACTTTGCTTTGCTGCAACAGGGCGCACTGGTCACGCTCACACTGCCTGGTTTGGCAGTCGCCGAGCGTGGCAGCGGAGAGCAGGTCATGGGGCCGCTCTCACCTCGACCACTGCAGCGTCCAGCTGTGTGATGGTGCCAGTGAGCTCATCTCTCGTGCCTGGAGCTGCCCCTGCAGGGCCACCTGTCTCCATCAGGGGGACTGCCCCCGGCGGGGCCAGCTCCAGAGGCTCGTCGTCGGGGTACTCTGCCCTGCAAGGTGTCCAGGGAAAGTCAGTATACTGTCTGTTGGGGAGCATGTGTGCCACTGCATGAGGCCGTCACGATGGCCCCATGTGCTTGAGTGTTTGCAGCAGAGCAGTGACATGAGAGCGTCAAGGTTGAGCACTGCTTCACTCCTGGTGTCCACAGCAACCTGAGGCACTAAGGCCTGCTCAGCCAAGCCAAGCCACGCAGGCAATGACAGGCCTGCCCGGGCCATCTCAGCTGGGCTTGGCATCCGCTCAGCTGCCCACAGCACGCAGAAGCAGCTGCTCTGCCTGGGCCATCCCAGCTGAGCTAGGCAGGCACAGAGCTGCCAACAGCACGAAGGAGCAGCTATACAGCCAACTTGGCTGAGCTAGGCATGCGCTCCACTGCCAACAGCATGCAGGAGCAGCCGTCCACCTGCCCGAGTCATCTCAGCTGAGCTAGCAATGCGCTCCACTGCCAACGTCACGCAAAGCAGCTGTGCACCTGCCCGAGCCATCTCAGCTGAGCCAGACATGCGCTCAGCTGCCAACAACGCGCAGGAGCTGGCACCCACCTGCCCGGGCCTCCATCTATGCGCACAGTCCAGTCCCCCAGCAGGCGCGTGCCTCCCATGGGGTTCACGCTGCGGAACTTGCTCTCCAGGGCTGCCAGCTCCTCAGCCAGCACCTTAAACTCTCTGCCCTCCTGCACATGCAGCAGACGACGCTGAGCACCAGCACTGTGAGTGGTTTCTGGCAGAGTGTCGTCATCTGCGTTGTCCACGGAGAGCTCGGCACCTTGAGCTTCTTGTCCTCGATGCATGGCACAGACACGGCATGCCGCACACCAGGTGCAGACACCGTCTGCCTTGATGGCAACCCCAGGTGCCACCGTGCACATGCCGCACTGTTGGCAAACATGAGGTGGAGGTTTCAGCCAACATGAACACTACCTGCTTGGGCGCTGTCATGCCAGGCTTACAAGACAGTGGTCCCTTATTCACCTTGACTGGACTGTGCCGATGCAGCCTGCAGCCCACTGCGCAAGCAGCAACGTTGTGCGAAAGTCAAACACCACAAGTGGCACATTGCAGGCCCACCAGCAGGCCTTCTGCATGGCCACAGATCTGCAATTCACCTTGGGTTTTGGCTACTGGCCTGGTGTAGTCCCGCAGGGCATCGGATTCCTGACATGGTGCAAGCTTGCCGGCAGGGCTGCAGCCTGGCCAAAGCTCCGCTGCCCACCTTGGTGTCTGGCTGCTGGCTGCTGTAGCCTCGCAGGGCCACGAAGTCCCCCTGCAGGGCGCACAGGGGCAGGAGCTCGCCCCACTCCCCTGCAGCCTCCCAGCACTCCCTGGCTGTGCCGAACTTGCCATAGGCAGCAGCTGCCCGCCCCATGCTGACCAGCCGCTGGTGCAGGGGGGAGCCCTTGGGAGGCGGCCTGCACGGCACAGGGCACACTCACATGGCGCGCCTTGCGCGCCCCGAGTCCCCGGGTTGTTGTCTGCACAGTGCACATCAGGACTGGCCGTCCACAATGTGACAAGTCTTCCTGAGGCAGCCTGCACAGCAGAAGAGTAGGAAACCCACATCGATCCTGTCCCCGCTGTTTTAATCAGGGAACCTGTGTGACCCTGCGAGGAAGGCTGAGGGCAAGCACCCATCACACATGCTTGCCGACTGGCAGGCAAGCAGGCAGCGACTTCCTGACAGAGCAGAGGCCAACTCGGTGTCAGCAATACACAGCAGCTGATGCACGCATGTGAGGCAGGCGTGGCCCGCCAGCAGCAGCTGAAGGTTTCACGGCTGGCCCCTGAGCTGCCTGGAGTGCCACTCACGCAGGATAGTACATGGAGCGCTTGTGCTCTGCCACTGCCAGTGACACTGCCTGGCGCCAGTTGCCTGCAGCAGCCTTGGCAGCGGCAGCGACCGAGGGCGCCAGGTGAGAGGCAGCGTCATTCTCTGCCAGCACCAGGGTCAGGTCTGCAAATCCTGCCCGCAGTAGGGCCTTGAGCAGGCTGCCGTCGATGCCCGAGCTGTCATAGGTCCGAATCAGGCATGTCATGTCCTTTCGAGCCCGCCAGTATCCACCTGCACCGCCATCACAAAGGCTGCAGAGCCTGCTCTCAAGGCAGCAGCACCGCCATGACACAAGCTTCCAGGCCTGCCCTCAAGTTGGCATTGCCATCAGCTGGGCAGCACCCTCTGCAGGCACCTGCCTGTCTCGACACACCAAGAGTGGTGCGGCTGCTAGGGTCTGACCAGCACGCTGAGGCAGCTGAGGCTGCCTGCAGGCTTCACCAGCCAACGTCCCAGGTGCCAGGCCGGGCATGCCACGAATGCTGTGAGACTTGGCCATGCAGAGCACCAAGCCTGCGGGCTCCTGCCCCATCCCTCGACAGCACAGCCTTTGATTGGTGCCCAGCAATGCAGGCGGTGGAGGGGCCCATGTTGCACAGGCAGAGCAGACCAGAGCTCAGCAGACAGAGGTGTGGCTGCCAGGCTGAGCTCATCATGCCAGCAGAGCAGGGACCTGTCCTGCGGTGACAAACGAGCATTGTTCCTTTTACACCTGGAAACAGTCTCGCAGCAGCAGGTGGACATATCAGCCCCCAGTGTTGCCAAGGCCATCCTGAAAAAGGAGCTGTACACCGGCGCCTTCACACACAGAGCGCCCCACTTGAGAGCAGGCTGCCATCAAGGTAGCCATGCTACCAGCAGTCTCCTGCTCCCACACTGACACGCTGTGTGTCGACCAAGCACAGACGCCTCACCTGGCAGCAGGCCCTGCGCCACGAGCGTGGCCCACCCCATCAGCAGCGGCTGCAGCAGGCCAACAAAGCGCTGTGCCATGTCTGGCCTGCTGCCGCCTGTGGCACTGCCCCGAGCCACCAGCAGCCTGTCTGCCAGCGCCCCCACCAGCAACGCCGGCGGCCCGCCCCCCAGCGTGCACACCACTGCCACCGTGCCGTCCCAGCACAGCTGCAGCACCTGCAGCAGGGGCAGCAGCAGTGTCTCGGTCACTTTGTGCAGGCGTGTCAGGCTCTGCTGTGCCTCCTGCCTACAAATTACAGCCACAGTGCTGTCTCAGCTTTGCTGCAGCACCTGCCTGCTCACACAATCTGTGTCTGAGTGATGCTACGCAAGGATGCAGCTGAGACATGGGCGCGACAGCTCATTTGCCTGCCTGTCTGTTGGCTGATCAAGTCAGCATTCTGCAGAACTTGCTGTCCCCAGGGGCGCCCAGCATCTCAAACTGGGGCCAGCCTGACCCAGACAGCTGAAGTGGGCATCAGAAAGCCTAATGTCCAGCAGATCAGTCCCACCTAGTTTGCTGCGTCCCTGAAACTGCCTGCTGGCTCTGTAAGACATATTTGATGTCAGGGTGACAGCGATAACAAGCAAGTCCACCCAGCATCTGGACCTGGCAAGCCGCACGAGCAGTCAAGCTGGCCAGGCCCGACCTATCTCCTCCATCGGCGCAGCTGGTACGACAAATGCTCACTCAAGGTGTGCATGGTGAGCAAGCCCACCTGGTGCGCAGCATTGACAAACAGGAGGGCCGGCCCGACCCAGACAGCTGAGGTAGGTGGGCTGCGCATGGTCTCCAGTGGCGTAGCTGCCACCTGGCAGAGCTCTGGGGACACGAGCAGCACCCTCTGGGAGGTCACCACAGCCCCCGCACAGGGCAGGGTGCCAGCTTCGGGGGGAGCCAGGCTGCTCTGCTGCTGCAGGCTCTGCCAGACCACCTGCACAGGGCACCACCACCATCAGTACAGGAATCTCTATGGAAGTCAGAGCTGCAGCCAGGTAGCCTGCAGAGAAGGGCCTGGCACACGCGCACCGCCTTCTTAATCGGCAGGGAGCATAGCAGCTGCGTGCAAGTCCCAACTTGGAATGGTAGCTGCGGCTTGGCCTGGCATGTTATGCAGACCTGCAGCTCTGGCTGGACGTGCAGAGCACGCCATGATTGCGACACTTGGGCATCAACCCAGCGAACTAACACGATGGCATGCTTCGTGCGAGCCTGTTGCGCAGCAGTGCTGTGCCTGCAGCTGCTGCCAGCTGTTTGCGCACCATGCTCATTGATCGCAGCTGCAGCACGGCCTCCCCTGGCAGGCATATTCTTCAGTGTGCTGAAGTGACTCACACACGCACCTGCAGCACGGCCTCCCCTGGCAGGAGCTGCAGCACATACTTAGGGGCCAGCCATCCCTTGCGCTTGCCCCCTCCCCCGCCGCCATAGTAGCCTCCCCCCGTGCCAGGCATGTCAGCCAGAGCCAGGCTGCCGCCAGGAGTGGCCCAGACAACGGCCGCCTGGTACGCCTCCATGGGAGTGGCGCTGCCATCTGCCAGAGAGCTGCTGCTGCAGGCAGAAGTTGCAGAGGTGGGAGTAGCTGTGGGGCACAGGTCCCAGCACGATCCTTGGAGGCCTCCAGAGCGCTGACCCATATGCACAATCCCACTGGCGTGCTGCAAGGGGTGCACTCAAGCAGCTTCAGCACTGCAGAGCCCCACTCAGCAGCCGCTCATGTCTTGCGCTGACCTGGGTGGAAGCTGGAAGGAGGGTCCGGGGTGCACTGTGGCTGCCCCAGGCCCCGGCAGGTCAATGCTGTACATTGGCAGAGACTTGGCACCCGTCTTAGAGGCGTTGTAGAGGCTCAGGGAGGTGCTGTCGTTGTTCAGGATGCAGAGATACTGTTCCTGTGGCCCCACAAATGTCCCCGCCTGCCCTGCATGCCCAGACACATGCCTTCAGACTCCACATCCTGGCAGCATGCAGGGCGTGCTGAGTGCCCCGCAGTGTTTGCTGCAGCAGCCTCCCAAAGGTTGATGCGCCACCCCTGCTGCAGCGCTTGCCCAACAGCTGCCGTGCTGCACGCCCCTGCTCTTGCACCGAAGGTCCCGGTGGTCATCAAAATTGAAAATCAGCACAACCAGGGGCCAGGCCCCCATGAGCAACAAGGGACATCTGGCGCTGTGTGCTGACGCAATGGAGGTCGAGTCTGCATACCTTGAGCTGCTGCGCATGTTCAGAGCCAGGAGCTCATCTCCCACAAGGGGCAAGCACATGCTCCAGCAGCCAGCTGACAATGACGAGCGCGCTGTGAGGCAGACTGCATGTGGCCTGCCTGCCAGCTGGGGTGCTGCAATGCGTGCCATGGCCAAGCGAGTGGCTAACAGAGGCCATGGTGTACACGCAGCAATCAAGGCTGATCAAGTGTGCTGGCCAAATGTGCTGGTCCAGGCCTGGTCGCACTGCAAGGCACCGCTGACCTGGCAGCGTCCACGCAAGCGCAGCTGCACTGGTCAGGGAGGCCTGCGTGACGAGGGTCCAGCCCCCCGCCCCTGCAGGCTGCCCCTTCCTGTCGGCGGCGGAGGCTTGCACCTGGTAGAACACCAGCCAGGCAGACTGTTTCGGGCTGTGCACCAGGCTGACAGGCACCTGCTCCTGCCCAGCTGTGCTGCTGGCGGGCAGCGGTGCGACCTGTGCCGTCCTGCCTGACAGCAGGCTGTAGGCTGACAGGCTGCCGTTGTCCAGCAGGTGGATCTGCCTGGGGAATGTCAGGCGCCTGCTGTAGCTGCAGGCAGGCCAGGCAGCGCTACCATTGCGTTCATACCAGGGCAGCCCAGTTTGTGCAAGAAGCGGTCAAGGAACAGCAGGCCAGGCAGCGCTACCAGTGGGACAGCGTGGTGCTTGCATGCACATGAGTTGGTGTGGCAGTGACTCAGCCCAGTGTGTGGGGCAGCTTTGCAGCCCGCTTGAGCATCCTGGAGATGCACTCCTGTACTCAGCTCCCTGGCAGCACATCTGGTGCCCAGGCACATATAGGACTCCAGATTAGGGTAGGAGCATGAGCAGGGTGAAACCCCACCCCTTTGCAGGGAGCATGGTGCACCACCCTATGCAGGCAACACTGTGAACTCCTCTGTGCCCGACATGGCCCAGGCGTGAACCTGAGTGCAAGTACGGTGTCAAGCCCCCAGGGCAGGCAGTGCCGTGCACACCTGGTGCCCTCCCCTGACCAATACTCCAGCTGGGTGTGGATCTGCGTGCAGGCTGTGGTCCCCAGGCCCTGAGCTGGCCTGCCCGTCTCCACTGCCTTCAGAACCGACACGCTGAGCAGCTGCTCAGCAGATGCAGAATCCTGCGGGGCCAGCTTGCCGAAGGGGACGCCGGTGACCGCATCCCACTTGGGCGTGGGCAGCCAGTGCAGCACCAGGTCGCCCGTCATGCTGTGCACATGCACCCTGCCCACAGTGTGCATTGGGCCTCCTGCAGTGCACCTTTGGCGGGTTGGAGGGGGAACAGGGGCAGCTGGGTCAGGACACCGGTGACTGAGAATTGCAAGCAGCAACAGGCGGCACAGAGGCAACAGCTTGACACAAGACCAGCAGACAAGTCAGCAAAGCTTGACAGCTACCTCCAAAAGAAGCGGCAGGAGTTGTTGGACCACGAAGAAGATGAGTGCTGGGAAACAAATGCCTACATGGGCAGGCTGCAGTGCCAGCTCACCTCCGCTGGTCACCCATGAGGGGGTGGCCCCCCACAAGCTCTCCCAGGAGGTGTTGGCTGCATTGGGGTTGGCAGGCGTGCTGCCGGCCTGCAGGGCGTCCCCCCTCCCCAGCAGATTCTGGACGGCGTCGTCCACACTGCGCGGCTGCAGGGCAAGCGCATAGACCAGCCTGCCTCAGTCAGACGGCTGGCGCATGCGTCAATGACAAAGAGATCTGCACTGCCTCAGTCCAAGTTGTCAGATGCAGACAGCCCGCATGTGCAGCAGCTCCCTGACGACAAGCATGGAGGCAAGTGCTGCACTGCGCACTCACAGGCACGGATGGCAGGCACTGGCGGGGCCTCAAAGCAGACTGCTGGCATGTGCAACATCGGGTGCTAGCATGAGATGTGGTGATGGCGAGCTGCAGGCTGTTGCCTGGACATGATCATCTGAGTACTATCCACCTGGACTTGCTGGTCCACCAGAGTGCAGCCACTGGCTGAGCCCACCAGCTGCCAGCCATGCGCGTGCACATGGCCCCCGCTGTCCTTCACGAAGGCCAGCACCTGATTGGTGGCCTGCAGGGGGGAGGCTTTGTGAAACAGTGTGCAGAAGTCAGCCACTGTAGACCCCAACATGGGCTGAGAGCAGTGGCAATGGCTCTGATGGTACCGCGAAGACCCACCTGCAGAATGCCCAGGCCGACCACAGCCTCATTTGCCCCCAGCATCTGCTGGTCAACTTTCCTGAGTTCCTGCCTGCAGAAATGCAGACACCAGCCCTCTTCATAGCTTGCTGGTGGCACAGCTCAGCACCTGGGACATGATCCATTACAGGTGTATATGGGCCACTCACACTGGTTGCTGGCAGCGTGAGGTGGGCATCTGAGCACGAGCGGTGCACCTGCAGAAGCTCCAACAGGACCTGCACAGGACGGTGTCTCACCTGCCCACAGCCTCAAACACAGCCAGGCTGCCCGTTGAGCAGCCGGCTGCAATGACTACGCTGCCTGGTGAAGGGTTCAGGGGGTGGGGTTCCACACTGATGATGCCCCTGGTGATGCCTGACTTGCCCAAGCCCACTGCATGGACAAGCAAATGCTGAGGACTGAGCGCTGCAGGAGATGTGCAGGATTGTATCAGCTATCTGCACTGCACAGACACTACCGTTAGCCTTTTGCATGCGGGCTTATGCGCTGAGCATTTCCTTGCTGATGCAGGAGTGCCCGCTGCATGTGCCACCTCAGGCAAACTTCTGCAGATGTGTTAGTAACATCTGCAAAGAAAGGTTGTGTGCTGCCTGCCTGCAAAAGCAAGCTGGGCAGCTCCCTGCTGTGCAGCTGAAGCTGCTCCATCAAGGCATCTGCTGTTGAGGTCTGTTGGGGCATTCTTTTGCTGCTGTCTAGGAGCAAAAGGCAGGCACTAGCTCATCAGCACTTGGTCTGCAAGACATCTGGCTGACCTTGAGATGCCTGCAGCGACTTCTGTCAGAACACTTCTGAGCAGCTGGCGGGATTCAGGACAGGATTCAGCACAAAGAATCACCGCTATGCAGTCACCGCCAGGCTACCAGCCCACCTGGGACGGACCAGAAAGTGGATAGCTGCCGTTGGGACGTCCCACAGCCCGCCATGGTACCATCAGCATACATGATGAGCAGCAGCTGCTCTGCAGGGTAGCAGGAGACAGTGTTGCAGCCCTGCTGGAGGCGGCTTGGGCAGCACCGTGATCATGTATTTTGTCAGAGCGGGCCAAGAGCCACACCCAGGCCACATGCCGACATGGCATGGCAGTCAGTGTGACGGCTGGCAATGGGCATGCATGAGGCCTCTTGGGGAGCTGCTATCCAGAGCTGACACTGAGAGGCTTCTGCTTGTGCCTTGAGTCACCTGAGGGGTGGTGTGCTAGCGACACGATGGGCCTTTTGTTGTCACTGCGCAGAGCAGTCCCCTGCTTCTCAGGCTTGCCGCCTTTTGCTGCCATGGGTGGCGGCCCGCTCCACACGATTTTCACACTGCTGCTGCCATGCTGGCAGTAGTAGATGTTGGGCTTGGCGCCCTGCAGCATGTGCAGTGTTGCAGATCAGCAGGCATTTGGGATGCTGCCAGCATGGCAGCAGCAGATGATGGTCTCGGCGCCATGCAGGTGGCATATGAGCCACGCTTTGTGAATCTTGCTGCTGCCGGCATGGCAGCAGCAGCTGTTAGACCTGACACCATGCAGCATGTAGCAAGCTGTGACCCATGCCAGCATGCGTAGGACTGTGGGCATCAGGCAGCCTCAGGAGATTTAATGCAACTCAGCCCAGGGCCATCGCTCCCAGGCATCACAGCCAGCCGCGAGATGACTTCCAGCGTGGTGAGCAGGACAGCTGTGCAGGCACAGGGACATCGGTGATGCCATGGACCCTGCTCAGACATGGTCCTGTGCAGCGGGGCCAGACATGCACTCGCCCCGGAGATGGCCAGGTGAGCATTGAACATAGGCTTCTCTGAAGACTTCCCAGGCTCCAGCAGCACCCGCCGCTTCCAGAGCTGCTGGCTCCACGAGAGGACAGCGCGCTCCTGCAGCATCAGACTGACACTCATGACAGGGGGTGGCTGCAGTGGGATCATGTGCTCTGGCAACTGTGACAGCAGACGACCCACTGCTTGCATGACGACCAAGCAGCAGAGTGCTTGGCGGTCCCTTCTTGTACTTGTGTGAGAAGTATTGCAAGGCTAGAATCGAGCACACAGGAGTTGTTCCGTCTCACTGCACTCCACCCTAGCCAGGCTGGCACGATCATCATGCTGCCACGAGGCAGGGCTGCTTGCGGCAACTCAGACAGCCCATGCAGGGTCTTGGACTCACTTTGAGGACTGCGATGAGCTGCGAGCCGTCTGCGGTGTACTGCAAGCATACTGGCGAGCCCCCACTCTCCGCGCTGCTCAACTTACAGCCGGAAACCAGGTCAAACTCTGCGACTGTGCCTGTGACGCACTGCAGGCATAAGGGCGATGTCAGCAACTGTTTGGCTGAGCGGGAAGCTGCTCAATGGTGGGCGAGCCACAGTCAGGCGCACCACTGCTATGATGGGCTGCCTGGGGTGCAGGCACATGCAGCGAGCATACAGCCCCCCCACCAGCCTAGCTGTTTCCACCTGCAACAGTGACGACAAGGGCTCAGCTTCAGGCATTGGCAATCACAGCACCAAAACTCACCCCAAACATGCCAGCAATGGGGACATCATGCCTGAGTTGAAGCTGGACCTGAGCTGACTCTGTCATCTGAGAATATCTAGGGCTTCAACAAGGCTCCCACTGGCCAGAGCGCATCAGGCTTCTGCCAACGAGATCCCATTGTCCAGGGCGATCTCACTTTACTTCTTCCCATGCCAAGAAAGTCAACATTCTTGGGATTGCAGCATGCTGGGGAGGCTTGAGCATGTGTTCAGCAGCAACTCTGAGGCTGCAACAGCATTGTTTGCCATCTGCTGCTTCATGGGACACTCGCCATCAAATGAGAAAGCATAGGCACTGGTGGTCTGCCCAGGGCTGGGCATGCCTGTGCCATTGAAGGTCACAGGCTGGACTGTTGCAACTGGGCTGCAGCCTGTGCATGACGGAGGTGGCGGTGGAGGGGTCTCTGGCAGAAATCGCTCCAGCGCGGCTGCCACAGCCAGAAGGCGAGCATCATCACCTGCAGGATGAGTGGCAGCTCAGGAAAGTGGAGGCAGCTTAGTGTGGCATGACGATGCCTCTTGACTGGGCACCTGCTGCAGCGGCAATGGCTGCTGATTTCCACAAGATCTTTGAGAGGCTGGCGGAGCAACAACTGTGGCTGACTGGACGCTTGCAGACGACTGCATGCACGTCTCGACTGGTTGACTGAATGCAGTGCATGTACACCTACCTATGCGAGACTGGAACTGAATGCCGATGGGCATGGGTGAGGGACCTGAGGTCATCCCAGCAGGTACAGATAGTCCGTTTCCACCTACAGTACACCAGCGCACAATGTTGCATGCTGCTGTTGTTGCATGCTGTTCACAGGGCTGAGCAGCAGGCCTCCCGGTGCTGGATCTTCAGCTGGCGTGCTGATGCTCAAGCAATCGCTCAAGAGGCTGCTGCAACCAGTCAGCTGTTTGAACTCCAGCCGCCCCAGGAGTGTGGCAAACAGCTGAAATGGACAGGCCATCTCAGCTACCTCTTGTGGCCACTCATGCCTTCATGAGCAGGACCAGCTGCCACACACAATAGAGGGCCCAAGGCAGAAGGCTAGGCAGGTGACTTGCCTACAATAGCCTCGACATAGCCCGCTTTGCGGTACAAGTGCCTGGCATTGAGAAACCTGCCATTGTACAGGGTGTAGGGCTCTGTGCTGCCAATGGGGCGGCTGGGCAGCACAGTCGATGGGATCACAATGATGTCCACATTGTTCTGGTCATACATGGCATCATACAACTCCTGGAGCATGGGGCGATCTGCATAATCAGCGCCAGGGATGTCAGCAGCGCTGTGCGTAATGGTGTGGCATGCAGGTACACTTACAGTGGCTGCCTGGTGCCCAAACACATGACAGCCAACAATCGGCTCTGAAAGGATCTCTGTTTGTTTGGCCAAGCTGTCTGCACCTGCGCTTTGCTGGCAGTGGAGTGTTCTTAGGCAGCAGCACTGTGGGATGGTGTTGCCATTGAAAACCTCAGTCCTGAGGCAGTTGGTGTCTGCCCCTACTTGCACATGCCGAGGGCCCTTCAGCCTGCAAATGCTCTGCTGAGACCTCACGGCCTTGCCGGCCTGTGGGTGCTGTGCCTCACATGTTTGAAATAGGTTGATGTAGTCCTGATGGGATGGATAGGCGTTGAGGTCCTTCTGTATGATGTTTGTCTGCACCGCGCTGTGCAAGATCGGGGAGGCAATCTGGCGAGCCACCTCGTAGAAGCTTATGTTCTGCTTGTGGCTCCAAAGGTACCTGCAACCACTTTCTCAAATGTTTTGCAGAGCAGCGTGCATGCAATGGCACCCTCAAGGGAATTCAGAGGGATGCTAGGCACCTTGGTGGCCACCAGCCACAAAATGGTGGTGGGTGCAGATTGATGCCTCCCAGCGCTGCCCTGTACAGCAACCTCCCCAAGCTCACCTGCTAAGCTCCCTGCCCATTTCCATGCTGTACAGAGCGATGTCTGGAGCCAGGGTGTTGACCCCAGCCACCAGCATGGTGGCATCAAAAGGAACAAGCACAGCACCAGCCTCCTCCAACGCTGCCATTGCCATTGCAAATGTTTCCTTGGCCTGCAGGACACCACACAGTATCGGTCAGCACTTCTGGGTGCTGGCGAGCTGCTGTGCATCTCTTGGCGAAGGACGAGCCCGTCTCAACTTGGGCAGCTGATCCTCCGATTGACTGATGCTTTGGCAAGGCCACTTCATCCCCTATGCTGTTGCCTGCTGCAAATTCAGAGGGGCTGCCCAAGCCAAATCATGCAGCATGCTCAGCGGCAGGCTCAATGGCCACCATGTTCTGCTTGCTGACCTTGAGGGCCAGTCAGCTGGCGGCAAGGCATCAACACACAGCAGCAGCAGCAGCAGCAAGTCTCTGCTCCCCATGCCATATGTTGGGACCTCGAGGGCAATGCATCAGTGACGGCCCCCAAAAACTGCACAGTGCCCTCAGCAGCAGGCGTATTGCACCCATGAGCCCAGGTGTGCTGACCTCGCTCGCTGTGTCATTCCAGAAGTTGGTTGGGTACCCTAGCCTGAGGCCCTCGACCTCCACCGGGTCTGCCTTGCTGTTGCAGGCGCTCAAAACCTCATTGAACAGTATCACGTCGGCCACGCTGCGGGTGATGATGCCTGCAGTGAACTCAAAGCTGCAATAACCAGACTGAAGCTGTAGTGGTATTGTCTGCTTGGGCGTGGAAAATGGTGAGGCTGACACAGTGGTACCTGTCTGCTGCGCATATACTCATTGTTGAACATCTGCTGCCTGGATGCACAGCCCTTGTCTCAGGACCTTGGGGCTCTGGATTGCTGGCTTGGGCTGCATCCGTCAGGCTGGCACAATGCCTGCCCCCTTTGCAAGCGATGATGCCCCCACAATGGCATGCAAACGAGCTCTCTGACAGTTAGGGGTACGCAAGACCTGGGGAGGTTGAGGACTGCGCAGCCGCAGGGTCTATGAAGGAAGCACGAATTTTGCAGAGCCCTGACGCAGTACCCACCAGGTGTGTCCCGTGTGCTCGAGAGAGGGAGAATGCCCGCTCCTGCATCCCAGCAGGCTCCTGTGTTGGGCTTGCTGGGGCGAAACCCTGCACATCCAGGTGCAGCACCGTTCAGCCTGGGGTTGCCAGGTCAACAGACCCTGGCAGCTGCAGCAGTCTCATCTGCTGGCAGCCCGCCACTGCCAGATCGCTCACCAACAGTGCCTGTCATGGAGCCAGGGATGCGGCAGCTCCCGCCTGTGTCAGAGCAGAAGCCTGCTGGGGCAGCACGCGCAGCCACAAGGGCCGCAGTGCCGCCACTGCTGCCTGCAGGAGATGACAGTGCTCATGGTCAATTCTGATCATGGATGGGCGCACGATGGCATGCCTACAGCTGCATTGAACAGCAACCAACAGAGTAGAGACCACCCCACCTCCGGTGTGCATGGTGGTGTTGTAGGGATTGCTGACGGGACCAAAGAAGGGGTTGATGGACGTGATCCCTGCAGGCTGACACTGCCGGGTGACCACATCCCCAACATGCTGTCATGTTGCAGACACATTGGTACCCAAGGTCTTGCACCTTCTGACGAGAGAAGGTGCTCTGCTGGTGCTGAGGTGGTGCCCAATGGATAGGCATTGTTGAGGGGAAGCCAAGAGGGTGCACACAAGAAGCAATGCCTGGCACCGGAGTGGGTCTGCAGAGCCAGTGCCAGAATGTAGAGAGTGGCCATGCTCCTGGTTACAACCTCATCCTGCTGTCATCATGGAAACCTTTGCGCCCTGACTGT
This sequence comes from Asterochloris erici, assembly GCA_019693375.1. Taxonomy (NCBI): domain Eukaryota; kingdom Viridiplantae; phylum Chlorophyta; class Trebouxiophyceae; order Trebouxiales; family Trebouxiaceae; genus Asterochloris; species Asterochloris erici. The sequence continues at coordinate 64,737 of JAAMXJ010000205.1, forward strand.
CTTGTGCAAACCTGCGGCGAGGAGGCCAGCATGCCCCCCTCATACAGACATGTGGCAGCAATAGCAGCTGATCAGGATGACCAGCAGGATTGGCCTCTAGTCAACCAGGCCCACCATAAGCCAGCTCATGCATCCTGGTCTTGAGAAGGATCACGCCACCAGCAGCCCTGAAGCGATCAATGATGATGGAGCTGTTCTGAGGCCGGTTGTCTGCAGGGAATTCACAGACGCCGTCAGAGTGGCAATTGTCAGCTTGTTGTGGTGATTGGCTGGATTCACACTGGAGCTCAAACGGAGCCCCCAGGACATGAAAGACGAAGAAAGCAGGAGGCCGAGGAAGAGGACTGCAGGGGAAAAAGAGGTCAAGTCAGCCGTTGCCTTGCTGTGCCTCTGTAGACCGCATGCAACATCGTCATCCAGGCGCAAGCGCTGCCCCAGGATGACATGCGGCCACCCTGTTGAAAAGCTGCTGTCAACAAGCCGCCCATGCTCCACAGTCCATGCCCCACAGGACAACACTTGTCCTGCCTGCTGCATTGAGGACCTCCGAGAGCCGCATCGCCCCCCAGCCCAACAAGGCATCGCGACCTGGGGTGCTCCCCCGCGCACCTATGAGAGCAGGGGTGCCAGCTGCTGTGGTGTAGCCTGCCACATCAAAGAGGTCCTTCACCACAATTGCGAGACCACAGAGGGGGCCCACGTCCTCCCCAGCTGCCATCCTGTCGTCCATGACCTGTGCCTCTGCCAGGGCCTACATGCATGGCAGCTGTGGGGTCTGTCATGCTGCAGCTCATGGGCCATGCGGTGTGCCTTAGATGCAGCATTTCGTGCAGGATGCGCCTCTGCCAAGGCCTGCAAATGCATGCAAAGTGTGGGCTTAGAACTTACCCATCTGAGACAGCAGCTCAGCCATGGCTGCAAAGATGCCGGCTGTTCAGTGGAGGTAAGCCCAGGACTTGATCATTCAAGCGTCATGAGGACTTCTTTTCACGCAGTGATCAGCACTCCCCACTGCTGGGCAGCTGCATGTCCAGTGCACGGCACAACAGGCTGGGATCGGACGTTGCCTAGACGGGGAAAGGCTGGCAGATCATCCTCTCGCATGACAACTTAGTTTATGTCGTGACCTTGCATGATGGTTGATGCAAAAGAGCAGCTCCTGGACTTGCCTGTGTCACATTGGCAGCAGAGACGGCATTCAGGCACTGCCACTCCGACGTCCTCTGCAGCAGCGCTGTGGCATACTGAACAGCAGTGCAATTCCTACTGCAAAGCTGCTCCACAGCCTCAGTGGCTGTCAGGTCTGCCAGGGAGGTGTCTGCGCTGAGGCCAGGAGGCAAGGAGACTGGAATGACCTGGGCATGCGTGACACAGCAGTGAGCCACCAGCCCAAGCAGGATGCAGCCTGCAGTGATGCACGGGGCACAGTTGGTGTCGGGCTGAGCATCCCAGTGGGAAAGAAGCTGCGCAATGCCCTTCATACCTTTCATGTGGCAGAAAGTACCCTTTGGCAATCAGCTGAGGTCATGAAATGGGAGGTGTCTGCACCCAATGGCTGGCTGGAGTAGTGCAAAGCTGGTGTGAAGTGCTGCTTTGAGCTTGACTGCCTGGGGGTGCAGCAGGACAGATGGACTGTGCCAGGATTTGACCAATCACCTAATTCATGCCAATGAGTGGCAGGCCCCCAGCCAGGCTCGAAGGGCAATTTGCCGTGGCTCTGGTGCCAAGTTGCCAGGGCTGGGGTGTGTCCTGACATGGCTGTTCTTGTGTATCATTGGCTGCTTACCTTTGGCATCCCATGTGTATGACATGCTGGCTTCATGCATGTTTGGCACAACATTTGATGGCATGTGACACTGAACACGTGTGCCTGCACTGAGTGAGACTGTTGAGCTCAGCTCGATCACCTCAGCTGGCTGCACTGCTGGTGTCATCCGGCTTGGAAATGCCCTAGCTCAGACCTCTTTCTTTCATCAGCTCTGCTGTCTGCCAAATTCCTCTGCTTCTGCAAAGAGTCAACTTGGGGGAAGACAGCAGAGGCGCTGTGCGTTTGCCTCCCAAGTACGGAAGCTGCCTCAGCAGAGACCTGATCAAGGCCTTCTCAACAGTATTGGGGCAGCCCTCGAGCCCTGCCTACTTGAGTTGCGCCCTGATGAACGGCCACATGGCGGGGCCCTATCATCACAGACCTGTTGGCCCTCAACAAGGTAGCATGCAGAAGCAGAACCCCCTTCTTGGTCTGCAGCTGCTCAACTGAAAGTGCGTGCAGGTCCTCAGAGCAACATTGTCTGTGCACACTGCTCCACCTTGCTCCTCTACCCCCAGGTCAGCTGGCCCACAGTCCTGTTGGCATGCTGCACACGACTCAGGAGACAGCTAGACAAGCATGCTGTGATGCAGGGAGCCTCCAACGTGAGATGTGCCCGTTGCGGGGACATCACAGCGGTGCCATTGCATGGAGGTGAGCGGCAATCCTCTATTTGCATGGCATCTGCTGGCTGAGTGCATGCCTTGGCTGGTGAGGCATGAGGCCTGCTGTCGTGCTGCTGCAGGCAATGAGGCTGCACAGCTGGTTTGTAACAACAGCACCTGTCGGGTGGTCCTCATGTACCCTCGTGGTGCCAGCCAGGTCCAGTGTTCCCTGTGCGGCACCATCAACTGTGCCATGGCGGTGAGCCCCAGTCACCAGGCATTGGCATGGTTTGTATGCTGCATGACTGCACTGGAGGCTGGCCTGAGCGCGAAGGCCTGCTGCCCGCACATGTCTGCTGGCGTACCATGCCTACTGCACGCCAAGCGCTGCTTTGCTCAGAGGTGGGCCACCTCTGATCACTGCCCCTGCCCTGTCCTGCAGGCAAACCAGGTAGGGCACCTCGTCTGCAGCTGCTGTCGCATCACGCTGATGTACGCGCATGGGGCGGCCTCCGTCAAGTGTGCTGTCTGCAACACTGTCACCCCCGTCAGCGCGGAGAGCGGGGGCCAGGGGTCCCGACAACAGGGCGGCCCGCAGACCACAGGGCACAAGCCCAATAAGACAGTGGTCATCGTAAACCCCAGTGCTGTGGATGAGGACGGCAACGAGGTCAGCCGCATGCCTGAGCTGCATGGCTGCGCGCCTTAAAAGCTGATTGCAGCCCTGCCGCTGGCCCGCTGCAGGGGCTGCAAGGCTGCAGACACAAAACATGTTGCGTCAGGGGTGTGCATGCTGCGTCGGTTTGGTCTGCAGCAGTCGTTGCTGACTGCCCACGGCTGACTGTCAGGCGCTTTTGCCAGGTGCTTGTTGCTGTGTGGTGCCTGCTCTCTCTCTGGCCAAGTTTATGGCCGTGCTGAGCCGCTGCAGACAGCCTTTTTCACTGGCAGCTGCAGGCAACACTCATCTCCTCAGGAGTGCTTGCCGAGGGTGGCTCACAATGGTGCCTGTGCAGCAAAATTTGAGTCGGATGTGTATGGCTGCAGGTCCCTGATTTTGTTGTTGGAGTTGCTTCAAATGATGGCCCCTCACCGCCTGCGGCAAGTTCAGCCGCCTCTCAGCATGGCGTCAGGCAGTAAGAGGCGCCCTGCCAAAGTTGTTGCTCTCACTCAGCTGTTGTATCACCAGTCTGAACTCGTGCTGCTAAACTTTGAATTGTCAGTGGGACACACAGCTACACGCACAAAGCCCACTACCACAACACTTTTGCTAATCTTCAAAATTGTTGCAGCACCGCTTGAGTGTCAAAAATGGAGGGAAACTGGGACCACAGCCGCTATTGCTTGGCCACGCTGAGCAGGGACTGGGACATTGGTTGGAACTCCAAAATTGTTGGAACTGGACCAGCACCATCACGACTCATTGATCTGTGGCAGATTCATTATCTCAAAGACAGCTTCCTTGGCTGTCAAGTGCCCATCCAGCACTTGTGCCGTGGCTGTCAGGACGGGCAGGTTCACTTTGAACTTTCTGGCGAGGCTGACCACCACACCAGCTGTGGGCACACCCTCTGCGACCTGCTGGCTGCTGGCCAGGATGTCCTTCAGCGCCTCACCCTCACCCAGGCGCACCCCCACAGATCTGCATGACAGAACAGGCATGCAGTGCTGAGTTGCCGACCAAGCTCGCAGCTCCTGTGAACCTAGCCAGGCAACTGATGGAGCGAGCATGCTAGGTGCCTGTGACCAAGCGTGGACCAACTGAGCTGCCTTGAGGTGGCTGTTGAATGCACGAGACGAGACCAGGCACTAAAGATGGGCAGGGACACTTGGCCCTGGGGGCCAGGCTGTTGCTGCATGCTCTCAGCCAATGGCCCCCATCTCACCTGTTGCGCGACAAGCTGCCGTAGCAGGTGAGCATGATGTCGCCTAAGCCAGAGAGGCCTGCGACAGTGGATGGTTTGGCTCCCATCTTGTCAGCCAACCAGCGGATCTCTGCACAGCCCTGCATCGAGAATGTGGGGGCCTAACATGCGGGTGAAAACAGGCCAATCATGGAGCACACCTCCCTGGTCTGGCTGCATGCCTGCAGAAAGGCTGATCCTGTAGCTGGTGGGCGCAAGCTGCACACCAGAGGCCCCCTGCACTGTGGCTCACCTGCGAGACTAGAGCTGCCATGGCGTTGTGGCCCAGGTCGAGCCCCTCAACAATGCCCGCAGCAATGGCCAGCACATTTTTCAGTGCGCCACAGATCTCTACCCCGGTCACATCTGTGGTGGTATTGACGCGCATGAAGCGGCTAGCGAACAGCTGTTGCACCTCCCGCGCCAGCTGTATGTCCTGCATGGGGCCAGGTCAGACGTGAGCTTGACAGATGTGCTGGCAGACAGCTGCTGCACCCTGCCCGCTGGCTGCAGGTCCTGCATGGGGACCTCACAACATGCCTCCAGCAAAGGCACCGAGACGAGAAGTACTGTGCAGCGCAAGCCTGTCAGGCACTGCATTAGTGGCTCGCAGACCAGCTGCTACCAGGTGCATGTGTTGCAGGGGGTAGACATGGGCACCGTACTGCCATGCCTGCCAGAGACGGCATAGGCAGTCAGCAGAACAGCTGTCCTCTGCTAGCCACCAACTACAGTTCGCATAGGGAAACCTCCATAGCTGATGAGGGCTGTGCAGCCATGCCTGCCAGAGTCTGCATAGGTGGCTAGCAGAGCAGCTGCGGCCACCTCCCACGCCACTAGTGCAGCGGTGGAGTCAGAAAGGTGAGGTTGCAAACATTGGAGAGAGGTGAGTCCCCAATGGGAAATGTCTTGGAGAAGAGTCACTCTGAGCATGTACAGCTGCGTGGGGGCCAGGCAGTGCTGTATGCTCTGTCCATGCTTGTGGACAAGAGCCAGGCAAGCAGGAAAGCATATGCAGAGGGGTCCATGTCAGCCTTGCTGCAGACGAGCCAGCATTAAGCAGGACACGTTGCTGCTGCCTGCACACACCTTGGAGGCTGCCACGATGCCAGTGGGGCGCAAGCTCATGACCTCCCTGGCAAAGGAGGGCCCCGACAGGAAGGCGCAGGGGTGCTTGCGGCCCAGCACGTCCGGGATGATCTCGGACATCATCTTGCCGGTGCCCACCTCGAGGCCCTTGCTGACGGACAGGATGGGCACATCATGGGGCAGCAGCTCCTGCAGGGGCAGTGTGGGCACCTCTCAGTGGCCACCTGTGAGGCATGAGACAGGGTGATGGCCATGTTGTGGGGCAGCAACTCCTCCATGGGCAGTGTGGGCAGGCCTCACTGCCTGCCTGCAGCCCCGTGCTGACAGACAGGAGGCATCCTGTCACTCATGCACACAGGCAGCGGTTAGGGTCTGCCACAGGCAACCATTCACTGCAAACATGGCAGACCGTGTTGGAATGCTGCACTCGCCTTCACATGCGTCAAGAACTCGCGGCTGTGCTGCACTGGCACCGCGTGCACGGCGTAACTTGCTCCCCGGATGGCATCTGCCAGGCTGGTGGTGGCAGTGATGTTGGTGGGCAGCTTGAAGTCCTGCACAGCAGCCCAGCACCTGGGTCAAGCATCATGAGCAGTCATGAGCAGAGAAGACTGTTCTCAGCGTGAACCCAGTACTGTGGCACTGGCTTGTGGTGCCAGCACAGAGGTTGCCTTGGCTTGCCAGGCAGCCAGCCCCCAAGGCTGCATGGCGCTCAAGGAAGCCCTGCTTCAGAGCAGCAGCTGGGCTCTGCCAGCACACTGCAGCACCTGTGACCTCAGTGCCTGTCTCAGCAGGGACCATCTCAGAAACCTCACCTGCTCAGGCCTGCTGTGCCCTTCCTCCTGGGCAATGCTCAGCCAAGCTGTGAGGCCCCTCACCGTGAGGTATCGTGTGTTCTTGTGCTGCTGGTTGATGTCATGGCAGATGGCGGCATCTCGCAGCACCATCGTCACCGACAGCTCCCGCCTCTGACGGGCGAGGGCAGCAGCCATGGCCGTCCCGAAGGAGCCTCCCCCAAAGACGACCACCTTGTCTGTGCGCTCCAGCACAGTGCTGCAACAGGACACGACTTACACATTTGGAGAGCAGCAGTGCGGCATCCTGCAGTCACTGGAGCTGCTGGCTGAAGCCCATTGGTGCTGCAGTGGTAGTCAGACTTGCTGTGGGAGGCGAGGGCAGCCCAACATAGGATGCGGTCTCAGCACTAGTGCACAGGCATGGGAGCAACACATCAGCAATGCTGTCGACAGCATGTGTCCCTCAGCAAGTTCACAGGGACAGCATCAGGGTGCGACAAGGCCTGCCTGCAGGTGGATGCAGTGCAGCCTCACCCCCCAGAGTCATCTGCACTGCGACGAAACCCCCTGGACCAGCGCATCAATGTGGTCCAGGAGTCGCGGATGTGGCTGCGCTGCCGTGGCGGAAAAACCAGAGCCTGGGGAGGCATGAAGGCTGCAGGGACGAAGGGATGCTCATGAACGTGCTGTGATGGCCACTCATTCTGGCAGAACAGGTGGAAGGCCAGGAAGGCTGCAGACAGCGGGTGGCTTGGCATGGCATGGGCCTTGCATGTGCATATGCCAGAAAGCAGCATTGTCAACCAGCAGAGCGCTTGGCTGTCGCAAGCACCAACCTGCTGAGGCTGTGGCAGCTTCAGCCTCATTTACGGCCGGCGACTGCGCGTCGTGATCTGCATTGAGGCCGGGGTCCAGCTGATTGCTGGTCCCATCCACACTGATGCTTGCCTGAGCCCTGCAGGGCAGAACAGGCTGACCTGAACACACATCTGTGCTTTCTGAGGGCCAAAGCTCAGCTTAGGGTGCCCCTCTGACTATGGCTGGCAACAGCATGTCTCTTCAGGCAAGGCATGCTGCTCACGTGCTTTTGGTCGCAAGGCCCAGTGATACACTGCCACCGGGCTGCGCTCTCAGCCACACAGGTGTTGGCAAGCAACTGGCGGCCTGGCTGCAGGCTGGCTGAGGCACTCACCTGGGCGGCCCACCTTGCGTCCGGGACCTCTTACTGCGTTTCCACAGCCTGCCCCCTGAGGCGCCTCCCTCAGTCTGCCCTGCCTGGTCTGGGGCACTGGGCACAGCGTCAGAGCCCCTGCCCTCCAGAGCCGTGGCAGCTGCAGCATGGTGGGCCTCATCATTGGCCTGCTTGTGGTGCTGCAGCTGGGTGCTGGCTGGCTGTGCTGGGTGCCCATCTTGACACTCCCGCTCCCGCTGCTGGCCAGCCAGTTGCAGGCTGGGAGACACTGCCAGCAGGCGGGACCGCTTGTGGCACCTGACTGAGCCCTGCCAGTCACTGCGCTGCTGCTGCTCAGCTGAGCAGCACCATTCGCTTCTTTCCTGCAGGCAATGCCCCTGGGGCCGGCTTGTCCTAAACTGCGCTTGGAGCACATGTCTGCCTCCAAGCCTGTCTGCTCTCTGCCTTCCCCTAAGGGGAGAGGCTTGCAGAGCATGGTCAGATGCTGAGGCAGGCTGTTGCCCAGCCAGGTGGGTGCAAGGGTGCAGCAGAAAGTGTGTGCAGCACTCTGCTGCCTGTGCGTTTACTCTATGACCAGGTGAGCCTCCCGATCCTAGCCATTGTGAGGATTGTGCTGACCCCCAACTGAAGGTCATGCCAGCAGCGCCACCTCAAAAGGCAACTTGGCTGCTGGTCAAACCCTCAATTTGAGTTGGGCAGCCGCGTCTGGTCTATCAGAGCTGATCTGGCTTTCGGAGTCAAATTCGGAGTCAGGGTTTCACCACGAAACCTTTCTAATAATCCCAACAAGTAAGGACTGCAACCACAGAGCTCTCACAAACGTGCAGTCCTAGCTGCTCTGGCAAGTCAATACAAGATTGCTGTCTTGCACTGAAAGACCTTCGGGTGCTGGCAAGAGCAGATGTATAACAACTCAATCATTCAAGAGGGTTTCAACTCTTCAGCGCTCATCAAGTCCCCATGGGCCTCAAAGTAGGCAACTAAGCGCCCCAGGAAGGTGTCGTGCTGCACTGTCTCTGAGTCGCAGATGAGGGCGCAGTGCCGCCGAGCACGGGTCACAGCCACATTCATGCGGCGATGGTCTGAGAGGAAGCCCACCTCGCCCTTGCTGTTGGAACGCACCATGGAGATGACAATGGCCTCCTTCTCACGGCCTGCACGAGGTGGACTGGATTACAAACTTCTGACCAAAGGTCAGGATCTGCAGGAGGCAGCTCTGTCTGCATTGCAGAGAGCTTTGGCATGTCCCCTGGACACACAGGCCACCTTGAAAGCCATCCACAGAGCTGATCTCCAGGCCTGCTCTGCCCTCCCCACGCAGTGCCCGCAGCGCTGCCACCTGCCCATTGTATGGCGTGATGACGCCAATGTCCTGAAGGGGAACCCCCGCCTGGGTCAGGCGCTCCACGTGGGCCATGACCACCTGCAGACCAGCAGGGCTAGGGTGGATCTGCCCATCAAGGGGTTCAGCTCTCCTGCGGCCCAGACGGCTGCACCCCTGCCTTGGGCAAGTGGTATGGCTCATGGACAGGGGCAGCAAGCCTATCTGTGACTGCCTGAGGTTGAGCCAGTCACGGCGCAGGCGACATCATCCCTGAGGATTGACACGGGTGTCCCTATCCCTGGAGGGGGGGCAGGAGGGGTTGGGGAGGCGGCAGCCTGGACCTGCGGCCTGCAGTGGATGTCTACCATTGAAGGCCTGACCATGCAGATTGCAGTAAGGGACAGCCAGTGCTCCTTACTGCTTGCAGGCAACGCAGCAGCAGCAGACCCTGGATCTGACGAGCATCTGCCCCCGTGGATGATGTGCAAGCAGGGTGCTGCGGTGGCCACACAAACAGCATCTGGCCCACTGACAGGGCGGACCTGCGCCTCCCCGTCATTGCTCTTGCTGTCTCCCTCCTCTTCCACCTGCTCCTCCATGCCACAGCCAGCTGTGTCGATGAGCAGCAGCACTGGCATCGGCTGTCCTTCTGTGGCTGCACACTCCACGTCCTGCAAAGCCGGATGACGACTTGGGCTCTTAAAAATGCGCACAGCTGGGCACCGCAGCATGTGTTTTGGATGCTCAGGCGGCTGGCTGTCAGCTTGCTGCCAGGTTCCATGAAATGCATTGAGATGTAACTCTCTGCATCGAGGCTGCTACAAGTGTCTGATCTGGGAAAGGACCAGCACCCAGGGCTCATGATGCATGCTCACTGCCAGGTGCTGCAGGGTATGCAGGCAACCTGGCAGCGAGCATGCAGCCTGCTGTCTGGGTCTGGTCCCCTGTCAGGTGCCGTTATGGCGGCAGACCACACTGCGCAGGGCCTGGAACTCCTGCACAATGTGCTGCAGGGCCACTGAGCGCAGCGCAGAGTGGCTGGCCGCAGGGCTGGGCTTGTCGAGGTAGCTGCTGTCAGGCCCTCCAGCTTGTGGCCAAGCCCCTCAGGACACCCCGCCCTCCGCACCACAGGCGGCCAGGCAGCAGCGCATGCGCTCACCGTCAGGTCCTGCAGAGTGTGCCCAGCCACGGAGCTGTGCGCACTCAGGTGCCCGCCATACAGCTCATCCGAAGCCCACTGCATCACGTCTGCGTGCATGCGGTACTGCACCGTCAGCATCTGGCTTATGGCGGGGCCATACAGACGCTGCAGGCGCTCAAAGAGGGTCCGCCCCAGGCCCTGCAACAGCATCACAGCAGATACAGCAGGTGCCGCCCCTGACGATTGGCACTGTGTGAAGTGAGAGCAGGTCACTGTCCAGGACCTGCGTCAGCAGCAGAGCCCAGCCTGAGGTGCAGCATGCAGGTGCTTCATGTGCTTGCACAGGGTGCTGCCCAGGAGTATGAGCAGCAGAAAGCTGTGTGAGGTGCGGTCACTAAGGCTCCACAATGGTGCCTTGCAGCAGCGACCCAAGTGGCTCTTGCTTGCACTGAACTTGCCCAGACAAAGGTGAATGCAGACCCCAGAAGGCGGGAGCGCCATCAGTGCATTGCCTGCAGCAGGCACCCGCAAAGCCGACCAGCGGCTTGATTTGGCACAGCTAGGCACATACTCATGAACAGTAGGGCAGGTGCAGCCCACCTGCATGGAAAGCACTGTCTTCCTGGATGTCAGGAAAGGCTCTGCGGCAACCCTGTGTGTCCGAGGTAGGCTGTCATGCCAGAGCAACTTGCAGAAAGCCTCATGCAGAGAACTATCAACACACCTTATGCAAGGCTTCATCTGAGATCACGGTTGGCGGCAGCTGCAGGTGGTCTCCAGCCAAAATGGCCCGTGGTGCCCTGAGGAGGGCAATCCATGTGGCAGCTTCCAGGGCCTGCAACAGTGCCAGAATTGTATCTGATCAACCAGCCAGCGTGCAAATCACGCCAGCAGGGCATGATGTCATGATGTCCTGACAGCAGGCATCGTGCACCTAGGCAGCACGTTGGTGTGCAGGCCAAGCATCACGTGCTGGGCTGAGCTCAGCAAAGGGTGACCGGCACAGAGCGCAGTGCATGTCCTGCAGCACATTCATGCAAAGCTTGAAAGCGCACTTTCATGTGGCTCCTTTCAGGTTCTGCAGCACCTTCCCAACTTTCCTGATGAGTACCTACGTGGCCAGCAGCACAGGAGTCAGCACGCTGACCCTCCATGTGGCTGCTTTCACAGCAAGCAGCAGTGCCACACAGTCCACCTTCCAATGCTGTGCATAGATTGCAGTAATTGTCACAGTGCAGGCGGGCCAAACTCATGGAGAGCCATCACTTCTGCCCCCCGTGCAGCGCCATCCACCAGGTAGTCCCAACACAGCCCAGATCGCACAGGCTGTAGCTGGGACCCGCGCCAGGACCTGCACCGCCCACCTGTGCAGCCTCATCCACCACTGTCACATGAAAGGGCAGGTCCCGCAGGCTGTAGCCAGCCACCCCTGTCAGGGTCGCGCACACCACGCTGGCGTGCTTGAGAACCTCCTCAACGGCCTTCTGCTGGCGCTGCTTCTCCTCCTTCAGCAGGCTACGCAGCTCAGAGCGGATAGAGCGGCGTTCCGCATAGTCCTGCAGAGACAGAGGCCCTGCCACTTCAGCAGGCTGCCCAGCTCGGAGTGCATCAAGCAGCGCTGTGTGTAGTCGCGTGAAGCAGCTCAGAGCACATTGTATGGCACTCTGCAGGATCCTGCAAGGAGAGAATAGGGGTGGTTCAAGCAGGCTGCGCAGCAGACCAGGGCGGTGCCCTGCATGATGTTGCGCAAGCACATGGGGTGGTTGGCAGATGCGCAGGATGGGACGTCTCCAGCAAAGTCCTGCACACGTGATGCCAGAAAGCTCTGACACTGATGTGGGATGCGCAGTGCGGAACAGATAAGTGCGCGCAGCGTGCCGCAGATGCAGGGGTGCCCTGCTCAGATCTGCACAGGCAAGGGCACATTTGCTGCTGCGCATGGCAACAACACAGCAGATTTCTGGCTTGCAAGGCTGCAGCTCAGAGCAGGTGAAGCAGTGCTGTGCAAAGTCCTACACAGTGCGCAATAGAGTTGCGGCGCCTCTACCCCTGATATGTGTCCAATGCACAGCTCGGAGCAGGGAGTTACAACTCAGAGCAGAGGGAGGACTGCTCTGCATTGTCCTGTATGTTTATGACGGTTGTTTACAAAGATGAGGACGACACTATAGGTTCCTGCTTTGGCAGGCTGCACAGCTCAGAAAAGATGGAGCAGTGCTCTGCACACACCTTGCGGCCCAGCTTGGCGAGGCGCGAATTGGCTGCCTTGATGTCCTTCCGGCAGTCACGGGCCAGGCTGCTGTTGTCGCTGCGCAGCACATGGGCCTCTAAACTGTTCTCCAGAACCTGCAGCATCACACTCCAGGAAGTAATTGCTAGGTGCAGCTGTGAGTGTGCAGTCCTGTAGTGTGGCCCCCAGCATGTACACAGCAGCGGGATGCCTGCCGACCACAGCTTGGAGCAGTCGCACAAACATGCAAACTGCGCAGCCTGAGGCTGCCTGCACAAAGACGCCTGGCAACTGGTGCGAACAGCAGGTCTGACCAAGCCGAACCCCTTCAGCAGTGCGATGCCTCCGCGACATAGCCCTTGCAATGGGCCTCATTCAGCAAATGTCAGTAGGCGGACCCCCATGAGCCCTCAACAACCTCATTCAGCCCCGATGTCCCTCAAACAGTCGCCTGGCACCCAACTAGACATGCGCACGGTCAATTTTCAGGAGACCTGGCCTCCCTGACACACCTGGGGCAGGAGCCGCGCAGGGTGGCCCACCCGCACCACTGACATTTTGGGGCTAGCTCTGGCCAAGCGCTCCACCAAATTGTCGACAGCCACGTTGGAGGCTGCGCATGCCAGCACCTTGCTGCCGCGCTGCACCTCCTGGAGAATGATCTCCACCACGGCTGTGGTCTTGCCTGGAGGCATCAGGGGCAGATGCTTTAAGTCAACACTGCAGCAGCCACACAGATGCTGTGGAACGCAAGGTGCCCTGCTGCTCTCTGCAGCCAGGCGTGGCTTCAATGAGACCCACACCGACAGGGCAAAGGCTGCCACAGGCGCTGCATGCACCTAGCTACAGCTGAGTGTCTCTCCAGGATCCAATGTTTTGGGCGGCAATGCATCCATCCTCACCTGTGCCAGGCGGCCCATGGACCAGAGCGATGTCCTGCGCTGACAGCGCCTTGGTGACGGCTGCCCGCTGAGACGCGTCAAGGCCTGCATTACGAACATCAGCCTCGGTCAGGCGGCCCTCTGCAATTGATCCTCGCAACCTGTGTATGTGCTGGAAACTGAAGGTAGCACTGGCCTGTAACCCTCTGGGCACGCATCCAGCTTCACAATGCACTCCAGCTGCATGCCACACCTGGGTTGCAGGGCCTCACCTGAGTTGCAGGGGCGCCAGGCAGGCGTCTGGGAGGCAAATCGGGGACTTCGCCTGCCAAACAGCACATCCACCAGCCCAGCTGCCGGGCCTGAGGCTGCACCTGCCCCCAGAGTGGTCAGTGTCTCCTTCAGCCTCTTATAGGTGACCTGCACAGCCACCCAGTGAGTAGGGGTCATGCCACAGCTTAAACATGCTTTGGTCTGTCACATTGCAACCTGTGGAGCCCAAGGCGGGGCCGGATGCTACACCTGCTCCCAATGTCGTCAAGCCCTCCTCAAGCCTCTCGTACGTGACCTGCGGCACATTACTGCTGGCACGGTTCCTCTGGGTTTTCCCTCAGGGCGCCGCCAGTGGTCCATGCTCTTGCCAGCAGAGCTGCGAGCACAAGGCTGGGCAGGCTGCAGACATCCACCTCATTTGCCAGCTTTTCCAAACGCAAGGGCTGTTCAAGCCCCTCGTCAGGCGCCTCCTCCACTGCCACGGTGACTGCATCATCCTTCACCCGGTACACCAGGCCGCTGGCCAGCGCAGGGCCGCTGCTGTCCCCCCTGTTGGCGCGCAGGTCCACCACATCATGGGGCGACAGCTTGTGTGGGGGCAGCGGCACCGTAGACGGACCTCCAGAGCCCTGCGACGGCAGGAGATGGCCATCAGCGGGAGCAGCGACTGCTGGGGGGGGACAGGGCGCAAGCAGCCGTGCGGCGCCACCAGAACCTGCATAAGCTAGACAGCTGTGCACAGCAAGAAGATGTGCTGCCGTGCCCCTTGTTGGGGCACAGGGTCTGCCACGTCATGAGTGGAACAAGAGCACATCAGTGTCGCGGAGTGGCAGTTGGCAGCAGCAAGGATCATGCGGGGCAGCAGGGGTCACGCTGTGCAGAGGTGGCTTGCTATTACGGGCATCAGCTCGATGCATCAGAGCAATTGCCTGTCAGACTGAGACAACGGGCAGAAGGTGCCCACTGCAGAGAGGCTGCTGCGCATGCCTGCTACACGATGGTGGGGGCAGAGCTGCCGCCAGGATGGCAGTGTGACCACACAAGCTGGGCATTGGGTGCAAAAGTGTAATGCTGCTTACATCATGCAGGCCTTCGCTTTAGGAACAGGCGGCTGCGCCCAGCCAGCAGCTCCCACCTTGTTTGCGATGAGGGTCAAAAGGGTGCGCCCCAGCAGGCCGCCCTCTGCGTCCCGCAGCCTCAGGTTCAGCAGGACCCGGCCCCTCGCCTCTGCTGCGCTGGGCTGCGCCGCTGCCAGGCTGGACTGGGCCTGCACGCCCACAGGGGACCCTGGGGGGCCTGCACCAGCAGCAGCACAGCTGCATCACTGGGGGCTGCCACCAGTGCCACAGGGGCTGGCAGTGCAAGGTGCAGAAAGCAGCCATGCCTGTCAACACACTGCACAATTTATAGGCTGGCACTCTGAAGCGCAGCCTGCTACTAGTGGCCCCTATGGGACTGACACAAGCAGCCCTAGGCATGAGCAAGGAGGTGCCGTGAGCTGCCTATCAGTACCAACAGCAGCAAGTTCGCACACAACACAGCGGGATTGCACCACAAGAGGATGCAGGGCAAGGTGCTGTTCAGTCACCAGCAGCACAGCTCTGCCAGGGTCGGAGCTTCAGACTTGCCTGTGCCACCTCTGCAGCCTTCTCCATCTCAATGAGGGGCAGCATCTGGGCCACAAACCCCTCCAGGGTCAAGGGCGGCCCCTGAGCGTCATTTGAGGCGGCGGCTGCCAAGTCCCCCTGCAGCACGAAGAGCGGTGACCTCCAAAGCTAGGTCAAGTCACTTGCCATGCAGTCAACAGCTTGCTAGGTGATGCCAGGCGGCTTGCATGCCGCACTGGGGAGTCCATGCAAACTGCACCTCGTGTGCAAACGAGCCTGCTTACTGTGCTGCAGCGGGCTGGGGCATTGCCCTGGCATCTGATGTCAGATACGCTGCTTGCCATGCATCAGGCTGCCTGTCAGTGCTTGCCTGCCTGCCGCCTGGAGGGTGCCTGTCCTCAGCTAGAAGCTCAGGGCAATCCCAGCCCAGGTGCTGGCGCAGAAGCTCTGCCAGCTCAGCATTGGACAGAGCAACAACTGCTGGCTCCACCTCCTGCAGAGAGGCAGCGGCACGGCTTCAGTCCATGTGTGAGCAATATCGCTGCAACTTTGCAGAAGCGATTGCTGCCACATCAGTCGCTCACAGGGCACTGCAAGATGGCAGCATCTGGCAATCACTGCAAGGCATGTTAAGTTGGTGAGCTTGCGCACCTCTGGGACATACACACCAGCTCGTGTGCCAGTCGCTGCCAGCTGCACTGTCAGGCTGCCAATCTTCCGCAAGCATGGCATGCAGAGGACAATGCAGTGAAGCCCACACCTTGATGGGCAGCTCTGCCTTTCCAATGCTCAGGCGCCGATTTGTGCCCTCCTCTGTGCTGGCATGGGGCTCGTTGTGGCTGTTGGCCAGCTCATGCAGGATGGCCCTTTGCTTGGGACTCAGACAGGCTGGAAACAGGAACTGCATGCCAGGACATATACAGTAAGGCACTGGGCAGCGACCTCAGACTGCCCTGACGGCCAGAGCTCAATGACATGCTGACGCTGTGTGCAGCAAAAGACAGCATACATGGTGCAGCACAGGCAACCCAGCAGGGCAGCATGGACATGCCTGACACTGCAGGCCATGCTGCTGGCAGTCGGCAGCAGGCTGCACTGCATCATCTGGCAATGCGGGAGCCTCTGAGCTGCTGGACGCTTGGTTGGGAAGAGACTTCGTACTCCTGCTTGCCCTCTCCTGTGCGCCACAGCAGTCAGCCTGTCAAGCATTTCCCACAGCAGAACCAGATCACACTAAGAGGCGCACTGGATCACCTTCTTGGCAGCAGCCTTCCTCTTGGCAGCGTCTGATGGCATCAGGCTGGCAGGCAGTCAATGGCAGACCTATTGCAGCTTGGACAGATGAGCATCCCAGCATAGTAGGTGCACGTTCGGCAGATGCAATTGCATTGATCAACTGAGGCCAACACTGACTAGCAGGTCAACAACATCAGTGGTCAGATAGGACGTATACATGAGAATTTATACCCTAGGCTGGATGTCTGCCCAGCTTTTGAAGGGTTCTCACCTGCGTTGGCTGGAAGGGCCGGGAAAGTAATGCACATCACTGCAGCCCAATCCACCTTGACTTCTTCCACAGGAACTCAGAGTCTGTGCTTTCATCAGCCAAGGCTGCACAAGCTTGGAGGTGGCTGCTGACATCCAGATCTACCTTCATGTGCTGCCGCCCCTTATATCTGAACTTTCGCCCCACATGCAGGCGCATTCACACTTTATCAGGAGCGGGCCTCCAGCTTTAGGCATAGACGAGGCACTAAAATGCCTCCCCTTACAAGGGCAACTGCAACTGGAGGAGCTGCATCTGCAGATGGCAGCAACCTGAACAATGCCCAACCTGCAACCCCTGCCTCGACATACAAAAAGCCATCAGGGTCAGCCCTACATTGCTGCTGCTAAGCGAGGCCACTCAACCATGCCTTTTTGCTTGTTGGTGACCCTGCATTGCTGCTGCTGACGGCTTAATTGTCCTGATTCATCTCTGGATAGCTCCTTTGCTTGTGGTCAGCTCTGTCATCTGTGACTTGCTGGTGCAGGACTGCTGCCCTGGTGGGCTATGGTCTTCTTGGCATGACTGTTGCTGCTGCACTGTACATCTGGCAGAGTGGCAGCTGGCCAGCAATCAAGGTGAGGCTGCTTGGCAAGCTGCCACCTCGCCAGGCTGGGAGCTGGAGGCCTGTGAACTCCTGTGCCTGGCATTTTGCATTTTGACCTTTGGCACCATGCCTTCTCTGCTTTCATCCTAGTCGGCCTCATGGCTCCATGTTCTCCATTAGTGATGATGACTGTAGCGCTCGCCCTGAGCACGACGTGCCTCTCATGTCTCCCATTCTTGCAGCCTGCTCACATGTGTGCTGTGCCATGCAGGACTGGCTGCAGCACTCCCAGCTGGGCAAGTCAGGGTTCACAGCTGCATTCGCCCTGATCTTCCTGTCAGAACTGGGCGACAAGACCTTCTTCATCGCTGGCCTGCTGGCCATGAAGGTGACTGCTTCAGCAGTCTCTGCTGCAGACTCGACCCCTGCATGCCACAACGGCTGCAGAGACAGGGCAGAGTGCTTGACATGACCTGCACCTCATGGCCTCCCTGAATGCCAGTATGCAGCCATGACTCCCATCTTGCTCAGCAGTCCGTCCCCGGAAGACAGGCTTCTAAGCTCCGCCTGCCCAAAGAACACCAGGGGCTGGCAGAACACTTCCTCGTTGATGGCGGGGTTGAGCAGCGGTTGGAGTTTGCCACCTCAGGGCACCTTGCTTGCTGCCTCACCATCAGGGCCTAGACACTACCAGCAGCACCGTGTCATGCCAGTGGCTGAGCCCGGCAGGTCCTCAGGTGCCCTTCTATTGCTCAAATACCACAGCTAGCACTACCCCACAGGTCGGCCAATGAGCGTTGCCAGCCCAGCGGGCCCTCACATGTCTTGTTTCGTTCAATCGTCAGCACCTCTTTGCGTCCTGCAGGTCGGGCGGTGGCTGAGCTTTGCTGGCTCCGTGTCCGCGCTGGGCCTGATGACCATCATCTCTGTCGGCATTGGTTTCATGTTCAAGCAGGTGCCTGATGCTATCAAGGGCAGCGTGCCCATTGGGGAGTACCTGGGCATCGCCCTCCTCATTTACTTTGGACTGAGAACCCTCAAGGTGCGCTGCATTGCACAGGGTGCTGATCCGAGGATGCCCTCAAAGTGGGCCATCACTGCACCTTCACACTGAAACGCGATCTGCAACCCCTCACATGGAGCACATTGTGAGTCCCCGCATCCACTTTGGCATCAGAAGTATCAAGGTGTGCTGCTCGCACATGCCTGTCACCTTTTGGGGGTAACCGTTGTCACTGCTCGGCACTGCCCAGCACAGCGACCTCCTCCTTTAGTTTCACATTAGGATTCTCAGGGTGCTGCATGCCTGTGGCCCCCACCTGTTGGCTTCTGGCCTTCTACAAATCATTGCCATCATCTAGTATGGGATCAGGACCCTCAAAGTGCGCTGATTGCAAATGCCTGCCACCAGCGGGCCTTTGCATCTGCTCGATATCAACCCCTCATGTCCCTGGCATCAGTACCCTTTGGGGCGTGCTGCCGCCACCTTGTGGGGTGGGCCAGTGCCATTGCATGGCACTGTGCAGTACAGCAATCTCCCCGAGTGCTTCACCTTCTGAACCCTCAGGGTGCGCTGCACGCACACGTCAGCTGTCCTGCCAGAACTTCTTGGCGCCCACAACACAGCACTGGAGCTAGGCAGAGGGTCCAACTGCCTCCTCAGACCCAGATATGTTACTGTTGCTGCCGCTCGACCGATGCCACTGACAACTAAAGACCTGGTGTCCTGTACAGGCCTGCTGATGGTGGGCATGCCCAGCTGTTGTGTCATGTGATGTGCCACGACGGTAGGGATCTCACCCTTGAGTTCCCTTCCCTTCCAGGATGCCTATGACTCGGACGACGCAGGAGGGGACGATGAGCTCAATGCTGCTGACAAGGATGTGAAGGACGCCTCTGTAAAGTGGAAGGGCACTGCCTGGTGGCATAAATTTGCAGAGGCAGGTTCAGGCAGCCGCTGGCTTCACGCGCAAGGACAATGCCTGCTGGCAGAAACCATACACAAGTGCATTGCTCTATGTGAGGAGCCGCGCCATAATGCTGCAGGGAGTCCCTTGGCAGCTCTGAGTATGGGTACTGCTGCCTGCAGGTGGCAAGCCTTGTATTTGTTGCAGAATGGGGCGACAGGTCGATGCTTGCCACCATCGCCCTTGGGGCATCCCAAAGTGCTGTTGGTGAGCTATTGTTGGTGCCCTTTCAATGCACTCAGTTGTGGCCCTGGTCAGCCTGAGACCGGCTGTGCAGGCGTTGCTGGAGGCGCCATTCTAGGGCATGCTGTGGCCACGGCAATCGCTGTGATGGCAGGCGCTTTTGCCTCCAAATATATCTCAGAGAAGACTGTGGGCTACATTGGTGGCTCCCTGTTTCTCGTGTTTGCTGCCGCCACTGCTCTTGGCTTTGGCTAGACTACCCGCAACCCCTTCTCCCCTGCAGTCTTTTTTAACCCACTTGCCTGCTTCAGGATTGCAAGTTGAGCCAGCTGTAAGAGCACCTGAGCTGGTAATATGGTGTACGGTATCAGGGCAATTATGGCAACAATGCCTCTGAGGGTGAGGCTATAGCGCAGCAGTGTCCACTGAGAGAGTCGCTGCACAGCATGTAAATGATGAAGGAGGGCTGCACTACATTGGCTGGGCTTTAGAGCTGGTAGGTGTCCCTTGGATGCAGGCTACGAGCTCTCACTTGCCTCTCCTGTGCGCCACAGTGACCTGCAGGCTGCAAGCACTGGCCATGGCAGCAGCAGATGACCGGCAAGGGTCCCCTGTGGTCACCTGGACTGGCGCCAATGGCATGGTACCTCTGAATGCTGGCCGCAGGGAGTGTGGTCGTTGTACTGCAGGTAATGCTACGGGCAGGTGTTGCTGACTACTGTCAAAGATATCCTGGCGTCCAGGTCAAGAAGATACACAAGTTCAATATGTCCTGACGCCCGTCAGCAAGGGGTCGCACAGCAAGCTGTCAGATTGCATACAGGCTGTTCAAACGTCAAAATCTATTTGCAGGAGCAGCGGCAGGGTGGCAGGCAACATCCAACGGCTCCCAGAACACAACTTACACGACTGTCACGCTGGTTCTGCTCAGCGCAGCACGTCACACCACCCTCCTCAGAGGTCCTGCTGGTCCCAGGAGTCTGAGCGGTCACTCAGCAGAATGCCAGTCGTACGCTCGCGCACGTCCACGCGGTCGGGCTTGCGTCCCTTCAGGAGGCTGCGCAGGCCGGCAGGCAGGCCTTCACGCTCCTCTGGCTCTGCATCCTCCTCTGAGGCTTCTGTCACAATCAGCTGCTGGCTCGGGGGCCCCCGTACCTGCTGGCGCCACTGCACATACACAAAACCCAGATGTCGGCACTTGGTTTTGAGGGCATGATTGGGGCCTCTGTCTTGGCTGCTGGGTCTGGAGGCCTGCACCTGCTGACATCGCTGCAGAGCCAGGCAATCAGCAATCTGAGCTGAGCTTGCACTCCCTTCGAGCTCTTGGGGACAATAAGCTGCTGGAGCTCTCAATAAGCTGCTGGCGCTGCTACAACATGGACAGCACCATTGTATTGCTCTTTGCAGCCCAGAAGTGCCCAATGTCACAGGCAGACACTCGGTGCACAACGATAAGCTTGGTGCCATGCAGTGGTCCCTTGTCTTTCCTGGGACGCCTCCAGCCGCCTCCAGGCAAGAAAGGTGCATGCACCTTGACTGTCGGGGACAGCAGGTCCAGTGCCTGTGCCTGCAGCAAGTCCACTGACACCGCAGCCACACCTTTGCAGCAAGAGCCCAGCCCAGCAAGCTGTCAGACATGCTCACCTTAGCTGCCTGCGGTGGCAGGTCTAGCGATTGCGCCTGTAGGGAGTCCACCAGCTGGTGAGCCATTGGAGCTGTAGCTGCTGCCTGGGCTGCTGCGTTGACGCTGCGTTGGGTCACAACCTCTGGGAGGGAGGCATGCCACATGCTGGCTGACGCCGGCAGCTCAGCCTACATTCAGGACCAAGACGCAGTGTGGTGGAGCAGTATTCTTTCGAGCAGCTGGCCTGCCCACATGTTGGCAGCTCAGCCTGCAGCAGTCGTGAAGCTACATTGGCGCAAACTGATGCTGGCACACCTTTTGCCGTTCGCTGGGGGAGCCACTGCGCGGTGCCCCTTCCTCTGGAGGCGGCCGCGGGGGCTTCTTTGCACCACCTGCCATGGCCGACATGGCTGCCCAGTTGCTGCTGGGTAGCCTCTGTGGCTGCCGAGGGCGCTGCGCCTGTGCAGTGCCTGCACACAACAGACCTTCAGCAGTAGCTCTGGTGATGGCACAGTCAAGCACCTCAAGGGGACTGTGTGATGCAGAGCAGACAAGCTCCTCTCTGCCTGGGTTTGACTGCTCCCTGTCTGCACAGGGTGTAAAAACCGGCCGCTTAGATGCCGCCGCCGCCATCAAGCTCACGTGCTCCAGGCTGGGCAGGCAACATCCCGACATCGCTGTGATGCACCCCAGCAGGGGCGGCTGCCTCACCTGCCGCCTGCCCCACTCCCCCCGGCAGGTGAGACTGCGCCTCAGACTGCGGCTGCGCTGGCTCCAGGGCCTCTGTGGACCGCACAGCGCCTGTCAGCCCAGCCCCTGAGGCTCGGGGCTGGCCAGCAAGCTGCACCCCTGGGGGCAGCTTCAAGACCAGCAGAGACGCCTCCACCCGCACGTTTCGTCCGTCGTCCTCCACCTGCACGATGACAGCAGCTGCTGTGGGCTGGAGCTGTGCATCTGAGAGCGACACCCAGATGGGCACCCTGCCCCCCTCCATTGTTCATCCATGCTTAGAGGGCACCATTAGCGCTGGCGACCTGGGCTGGACGTCTGAGACCACAGGTGGGGTGCGGGCTCCACCTGCACTGCAGGCCAATTGGCGTCGGCCTGCAGGGCACCGATGCCACTGCTTACTGGGTTGGGCATCCCATGAGGGGCAGGGGCCCCGATGATCATGGGCCTTTGCCGGGTGATCTCAGCTGCGCATCGGCAATCGTGGGCGCCAAGCAGCCTCCACCTGCACGCGGCAGCCATTGTGTGTTGCCTTGCAGTGCACGGACGTCAATGGTAGCGGGGCAGCCCCCCATATCACCGCTCCTACCGAGCACGCCTTGAGCACATGCACATCTTGAGGTAGAACACTATGAGTGGGATGTAGCTGTCTTCCCCAAAGTACTATTATTGTGCTCAGTCACAAGGCAAGCTGCCAGGCACGCATGTTGGCAGCTGCACAGGCTTTGGGGTGGCCTCAGCCAGCAGTGCAGGGCCTGCGGGTTGCACCTGGGTGCTGGTACTGGTGCTGGGGGCAACCCTGGCTATCAGGGCCATGGGTGCTGCGCCACAACGTCAAGCGTGTGCAGCTGGCTGAGGACTTCAGGTATGGCACCTGCAAAGGGGGGCAACCTGCCCCGACCCATCAGCCTGGTGCAGGGCGGAGGCGGACTTGGTTTGTGTCAAGGGAGCCACCGACATGCCAGCACTGGGGTTTTGCTTAGGGCTGGCCACTCCCCTGAGGGGCCCACCTGCAGTGTATCATCCCACTCCCGCGGGGCTGCGCACATCACGATGTCGTTGCAGGCCTGCCCTGTGATGCTGATCAGGGCCCCCGCGGCAGCTTGCACAGCCATGCGCCCAGCGGCCCGCTCCGCATCGTAGTCACGCATGCTGTGCATGACTATCATGTCGCCCTCAGGGCCTGCAGCAGCCAGGACAGGCAAGCTGTTGGCGTGCAAGCTCTCTGATGGATGCTCTGCCGGCACCCTGAGCATGGAGACATGTGGCAATGCAGAGCCTGCAGAGGTAAGCCCTCAGAGCCAGCAGCTGGCATGGTGCTGCCCGTGGTAAGCTGTCAAACGATGCGCACCCGCAGCGGACTTGTGCCTGGTGTCGCCTGACATGGGCATGCTGTGGGCTGTTGCCAGCAAGCTGCTTGCCGGCAGTGCCTCATGTAGCAGGCAGCATGCCTGATCGACAGGGTGCTGTGTCGCATGCAGGGTGACAGGTGGGGAGGCAGCCTGCAGGAGTGCCGGCTGCAGGTGGTCACCTGCAAAGCGCTGCTTGGGGGATGGCAGACTGATGCTGCACAGGATGGCGCTGGGACGCCTGACCGCGCCGGCCAGGAACGGGGACTCGGCAGCCGCTCTCACGGCGTCCGAGGCCAGGCGCATCAGGGAGTGCCCTGGGCCCATCTGCATCGGAACAGCCCAGGGGTCACGTCAGCTGCAGCGCATGCTGGGTTTTGGACTTCCTGCAAACCATTGGCCAGTGCCAGGAGTGCCAGGTGCGGTTTGGTAGTGGCCGAATACACACCAGGACGCGTCCTGACCCTGGGCATGCCAATGTCGATGCCAGCAGAGACCCAGAATCTGACCAGCAGCCTCAAGAACAAAGCCGGTGGGGACCCAGGTTGGGCCCAAGCAGAGACTTTACTGCCCAGGATCCAGCTGCAGCAAGGGGCCTCACCTGGTGCGCATAGGAAGCTGGCATGGAGGCCACCCCGCGGCCCAGAGCGGCCACCCCTGGGCAGGTCAGCAGGCGCTGCAGCGGCGGGGACAGCAGACGGCGATACCTGCGCAGGTCGCGCCCGTGCCAGATGAGGGCGCCTGCACCGGCCGCAGAAGTGGTTGCCTGGGGGTGGTTAGATGAGGTTCATTTTCGGGAAAAGCCTGGCTACATGCCAAGATGCTTGCAGTGGGCAGCCAGGACTGTTTATATGAATCGATTCTGCACCTGCACAGGCGACAGGCAGCGCAGTGGCTTTCGGGGAATCCCAGAGACTTGCACAGACCTACCATCTGTGGACTTCAGAATCTCAGCGGCCTGCAGCGAAGCAAGCACCGTCCGCACGCTGTGCTCCAGAGCATTGTCTGCTATAGTGGTGGCCTCAGCCACTGTCATGGCACTGCCCCCCGCAGCCTTGCACAGCACATCCTGCAGCAACCAAAACATGTGCCAGTGGGGGCCAGTCAGGGTTTGCCTGGGGCAGAGGCCTTCTTCTGAGGGGTCAAGACGTCAGATGCTGCAGACGACATGTGCCCACGCGCCAGGAAACAGGGCATCAGGCCAGCCTCTGGGATGCTCTGGGTGCTTCATGCGTTGCAGCGCCGAAGTGGCAGGCTCTTGAGGCAAGCGAGATGCACAGGGCAAGGTGACCTAGGTGTCACAAGTCCGTCAGCGGACTGTTGCAACCTGCCTGCTCGACAACGACCACCAAGTGAGCAGCCTCCTCCAGGGCAGCCAGCAGGCGTTCAGCAGCCTCCAGCTTGCGCTGCCCCTCAAATTCGAAGGGCTTGGTGACAGCCACCGCTGTGAAGTGTCCCGCGGCCCGCAGGGAGCGCACCAGGTGCACCAACTGCAGCCAGGTCACAGAGGTTAGTGTTTATTTGAGATTGTCTGCTGCTGATGTGCCTCACCACCGCTGCAGGGGCAGCGATGGCTCCTTGGGGGCCCAGCACAGCTTGCCCCATTGCAGACGGCAGCTACACTTCCACCGTGTACCGCTGCATGTGCGTGGGCAACGGCCGCAAAGCCACCCTTCCTCAAGACTGCAGTGGCGTCAACTGTGCGGCACGGGCCTGCTGACAGCATCATGCAACTGTGACGCTGTGGGCAGACCGTGGCAGGCCCTTCCCAGCCCCTCCTTGTTGTGCCCCTGGAATGGAGCTGGGGGGGGGCAGCAGGCAGATGCAGTGGCAGCCAGCAGTCATGATCCCTGAGGCCTGCGACGTAGCAGACCTCATAGGTCAGCTGCTACCCGTGTCAGAGTGCCAGTGTCATCCAGCATGGGGCGCCTAGTGGCAGGTCAACTCACAACGGATGCCCCCCTGGTAAGAATGCTGCCAACGGATAACCGTGCCAAGGCACAGGTTGCAGCAGGCAGGGCAGCCCACAGTACGTAATGCCCTCGAGGTGGTCTGGTGGCAGCCAGCAGGCAAAACGTTGCAGGTGCATGCGTGGGGTGGGCAGGGCAGCATCAAATAGGGCAGCACTGAACAGGCAGGCTGCAGAGGGCGGCATCCGCATCAGACGGCTGGCGGCACACAGCATGCGGCTGTGGCAGGCACCAAGCAGCATGAGTCGTGAACAAAATTGTGGCAGCCCTGCCAACTTACAGTGGCTGCTCCCCCAGGGAGTGAGCTGGTGGCCGCCAGCAGGAAAGCCACGCCGCCGTCGCCCACATTGACATTTCCCTGCCCATCCTTGTCATAGGCGCCTGGCCCCACAATGCGAGCCAGGTCCTCTGGAGAGACCACTGAGGACGTGCCTGGCTTCTACAGCACCGCAAACACAAATCAGACGCGCTTTGCACAGCAGTCGGCGCTGCAGAGAAGGCTTTACCCTACACCTCTGCCAAGCATGTCAGTCCTCAAACCATGACGCAAGCCAGGTCCTTCAAGTGGACCAGACTGAGGATGCGCCTGACATCTGCAGGGCAGCAGGCGGCAGCCTGTGAGGGCTACGCGCTTCGGCGAGGACACGGGAAGGCACCAGGCAGCAGCCTGAGGCTGCTGGAGGAATAAAGGCATGAGGCTGCTGGAGGCATCAGGGCAGGTCATTACGGTTCCTCAGTGGGATGACTGAATCGGCATGCTTGACGCAGCAAACAAAGCTGTGATGCCTGAATGCTTCAGAGCAGGGAAGCCCAATGTACAAGGGAAGACCTCTGCGAGCATGGCTGGCTTGCGTAGACGAACAAGCAAGAATCTCTGCAAGGTCTGGACCGAACCAGCTGGCAGCCCTGGGAGCAGCTTGTGCAGAGCAGCTGACAGGCATTTGTTCTCGGGCAGGTTCAGCTGCTGAGGCCTGGGCAGGCAGGGGAGGAAGCCCAGGCTTGGGCACCATAGGGAGTTAAGGGGCAACCTTTGGCAGTGGGCGGGTGTGGTTTGCCGGCAGGGACTAGGAGCTGCAACTGCCGCCCCAGCCGTTCAATGACAATGCAAACAGCGACTGTGTCAGGGCAAGCACACTCTCTGGTTACAGGAGCCCAAGCCCTCTGAGGCGCTCCCCAATGGCTCAGCATCGAGGGCTCACCGGCTCAGCCTTGGGGATGATGATGACATTGCTGGACCCGCCGTGCGCATTGCTGACAGCCTCCAGACCCTTAGGGTCATGGTCCAGGCACCACAGCTCAGCGCCTGAAACCCTGCCATGCTCGATCAGGCGCCCCACCGCGCTGCTGCCCCTGTTGCCCAGGCCTGCAGTGGGTGCAGACTCTCTTAGGGCACTGCCCAAAACATGCAAGTGCAACCAGGAGTGAAACTGGCAACAAGTTGTGCCTTTGCATGCCGGTCTGCCTGCAGCAAAATGAGGCTTGAGCAAAACAGAGCACACATGTCTGCATCTGCCAGCAGCAACCAGCCCGACAGCGTTGGTGTTGGCCGTCAGATATAGTGCGGCCTGCAATACGCAGCATGGAGCATCACATCAAATCAAGAGCTCACGAGCGATGGCCTTGAATGCGCTGTGCAAGCACTTGTTCCAGACAGGCACTGGGCAGTTCTGTTAGGTTAGTGCAAATGGAATATGACGGTTATGCTGCGCATTTCCGATACTCACCAATGACCTTGAGCTTGCCCTCCAAATGCTCATTTCCTGACGACCCGCTCGGCCTCATCGGTGCAGTCATGGAGCCCAGCGGGGTTGGCTTGGCAGCTGTCTGCTGTGCTGCTGCCCTAGGCACCAGCCTCTGCCGGGCGTGGGGCTGTCTGGCTGCTTCAGGCCTCAGCCTTTGGGCTTGGCTGAAAGCAAGAGGAGCCTGCCCCACAGCGGCAGCTGGCGCGCAGCCAGGGCAACCCTCCGCAAGGCCTGCACACGCCTTGCTGCTGTGTGGCCAGGAGCCCCGGCTGTGGGGCCCCAGCAGGGCTGTGGGCGCCAGCATGGTCGCCAGAGTGTGCCGGTTTGCTGCTGGGCTGAGGTGTCGCCTTGATCTTCCCAAGCCACAGGTGTTCGCAGGGCTCAAGGATGCCCAGGCGCTGTGGCACCAGTCAGAGGACGCCCTGCTGCTGTTTGTCTGGTGTCAAGACCACACTCACAGCCTCTGCGCTGGGCGGCTGAACCAAGCTTATTTACTGCTGCTATTGTTACGCTGCTCCGACCAGGATGCTGATTTCACTTTTGAGAGATGCCGCCCATGAAGGTGCGGGGGTTGGGCGCCTCCCCTGAAAACTCGGCTCCTGAGAAGTCAAATCCCGGGTGCTGCAGCAGCATGAGGGGTGGGTCAGCAAGGCATCGCATTGAAGTCGCCCTGGTCTGAGCCCATGAACCATGCCTGCTGGTGACATGCAATGACTGTGGGTGAAAGCTTCATCCTGGCTGCTCCCAGGCACACATGAATGAGCAACATCGCCATGCCTGGGGGCTCCATGGACCCTCCTCAAGTCTTCTTTTTTCAAGCAATCAGACTGAGCACCTCCTGTTGGAATCGCTCCAGCATGAGTCGGCGCTGCTCCTCCTGCTGTGTCAGTGGATCCACCTCATGCCCCACAAAGGCAGCAGGCCAGGGTTCCCCCTGCAGGCAGAAAACAAGAATGCCGGGGCACTGACCATGAGGTCAGCAGAGCCGGCTTGGGATTCAGCAAGGCAGCAGGTGTGCAGGCAGTCTCCCGCTGGATGCATGGTCAACAGAGGATAGTGCTGCAGGCCAGCTTGCCCCCGCAAGGCTGCTTCCTGCTTCCTGCTTCCTGCTTCATGAAAGGGCTGCATGGGAGCCTGCTGCAGGCCAGGGCTCCTGGCAAGGAAACTCACTGCAGACAATAGGTGGCTGGGGGCAGCCCGTTTGCCAGCAAGCCAACGATGACTGCATGCAAGCGCAGTCGAGGGGGCTGCTACACAAACACCAGAGGGAGCAGCCTCTCAGCTTTAGTACCTGTTCAGCCTTGCAGAGTTGGATGCTCAAGGTGCCGTCCTCTGCAACAACAGCAGCAGAGTGGGGTCAGCACTGGGCCCCGCACAGAGCAGTCGCGGGAATGAGGCTCGCTGACACACCTAGAGTCCAGTAACACTCTGAAGCATTCACTCGCTTCTGCAGGTCTTTCTGCATGCCGCATGGACGATGTCAGGAGGTTCAGCTGTGCTTTGCAAGGCTGGGAGACAGAATACCCTCAGATAAGACACTTGCAGTGTACGTACTTCCAGATAAGGTGGGTTGCCTTTCAGGGCAATGCTGAGGTGCTTGGCCTGAATGTTGACCGCAAGGTCCTTTCCTTTGCAGCCTTGAGGCACCTGAACGTATATGTTCAGCTCTTGGAGAGTCTGATCCCACTCGTAGATTATTCGGTCGCCCTGAACGTATTGGTGCCTTTCGCTGGGTGCCAACTTCTCAGTCATGCGATGAGCAACAGCAGCTGCGGACCTAGCAGGACCATGGATCCAATCAGGCACATTCAAGCACGACTTGTCAGCGTGCTGCACGGGTCTGTGCGAGAGAAAGAAACACAGACAATTGACTTTCGAGCATTGACTGTCTTCCACAACCTTTTCTGCTGTGCTGGCAAATAAAGGTGCCATCGCAGGCATTTGTCTGACACCTAGAGTTGCTTCTGGAGTGTTGGCATAGTCGGGCAACCAGCCTGCACTTGCTTTTCTTGGCAGTGTGCCTCTTCCCAGCCACAGAAGGTGCCCAGCCATCTGAGCTGGCATGTTTGCCAAGCTCCAGGCTTTGGTGGCAAGTGGCCCAGCGTTCAACTACAATTTGGGGCAGCAGCACGATGCAGCTTGGGGCTCTTGGACGCACTTCGCTGCCACATCAAAGGACAATGGTGCAGCTGTCAGCGTGTTCAAGGTCTCCGCAAGGGACAAGAATGATCCTCAGCTGGTAGCTGCGCGCAACGGAGTGAGGCGCCTGCGCACGGTGAGGCCAGGGCCTGGGGCCTCATCCCAGACACGACAGGGCGTGGGCTGACCTTGACTTCCTCTGCTGCTGCCTGCTGCTGTTCCCTGAATGCCAGGGCCATGGCCCCCTACACTCCCTGCTGTGTCACAGTTCTGCACCAAGAAGCTGTACCCAATGAAGATCCCATCCTCTGTGCTGCCCTGCATACTTCAATGCTTCAATTGGTCCTGCCTGATGGCACCTCTCACCTCCTCTGCTGCTCTGCACACTGTATGCTTCACGGCACCCAGAAAGCGCTGCTGTGTCAATGCATGTCTGCCTGCAGCTGCGGCATCCCAACATCCTGTCGTTCAAGGAGACCTTGGAGCTTGAGGAGAAGGGCATGACTGTCATATACGTGGTCACAGAGGCAGTCACCCCCTTGGCAGACAGGCTGCGTGAGCTGGACATGTCAGGCCCAGCCAGGTGAGTACAAAGGCCCCCCTGCCTAAGGGGCCAGTGTCGCAGCCTGCTGCTGCATGAGCATACTGCCTGGCGGTGACATGCTCTTTGCTGCATTCGTCTGGTCAGTGCGTTTGCAGGCAGGCTCTCATCTGGTGGGTGCAGTGCCGTGACACCTCTTACCTGGCTGCAGGGATGAGTACATTGCCATGGGGCTGTACCACGTTGCAAAGGCGGTCAGCTTCCTGAACAACGACTGCAAGCTGGTGCGCACACTGGCACCGCCCTGCCTGGCCCAAGTTGCACTTCACACAGCAGCCTGGGACTGGCTCACAGCAGTATTTGACCCGTCACCCTGCTCCTGCTGGCCCCCACATGCAGAGCAAGGCTGCTCTGCAAGCTGATTGGTCTGCCTTTCAACTCCTTGGAGCTGCCTGTGGGTGCTACTGTCGTGCTGTTGACAGGATCCTCGCCTGTCAGGAAGCACCTGTGGAAGCATCTGGGTGGGCTCCACTTGCTGTTCACACAAGCACCCCTGGCTGCAGATTCACGGGAATGTGTGCATGGCGGCTGTGGTGGTCACAGAGACGCTAGACTGGCGGCTGCACGGCTTTGACCTGGTGTCAGAGCACTCTGGCAGCGCCGCAGAGTTGCCGCTCATGGCTGCTTCCTGGATGGTGCAGCCGCAGTACAAGCCTTCAGGTGAGCCCCTGCCATGCCAAAGTGCACCCTTCTCATTGCCCTTCAGCTCTGAGCATTGTCAGGAGCCTGGCCCTGACGCTGTGCAAGGCACCGGCATGCTCTGCACCTCTCTGCCCTCTGTGCCTCGGCTCCCATGCGTCTTCTTCAGACCGTGTGCTGCTCTGCAGCAGGCTGTCTGATTTTTGCCCTGCATGTGCTGCACTTCTCCGGCTGCAGAGGTGGCCAAGAGCGAGTGGGCAGCAGTGCAGCAGGGCCCCCCCTGGGCTGTGGACGCCTGGGGCATGGGCTGCCTCATACAGGTGGGCGTGCTCACCTCATCACTTGAGGCTCCCCAACTCGTGGGCCTGCAGATTCCACGCCTGGGGCATGGGCTCCTTGGCCATGTGGTGCAGGTACCTTGGTGGGCTGCAAACATGTGCTGTCTGCGCCCACAGCAGGCAAGTGGTGCTCAGGCCTCGCCTGATGCTGCGAGTCCCTGGCAGCTTGTGACCATTAGTCCTGGCGCAGGAAGCCTGGGAGTTTAGAAGCAGCAAGGCTGCTCAGCTGCATACCTGCACACCACCATGTGGCAGGCTGGGCTGCAGTTGAGCCATCTCTGATCGGGCTGCTTGTCCCTGGTGCAGGAAGCCTTCAGTGGGCAGGAGATGACTAAGATGGAGCAGCTGCGCAACCTAGAGCCCATCCCTAAGTCCGTTGTCCAGGCAAGCAGCTTGGACTGAGTCCCGCATCGCTTCAAAGCTTGTGACATGGGCCCAACCAAGGCTGGCAAAGCATCAGACGTGGCGGGTGGCATCGTCCACCTGCATATCATTCACACAGCTGAGGGGTGCTGTAGGCAGGTGCCATTTGCCTGATGCGTCGTTTCCAGGGTCCCCTTCAGACACGGGAAGGAACGTCCTGGGCTGCGCAGATGCCCTTTGCATGCTGCAGGATTACCAGCGCCTTCTAAGCACACAGCCTCCGCGGCGCCTCAACACGGCCAAGCTCGCTGAGAGCAGTGCCCTGAAGGTTGGTGCTGTGCCTCCCCATTCTGCATGCCCAGCACTGTCCCATACGCAGCATGCAGGTGGACTGCGCCATGCACAAATCCACGGGTTCACTGTGAGCAATGCCCCTCTGCCAAGCCAGAACGCTTTCAAGTGTGCCCTTCAGCAAAAGCCAGTGGAGTTGCATGCAAGTATGCAGGACCAGCCAACATCTTGTGTGCTGCTACACCTGCAACCTCTGGATGCAGTGCTTTCCACTTTGCCCCCCCCCCCCTATCATCTCTGAAGGATGGTGAAGCTGCTGCTGTCTGTGCCACATGACGTCCCTCACCAGGACCCACACCACGCCCTCTTGCCTGCTGCCCACCTGCTGACAGAGGCGCTGCGTCCCTGCAGAACAAGCTAGTGGAGCTGCTGGTGTTCATGGAGAACCTGGCAGTCAAGGACAGCTCTGAGAAGGATCTGTTCTTTAAGCGCCTGCCTCAGAGCCTGCCCAGCCTGCCCCTGCCGGTGGCCCAGTACAAGCTGCTGCCGCTGCTGTCCCAGGCGCTAGAGTTTGGGGGCGCGCCTGCTGTGGCACTGGGCTCCATCCTGCAGGTGCAGCTTGCTGCGCTCAAATCCGCTGCCATTCTTTCCTGGTCACTTCCATAGTGTGGCTGCCGTCCCCACGTCGCTGTGCCACCGCCTCTGCAGCAGCGCATGGCGCTAGACTACCTGCCAAGGTGCTGACAAGCAGCATTGCTGCCCGGGCTGATTAGTATGCCCATCCCCTGGCTGCGTGTTGACTGGCGTGCATACTGCCTGGACCTGGAAACGTGCCAGCTGACGCACACTTCTGTCACAGACAGCAGCAACCTTTGCAGAGGAAGGGACCTCTGTGACCCCATCCCGCTGCCTGTGCAGATTGGGGCAAAGCTGGACGAGGCCGAGTTCACCAAGCGGGTGGTGCCCTGCATCTCAAAGCTGTTTGCCTCCAACGACCGCACCATCCGCCGCAGCCTCCTGGAGAGCATTGACAGCTATGGGAAGTTCCTGACACAGGTGGGGCACAGCTGAGCTGGTGACTGCGGTCCCGACCTACACGTGACTGCAGGGAGCAATGTTTGACGGGGCAGGGTCTGTGCTTGCTCAGCACTGTAGCACCTTGATGCACCTACACTGACGGCTGCGCAAAGTTCCTGGCACCGCTGAGGCTGCAGTGCTGCGCCTTCCCTTGTACTCTTGTGTTGCACGCAATGGGCTCCAGCAGTGAGTCACTGAGCCTTGTCACAACGGCGTGGATGTTACTCCTCCACCGCCTTACAACTCTTTTTTGCAAAGAGGACGCCTGATCACTTCCTTGTCAGCGTGCGTCAGAAGAGCTGGTGCTGCACGTCCAACACAGGCTGCACCACAGCACAGCAGTTGTTTGGCCACTGCAGACTACAGCACTCACTGCCTCGATAGCCTGCATGTAGCTCTGGCAGTCAACGCCACTGTCACTACTCCTGTTGCTGTTGCTGGATTGACTGCCCAAATGTGGCCAGTGACACCAGCTGTGCTGCAGGGTGTGGTGGAGGAGCAGGTGTACCCTCATGTGACGACGGGCTTCAGTGACAGCAATGCCTACCTGCGCGAGTTGACGCTCAAATCCATGCTGGTGCTGGCGCCCAAGCTCACACAGCGAACCCTGAATCAGTCTCTGCTCAAGTTTTTGGCTAAGCTCCAGGTGGGGCTGCTGGCCTCGTGCAGCGCATGTGCCAAAAGGGCACTCACCACCCTGCAGGCACTAGGTGTGCCACCACGGAGTTGGCTGGCAGTGCTGCCAGGGTTGCCGCCAGGATGCAGAGCAGGAGCACCCACTGGCTGGCAGTGGCAGCGACCTGTTGAGCGGATAGGGCTGCGATGCAACGTCGTCCTGGCAGAGCTGGCAGCTGTTTGCTGACTGAACGCCACTCGCCGGAGATCATGTCCTGTTGCGCTCAGGGCTGAGATCTCTGCATCCAATGCAAAGCCCCTGCACCAGCTGCTTGCTTTGTGGAGCGGGAAATGATTGGTTTGACCCCAACTGCCTGCAGGTTGACGAGGAGCCCCCTATCAGGGCCAACACAACCATCCTGCTTGGCAACCTGGCACCCCACCTGTCCGAAGCGGCCTGCAAACGTGTGCTCCTCAACGCCTTCACGCGCGCCCTGAAGGACTCCTTTCCCCCTGCACGGGTGGCTGGCCTGAAGGTGAGCCAGCAGTGGGAGTTACAGGCACTGACGCAGCATCAAAGGCAGGTGCTCTCCCTTGCAGGCAGGGCAACCCTGCATAGCTGAGGCTGCCTGCCCTGTTGAGACTTCTGGCTTCAGGGTTGGCACGGGTGGCTGGCCCAGAGGTGAGCACTGGGCAGCCAGGGCTGCAACTGCTGGCTCACGACTGAGCCATTCCGTTGGTAGGCTAATTTCTTCAGCTTGCCTGCACATGGCAATACAGTTGGACACCAAGCCTGCTGGCAACGCCATGATGTCCTGCTCCGCCTGCAGGGCCTGCCCTTGCCCATCTGCATGCCTTTCGGTGCACCCTGCAAGGGCTCACCTGGCAGTCTTGTCTGCAGGCGTTGTTGCCTACCAAGCCTGCCTGTTTTGTGCGAATTGGCACACAAGCACAGAGCTTTGCTCGACCCCCTGCACTCTTGATGCACCCCACGATGGCCACTGCGGAATCACAAGCCTTGCAGACAGGTCACACAGCAATCTGCACAGCCCCTGCCTGCAGGCAGGGCGGCCCAGGGCACCATCTCTGCAGTGGGGCATCACGGGGTGCCTGCAGGCCCTGCTCATCTGCAGCATGCAATCTCAACCGACTTCTGCTCTGACAAGCAATGCACAAGCATTTCCCGCTGGCTAGCCCCCTCTACCTGCCTGGTGGGGCAGGCCTTGAGGCATGGAATACTATGCAAAGTGAGCAGCCAGCGCCGTTATTTCTGCCCTCCCTGCCTGCAGGCCATGGTGGCCACTGTGGAGGCCTACGCCGCAGACGAGGCTGCCCAGCGCATTATTCCCGCGGTGGCTCCCCTGGGGGTGGACCCTGTGCCAGAAGTGCGCCAGTCTGCGTTGGCAGCACTGGGCGCCTTCATGCGCCTGCTGACGGAGCACAGCGCGCAGCTGGAGGCTGCTGCTGCTGGCGCAGCGGGGCCTGCTGCAGGGGACACCGCACAGGTGACGTTGCCCGGACTGTCCCGCCTCATCCCATTGTTTGCTGGGATTTTGTTCATTTCACACAGACAGCCCTGCGCAGGATGGAGTTGCTGCGTGTGACGCAGGACGACTGCGCTGCCATGGCAGTCCCAGGTCAGACCTGCACTGAGGCGGCTGCTGCAGTACAATTGAGGGGTGCACCCACACAGTGGTCTGCACTGCTGAGGCCATGCTCAACACCACAGCCATGAGAATAGTCTGGAGGAGTGATCTCCTGGCTGCAGGGCTCTGCGGCCGGAGGCTGGAGTGTTGGGCTGACCAGCAACCTTGGGTGGGCGCTATCTGGCTTTGGCGGCAAGGCCAAAGGTAGAACTACACGTCAGCAGATTGTGTATAGAATGCCTGCTTGTCAGGCCCTGCATGGCGGCCATTGCTCCATTAGGGCTGCCTGCTCCTTCTGTTGCAGCGCGCAGCACTTTCAACTGTCTGCTGCTTGCCAAGGTGATGCACCTTTTGGGCTCACTACAGTCCCTCCCATGAGGCAACCAAAAGCACGAGGGGGCAACCTGCCGTGAGCAAAGCAGCCTGTGTCAAGCTGAGCTGTTCAGGAGGGCAGCTTGGCCTGGATGACAATACCTGGCTGATCTTCTTACCCTGTGCAGGGTCAGCAACAGGAAAGGTGGCAGCTTTGCCGAGGGCGACAGCCTCTCAGCAAACCCACAGACCTGCCTGACTGGTGCCAGTGCATGGTGCAGAGTCAGGGGCAGGCCAGGGCACGGTCTCACGAGTAGTTGACCTGACAGACCTGTCTGACTGGTGCCATGCAGAGTCAGCCACAGGTGAGATGGCAGCCTCATCGGGAGCAGCCGCCCTGATACAATCCAGCAGCATGTCCGCTCCAGCCTTCACGTCTCCCCCAGCCGGCACAGCAGCTGCTACAGCCCCTGCAGCATCCGCTGAGGCCTGGACAGGGGGTGAGGCAGCCACAGATGGGTGGAATGACGATGACGATGACCTCATGCAGGTGCGGCATCTGTTCATGCGTGCTCTGGATGCATTGCTTCAATCCATGCCTGAAGGTACTGGTGATGCAGGCTGGTCACTGTTTGTTGTTGGTCTCATGTAAGCATGTGGGCTCCAAACCTTTTGATTAGACTTGAGCATGGTGTGCTTGGTGGGCAACCTGCAAACATTGGCAGAGGCCGGCCACACCTACATGACCCCGTGGTTGACAGAGAGCCACTTGTACCACTGCTGCTGTTCTGGCTCTGCGGTGGGTGCTGCTGTCTGGCTGCGCAGGAGGTTGCCGAGGAGTGGGCACCAGGGGGCAGAGGCTGCCGCCTGCAGCATGCTGCCGCCTCTTCCAAAACAAGCAGCCTGCACCGCTGCACTCCCTGATCTATCCTTCCCTGCCCTGACCTGCCCTCCCTTGCACTTCAGGAGGATGCGGAGGAGGCTGCTGCCAGGCAGAGGCTATCCCGGCTCACGACACGTCATGGGCCGGGGTCTGCCGGTGCCAGCAGGGCTCCAGCAGCATCTCAGCGGCAAGGTGGGGCTTATTTTGCAGGGCCCCCCATCTCAATTCCCACCAGTTGATACCGATCCTTGATGAGGCAATGTCAATGGACACACATACTATCGGGAGGTGCTACACTGAGTCTTCATTGAGGAGCAGCGTGTAAGCTGTCAGTGGCAACATGGGCCGCTGTCAAGGGGAAGCATGCAGAGGACTGCAACGCTGTACATATTCAGACCATCGAGGCGATGCCAGGCGCATTGGGCATTGCTTCATCCTTGAGGCAAAGGAAGGTTGCCAGAACACTTGTTGTGGAGAACTTGTTGTGTAGCACCTCAGCCTGAGCTGTCAGACACCTACCTGAGCTGCCCACTGCAGGTGGGCACCTGAAGCCGCCTGCGCTCAGTGCAAATGATGGGTGGGCAGCAGATCTGGACGATGGTGGGGACAAGTGGCAGGACATGGATGCCCAATCCCCAGGCAGTGTACAGTCAGACGCCAACTCCTCAGGTTGGCTGTGCTGTGGAGTTATGTACAATGCAGAGCGCACCCTGAAGTTAGCTTGGCTGCCCTTGTCCTAGGCTGGCTATAAGGCTTGTGTCTTGCACCCGGGCACAGGCTTCAGGCAGCAAACAGTCAGCAGCCACCTGAGGTGGGCTTGGCTGCCCTGGTCTTGATGGCTGTCAGGGCACCTGTTTGCATGCATGGCTGCACCTTCAACAGCATCCAGCCACATTTGTGCTGACCTGGTTGTACCAGGGTGCAATGTTTGCTTGTGCCTGCAGGAATTCCAGATGTCTGTGGATGTTGGTGCTGTGTCGTTACATAGCTGGTCTGGCAAGTTCTGGCTTTGCCAGCTCTGAGACACAGGCTTTCATTCTCGCAGGCTCCGCCTCGGGCAGGCGAGGGGCTGGTGGGCGTGGCCCCAGGGGTGCCACAACTGCCAGAAGAGGCGGCCGGCGAGGGGTCACGCGCACTGGGGGAGCAGGCCGAGGAATGAAACTGGGCGCCACAAAAACAGAGAAACCACTGACTGAAGAGACATTTGATTTCTAGCACTTGCTTCAGTTGTACCATATGACTGGTTCTCTGCACTCCAGCATGGCCCATGCATGGTGATTCGCTGGGCATGGGCCATGCTGAGGAGTATGTTTTTGCATGAACACATGACAGCTAGAACTCCTGATACAAAATATGCTGCCTGGCGCCTTGCTCTGCCAGTCACGTCCGCCAGGCAGGCTTACTTTTGAGGCGCCTGAGATACTTGGTGTCAACGCCGGACTCCCGCGCAAGCGCAACACGCCCTGTACGAGCAATCTCCAGAATGCCTGCAGTGGACAAGCGAGCTAATCAGCTCAAGCTTCAACAACAGAGAGCTGCCAGCCCAAGTTGCAGAGTCAACAAGGTAGCACAAAAAGCTCACCACACAATCTGTGGCAGAGCTCTTGCTGCACTGCATCTGGTCAGACAGCAGGCCAAGAACCACGTGCCCTTAAGCATGGGGTGCTAAGGCAATTTTGAGGCAGCTTGTGTTGCTCATCGCATTGGCTTACCATACGGTCTCAAGACCTCCTGCAGTGCCCTCATCTTATCCTCCTTGCCCTGAACCTCCAGCGTGATTGTGCTGAGGGACACATCGCAGATGTTGCCATGGAAGATGTCCGCCAGGTCTGTAAGCTCTCCCCGCTCTCTGGGACTGCACCGGACCTGCACCAGGCAGGCTGGAAGATTCAAGCTTCTGAGAAGCAAACAACTTGGCGGTCACTCCAAGACTAGAGTGCTGCCCGCATCAAGCAAGGGTTGTGCAAGGCCATGGCGCAAAGTCAAACATTGTGCACTCTGAAACCCACCTTGATGAGCATCAGCTCCCGAGAGGCAAAGGGAATGCTGGATAGGTCTGTCACAGTGTGGACATTGACCAGCTTCAGCAGCTGCACAGCAGAAAGGCAACCAACTTGAGCATGCAGTACCACAGCAAAAAGTGGGCTGGCCAAGCCTGTCAACATGACGGGGCAGCTGCCTCACAGACAGGGAGGTGTGCCAGACAGCACAGACTAGTGATCTCACACAGCATTCACATCAACAGCTGCACAGCACCCAGGCAGGCCTTGGGCATGTGCACAGGCGCTTCACAGGGACGTCCCTGGCGCTGTCACAAAAAGCCGTGCTGCACCAACGGGGCAGCTGGGCACCTCCTGCACAGCGCTGCAAGGTCACTCTGAGGGCCAACCCCCCGCCCATGCCTCACCTGCTTGACAAGGTTCTCATTCCCCTTGGGGCCTATGGGGATGACGGTCGTGATGCGGGAGCGCCCCTCAACCTCTGAGTTGCCCACAGCCAGGCTCTGCACGTTGTAGCCACGCCTGGCCATGACGGCAGTCACGTGGTTGAGCACGCCGGGCACATCTGTCACCTCTATGGACAGTGTCTGGGCCTCGTAAGGCTCCCCATAGGAGGCATCTAGCACGTTCACAGCCTCCCAGACGCCTGCAAGGGCAAGATGGGGATGTTGAGTGAGCGCTCACGGACCGGCCTAGCACATGCTGTGCCTTGCGGTGGGGGCCTCTTCCAATGGAAGGCATGTAGCACACTCACGCCCTCCTCCAAGATGCCTGCAATGGAAGCCAGAGGCTTCTGACAGTTTCAGATGCAGGTGAGCGCATTGGGGGGAAGGAGGCTCTGCAATGCACCCTGTGGACGTTCACTGGGTAGGCTGCACGGATGCACTTCCAGGGGGTCAAAAAGACAACAGCTTGCTCCTGCCACTCTAAGTTTTCCCAGCTTCCTGGAGCTCTCAAGGCTGTAGCGGGAGTGGCTCACAACCCTGAAGTCTGGGAAGCACAGGCCATGCGTCTGGACAGACCCGGCTGATTATCGTTGCTGACAACATAGACATCTGCTCCACTGCCCAGAGGCCCAGGAAGCTGCTTCTCTTCTGCCCCGTTGCCGCTGTCCGGCTCAGGACTCTGCTCCCGCGCCTCGTCAGCCAACTCCTGCGGCCATCAGAGAAGTCTGAGCAGTGACGGTGCAGGGCCGGGGGAGATGCTCCCGTGCAGCCCTGTTGCTGCTGTCTGGCTGGCAGCTCTGCCCCCAAGCCTGCTGTGTGCCTCATCATGATCTGCAGCAGGCGCTGCGGCCGTGCGGTCCGGAGTCCCCCGTCTGACCCTGCCACGGGTCCCGGCTGCGTTACAGCTGTGACACCAGCGCATGCTGCTGGTCGCCTTGTGTGCCGCGACCTGACCTCAGCTGTGCTCACACTGCTTCATTGGCGGCCAGGTGCAAGTCATGCATTCCTGTAATCACGCAGACACACTGACCTGCTCCTGGCGCTGCTGCTGCGCTGCCAGAGCCTCCCGCTGCTTGCGCTGGCGGAGGAGCCCGTCCCCCCAGCCCCCCACCTCCAGCAGCTGCTCCCCGCGCTTGAGGCAGATCTTGCCGGTGCGGGCCACCTCCAGGACGGGAAACTTGGCCAGGGCCTTCTCCATGGCCGCTGTCTGCAAGGCAGCGGCTGAGTGTCAGGCAGCTGTGCTGCAGCCTTGCGCTCCCCGTTCCTTGATTTCGGCTACACAGCCTCTGGCCGTGTGCGCATCCCAGTGGGCGCTGTCTGTGGCAGAAGGCACCAGCGGTGAGCAAAGAGGCAGTGCAATGCAGCCTTAGCCACTGTTGCCGTCTGCAGGAGGAGGGGTAGCTGAAGCAATGCAGTCTCAAAGCGGCACCCTCTCCATGGATGCCCTCTGCGGCAACGGCAAGGGGTTGGGGCAATGAGCAGGAACAGCAGGCCTCCTGCCCAAGTCTAGGTGCTGCAGATGGGCTGAAGCAGACAACCTGTGAGGTCAGCTTGTCTTTGTGCAGAGGGAGAGGTGATGAGCGTGAGCAGCTGGCCTCCGTGTGAGGAAGGCTGCACAGTGGCTGCAAGCTCTCCCCAGCCTCCCACCTAGAACCACAGTCCAGGGAAGGGGCTGCAGTTCCTGGGTGTGGGTCGAACCTGACACTTCAAGCTTCACGAGCAGCAAGCACTTAGCTACACCAGGAGCTGACAGGCTTGCTAAACACAGCTCCAGACCCGGTCTTGCCGGCAGTGACGCCTACTGGGAGGGCAAGGGTGCAGTCTTGCCTGCACCAGACGCTGCAGCATTGACTTACAGGTGTGGAGCAGGCAAGTGTTCCATGTTCACCTTGCCAGCGTCGCCTGTCACCGAGAGGGTGAGTGTGCGGTCCGAGTTGTCGATCACACGTGCCCTGAAAACGTCAACCAGCTGAAGGACCTCTGTGCGCTCCGCACCAGGACGCACCTCCAGCTTGATAAAAACCATCTCGCGCTCTGCAGGCAGTGCAGCTGAACTTCAAGCTGGGCAACACATCATCTGCCTGGGGCAGGAGGGGGTTGGGGGAGAGGGGTGGCGGGGGGCTAAGATTAGTGACACAATGACATACTGCAGGCAGGTGTATGTAGACAGGGGAGTTGCGCTGCCATCAATCACCGTGACCAAGTCCTGGAGTATGCAGGCACCACAGGCTGCATGCTGAAAGGCTGAGCTTGAGGCAGGACTGCCCTCAGCGACGGACACTGTGCTTTGGGGGGGTGGGCGTGTGAGCTGGAAGGTCGCGCTCTGTTGCAACATCAAGCAGGCCTCCTGCCCTGGTCCCCTTGACAGCTGGGGCAGGGCAGCATGGGCAGCAGGGTGCTGCCAGCTGCACTCACCGACTCGTGTGGAGTCTGTGATGTCCTCAACGTACTTCACCTTGACCAGTTTGGCCAGCTGCTTCGTCAAGTTTGCCTGCAGGACACAACTGTCAGTCTTGCTATGCTGCTGCAGGCGAGCAGTCCGCTGGCTGATCAGCCAGAGTTCACTGTGCGTGAACGTGCCTGCAGAGCAC
This sequence comes from Asterochloris erici, assembly GCA_019693375.1. Lineage (NCBI taxonomy): Eukaryota > Viridiplantae > Chlorophyta > Trebouxiophyceae > Trebouxiales > Trebouxiaceae > Asterochloris > Asterochloris erici. The sequence continues at coordinate 105,182 of JAAMXJ010000205.1, forward strand.
AGCTGACACCCACTATGCCTGCACACAGCAGGACAGGGGTCGCGTCCCTGGGCTGGAGGGCACAGCAAGCCTCAACGGGCAGGAAGCGACAGCAAGACAATGGTGTTCTAACTGCCTGCAGAGCACAGCTATCACGCCCTGCCAAACTGCTGCTGAAGTGCAAAGTGCAGCTTGTGCATCAGGGTTGACGTAGCAAATGAGGGGACTCGCTTGCCAGCCCGACAGAAGTCAGGCCGGCATCACTGGGCTCACCACTGTGTGGCTGTTGCCGTTCACTGCTATCGTGAACAGCGCCTTGTCTATGTTGAGACCCACAGCCAGGGTGTCGATGTTCACACCTGCAGCCCATGCATGACTCCAGCTCAGATGCGGCTGCACAGTCTGTTACAGCAGCTGACTTCTGCATTGATGTGCTGTGGAGGGCAGTGACAGTCAGCAGCTGATGCTGCTATCAGGGCCCAGGGAGCCTTTATAACCGGGCAGGTGTTGGTCAGATCCATGTTATCAAGGTCTAAGGTTGTAGTGAAGGCCAGCTGACAAGCCAAGCAAGCCAAGCAAGCTGGCAACAGCATCCTCAACTCAGCCTGCCTGCAGCCTCTAAAGGCAGGCAAGCATGCAGCATCCCACCTCGCCGGGCAAAGACGCCCGCCACCCTGTTGATCATTCCAGCCTCGTCAGCAACAAAAACTGACAGCGTGTGGTTGCGCTCCCCCTCCTTCAGCAGTTCTGGCTGGTTCACATACACATCGTACTCCTCCTGCAGCACCACTCAAGATGGGGACAGGCGCCTGCGAGGAGGGGGAGGCATGCAGCGCAGCCTGCTACAAGATGGCATGCAGGCTCACATGCTGGGGGCTGGTCATGGGGACCTGGGGTGGGCTGGCTTGAGCCGCTGCCTGCTGAAAGCACATCACTTGACATCAGTTGACATCACAAGAGCCAGCTGAGGGTTCCGCGGAGCTTGCACAGTGGCAGTCAGGGTCCATGACATTGCTACTGTTGCCACTCACACCTCAATTGCCTGCCGTTTAGAAGTTGCAACATTGAAAGGTGACCTGGCAGGTCTTTGCACTCTGTCTTGCAACGAGCAATGCCCAAGAGAGGTGCGGTCTATGCCTGCACGGCCAACAGCACAACATGAGCGGCAGATCGCAGCATGCTGGCAGCGCATGAGACAGGCGGATCTACCTGGAGCTTTGAAGCCCAATGCTCCCGTCATGCTGACAGACAGGGTTAAGCAGCTCAGTTCAGTCTCTGCAGAAATCAGACCTACATCAATCAGCAAAGGCTACCTGATCTCCAGAGCTGATGACTAATTCCAGCACCGCTGCAGCATGGGCTGGGCAGTCCAGCCCACTGGCACGCTTGCACTCAGGCTGTGTTGGCCTGTTTGCCTTGGGTCCATCATCTAAGGACCTGGGTGAATATGTAACACTACAGCATCCTCTTGGGAAACTGAAGGCATGACCTGGTGTTGTAGTACTGTGACATCCTTATGTGCCAATCATGCTTGCCCCTGAGGATATGTGTCTCTTTGCACTATGCCGCGCAGCTATTGCCATGATCACGGGTCCATAGCCTTCCAGGCTGGAGGCCTACCTGCACGTGCCTGGCAAGCTGCACAATGGAGTAGTGGTCACTGAGCCGCCTGCAATCTTGAGGCACCTTGATCAGGACAACTCGATGGCCTGCTAGTCCTGGGCTGCGTTGAGGCTGGGTTGGGTGCGATATTTGGTTGGTGAACATGGCAAAGCAGCACTTTGTAACAGGGCAAGTCCACCCTTCCGAGCAGATGTTGCAGGCATAGCATTAGCCGCATGGCCATGCCAGCTAGCAGGATCATCAGCAGACGTTACGTGAGGCGAATTACACAGTATGGCTGCAGCTCACAGCGGTAAGCTGTCTCAGCATTCTTCACCTCAAGTGCAAGCAAGTTTTAACTTGACAAGCAGGCCAGAACTGCATGAAGCCTGATTGTACGGCACAGCGCTCACACTTGGCAAATTCAAAACTGTCCACTATGTGCCTGACGATGCATATTGCAGACATGTCTAGCCATGGCCTGGGCATCAAGCACACAGTGGAGACTCATTGAGCAGCCGATTGGATGCAGGTTGAGACTGTGAATCTGTGGTCACTACCTCTGGACACAATCAGGCCTCTGACACCTTGACGCTAGCCTTGCCTATGTTTTCACCCCTGCAGCAAGAAAGCATTTTGGCAGCATGGCGTCATCATCAACAGCAGTCATGGTGGATTGAGCGAGCAACATGGCAACAGCAGCCGCTTATCCCAAAGCAATCACAATGCCAGAGACAAGTCACTTACTTCATCATGCCAATAAACGCCTGCAGACGAGAACCTTTGTGAGCAAGCTGAACAACAAGAGGAGGAACCTAGCAGCATCTGCCTGGCTGCAACAGCACACATTGACATTGAGAACTGCCCACAGCATCATACATGTGGGCTTGAAATCCCATCAAAGGCAGGAGCTGCTCGCTGTAGGGTGCATGACATCACCAAGGGAAGCTGCCTGCAGCTGAAGGGGTCACGGCTGTTACGGCACCTTGATGATGTTGTCCAGCCCGTCTGTGTGGTGCTCCAAGACCTCGATCTTGCCCTCCTTGATCCAGCCCATCATGTCCTTCAAGAACTCAGGGCGCTTGCTGCTGTGTGCCCCTACCAGAAAGCCGCGCATTGTGAGCTGCTTGATGAGTACCTGCACAGGCACAGATAGCTCTCACCTACCTGTGGCTGTTGCCTGAACAGTTTAAGCAGGCGTCATCATGGGACAGTCCAAACTTGACACTGAGTGCAGGGGAAAAGCTGTCACGCCTGGTATAATGAGCAGGCAGATGACACAGGCATCTGACATTGCGGGGGAGGAGCTGGCAAAGGCTGTCTGGGCTGTCCAACAACTGCTCAACATACAGAACAGCAAAAACAGGCTCATCACTATGGCATTCGTGGTGCTCACCTGAACAAGGTTGTTCACGGGGTCTCCCGGTGTGTTGTAGCCTGAAATCATGCCACACACAGTGATGTAGCCTCCTGTCACCATGTTACTGAGAGCAGCCTCCATCATCTGCACTTCAGGACCAGCTCAGGACCATCTGTGGGCGCAAGCACCTGCCAGCACTTGCACTGCAGCTGCAGTAGAGGGTGGGAAGGCAACAAGACTGAGGCTGAGGGCAGGGGCAGTACTCACCCCACCGCCCACATTCTCGAAGTAGATGTTCACCCCATCTGCAGCAGGGAGAGCATCTGATTTTGGCACATGAAAGTTCACAGGGCGGTTCTGGCTGCAGCAAGGGCGGGGATCGTGCTCACCTGGAGCCAGTTCCTTCAGCTTCTTGGACCAGTCGTCTGTGGTCTTGTAGTTGAAGGCATCATCAAACTTCAGCTTGGACTTCAGCACCTCAATCTGCAATCGAGATGGGCCATGAGGCCAAGAGGAATAGGACATGCTCTTTTGCTGCACAGCAACAGCTTCCTTCTGCAGGCCTTGAGTCGGCACAAAAGTGCGACATCAGGGCATGCAATGGGCCAGTCCACTCATTGCTACCATTGAGCCTGTATGTGCATGCCGGTCAGAGCCTGCAAACCTCCCAGCCAGCATGGCAACACCTAACCCTGTCAGCAGACACATGTACTGCCTTAAGTGGCACCTGGGACGTTACATAAGCTGCAGCTTGCATTGTAAGCAGGCCTGCTGGTGTGCGGCAGCTACGCAGGCCCACCTTCTCATCGCTGCCGGCACTCCCAATAGCCCTGGCCCCCTTCAGCTGGGCAATCTGGCCCACAGCTGACCCCACGGCCCCAGCAGCAGCACTGACAAAGACTGTGTCGCCCTTCTTGACCTGGGCCAGCTCCACCAACCCCACCCAGGCTGTGAAGCCAGGCATGCCTGCACAGCACTTGTCCTCGAATGCATGGCCTCCAGAAGGCAGGGCAGCTGGGAAGGGGCATGGGCCCGCAAGCTCCAGGCATTTTTGGATGTGCCATTCAATGCGCTGTGCATGCAGCATGCACCCAGAGTGCGAGGTCTGGGCATTATGTCCCCAATTCGTTTGCAGCCAGTAGCGAGAGGCTGCCAGGACCCGCATGTTTGTGCATGAGGTAGCCATTCACAATCAAGTGTGGCAAGTCACCCCGAGGGCCTCTCTGCCAAGCCGTTCTGGCAGTCTTCAAGATCACAATAGCATCAGCGTGTATAGCATCTGTTGGGCTGCAGCAGAACCCACCAAGGATGCCTGTGTAGTAGGACAATGGCACGCCTGCCTTGGGGTCAATCTTGACGAGGGCGTCCACACCATTCTGTCCACTCTTGACAAGTTGGTGGGTGGCCCAGTTTGTCAGGCCACCAGTCACAATGTCCCCTGCCTGGAATTTCGCGCTGTCGGAGGCCAGAACTTTGGACACCGCGCCGCTGTCAAGGGGCTGCACAGGCACAGATGCTTAGTTGAGTAGGGCAGGTAGGCAGCTTTGTACCAGCTTGAGCAATGCAGGGGCATAGTGGGAGCTGGGCCTGCGCCTCCAGCCCCCCCCTCACCTTGCCAATCTCAAAAGGACGGATGTAGCCCAATCCCTCACCCATCCTGGGCGCAGCAACAAGCTGTCAGTCAGGGCATGAACTGAAGGTTCTGCTTCTGTTTCATGCTCCTGTCAAGGTGAGTCTGCCCGCCTGCCACTGAGGTAGCAGGTGAGCCTGGCAGATGACAGGCTCCATGCCAGCAGGGCGGAGGCAGACTGCAAGCCATCTGATCACATACAACATACAGAGGCTGTGCTGGCTGACGACTCCTGCCCCAGGAACAAGCGTCCGCACCTGCCACGGAGGTACGGGTCCACACTGAGCCACAGTATCTGCACCAGCACATCTCCACTGCCCTTCTCAGGGAAAGATACATCCACCTCCACAAACTCAAAGTTCTCGTCAGAGGGCCATCCTTTGGGCCGGGACTTCAGCAAGACCTGCACCACAGAAGGCCAGATGACCGGCGATGGCCACATGCGAATTGAGGAGCAGGCCAGGTCTGCAACATGGTACCTGCTTGGCCTTGATAGGAGGCACCATGCTGGCCGATCAGGGGTTCCTGCAGAGCAAAGAGATCTGGGGCAACTGGACATGAGCAGATTATTCACAAGCTTATTCAGCATGCTGTGCTCATTACCCAGTGACACCTGAGCGGAGGCTGTTTGTTGTGGCTCCTTCTGGCAGGTGATCCTGTCTTGCCAGATTGAAGTAGCCCAGGATGATTCCTGAAATAGCAGTCTTCTGCTTACATCATGCATGATTTAAGTTCTTCAGGTCAAGGGCGGGCAGTCGAGTACTGCTGGGAGACTTTGGCCCCATGCTGAGGGAGCTGCTGGCGGCAACAGCCAGAGGAGCCACCAAGGTGAAGCACCTGAGCTCCAAGCGAGGTCCCAGGAATTACTACAAGGGCAAGGGCGCAGCATCAGTTGGCCACCACACTAAGAAAGGCGAGAGACAGAGCGCTTGTGGGACCTCTGGGTGTCTTGACAACCCTGAAGCTGCATTGTGCTCTCTTTGATGCAGGCTACAAGCTGTTGCCAGAGAAGCAGCCAGACTTTGTGGTTCCAGATCTGACAGATTTCAAGGTGCGGGCCTGAGCTGGAGGTCAGCTGACTGCCAGTGCAGTGCTTGCCCATTGACTTAATTGTCCCCTGTGATCTTGCAGCTGCAGCCATACATTGCTTGGGCACCTGTCAAACCCACAAAGACGCAGGCAGAGAACAAAACATGAGCCCATCCAGAGGAGACTGCCTTTCAGCTTGAACAAGTCTGCTGAACAGCTGCTGCACACTGGCGCTTGCTCCTGCCCAATGGCAAGAATCATGGTGTCATAAAGGAGCGCTGCTCAAATGACCACGCTGTTTCAAGCTGATCTGCAGCAGCTGGTGCTCAAGCACGCCAGTCCGCACACGCATCTGGCACAGCTCGTCCTTCAGCTGTTTGATGGCTGCCTTGATGCGCACAATAGGTGAAGTGTTGCTGATGCTGCTGCCCCGATCCTCCAACTCCTGCTTTCTGTCCTCCAGCTCCTGCACATCCATGAGCAATAGCTTGTGAGATCAGCACTCTGTTGGGGTTCTTTTATGAGCAGTACTTTACTGGCAACAGTCGGCGTTGGCACCCATCTCCTCTGGCCTCATAAGCGAGCTCAGCACCCCTTGGGCCGTCCTATCACCAATTGGTTGTGGTTCAGGACCACCGTTTTTTGGGCATCTTCACAATGATGTGGACTGAATGTGAGGTACAAACTATACAGCATGCCCCAAAACTGTTTTGAGGCATGACATGATAGGTGTATTTGTGCCTGTGTCTCAGACACACAACGTGTCCTGAAGTCCGAAACACAAAGTGTGCCTTGTTGTAAGAGGCCACTCTGAGCTGGCACAAGTCGAGCATTACTTGCGCTCAAATCACAGACAGCATACACACCCACTACATTACTCCTCACCCTCGTGACCTGTGCCAGCTTGTTCTCTGTCTCAGCCGCCGCGTCTTGCTTGGCAGCGTACTGCTGCTGCAGCTGGGCCAGGTGCTCTCGCGCCACCTGGTACACCCCTATCAGGTGCTCGCACTGCGCATTGACAAACCGCTCGCGCATGGCCAGCTTGTCCAGCGTGGTTGTCACCTGCAGGGGCAGCCAGCGACTACAGCAGTTGGTGACACTATCATGCAGGATCAGGTTGTTATGTCCAGCATGTGGGAAGGTCTGCAGGGGCAGCCAGGGGTTATACATGCTCCCTGGGTGTGCCACTGTGTTGTTTACATCTTGTGCCATCAGGCCATGCTGTTGCCGACCTGTAGCTGCTGCGCGCCAAGGACAAGGGAGTGTCATCCCTCTGAGCTGGAAATGCCTGCCACAAGAAACTGCTGCGTGCCAAAGTGCTGCAACCTGTGGGGAAGCACGCTGCGCGCTTTCACCTTCATCTGTCTGCCATGAGCCCTACTGGCTTCTCATCAGGGCTTGATTGCTGCAACCGGCTGCGCTGCACGCCGTTGTCCAGAGCGGCAGGCAGCCTGTCCAGCATGGCTGCATTCCTGACATCTCCCCACACACCTCTGTGAGGACCTTCTGTAGAGCTGTCTGGCCGTCCGGCCAGAGCTTGCCTATCTGCTCGCTGTGCTGGTGCGCCTGCTCCAGGTGCAAGCGCCAGTCTTTTGCATCCAGCGGCATTGTTATTCTGAGCCGCGGCGCCACCCTCTCCAGCTCCAGCCTCCACTCAGCTGGGTCCACCTGCAGGGAGGGCATCAGCAAGGCAACCTAACTCAGCATTACCCAATGCAAATCGCCTCTGGGGACGGAAGTGGGAATGTGGAGGCAAAGTGAGCAGGCCTGTGATGGCCCCAATGCATACAGCTGAGCCCTGGAGTGGAACTGCGGCTCTCAGCCTGTGCTGCACACTGCACAGGCCTGACCTTGGTCTGAGGTGCAGCGCCTGCCTCTGCCATCCTCTGCGAAGCCTCGCCCGTCTGATCAGTCCTTGCCATCGTTGAAGCATAGGTCTCTTCGTCAGAAGAATACGTCGCAGCAGCCTGCACACAAGCAGCACCGCCACCAGCAATGAACGCAGGAGAAAGGGCAGCATGGTCTTGCCTCACATGCGCTCCAGAGAGCACAGCCAATTGGACCCTTCTGAATGCATGTGAAGACGGGCCAGCTGCTCAGCCCCATTTTCTGCTGACATGCTTCCCAGAAGCTAGCAATGTCCTGCCGCCTCACCTCCTCATCAATGTCAGCTGTGACCTCTGCCTCATCATCTACCTCTGCCTCCTCAACATACCTGCAGACAGGATGCACAGGGTGAAGGCGGCACACACACAGCAGCCTCACACAAGCCACACAGCAGCAATAGCTGACAAATGCTGTCACAGGCTCGCAATGCAGCCTTCGTCTGCTGCTGTGGCAAGCGACATGTGGCCCATCAGAATGGGCACCAGCAGGCAAGTTTGCCAGGGCCCACCCAGAGACAAGCTGCACCCTGCATTGTCAAGCCTGTGCTCCTGGAGGCTGAGGCAGCTGGACATGACCCTGAACAGAGCTGGGCGTGACCCTGCACATGCAGCAGTGCTCACTGCTCCTCCTGAAATTGGGGCGCCTGGAACTTGAACTGCTGCCGCTCCAGAGCCAGGTCACACAGCGCGCTGAGCACCCCACAGACAGGTTCCCCGTGCCCCTGCCGCAGCTTGGCGGGCGGGAAGCTGGCAGGCGCGAACCCAGCCTCCCGCAGTGCGGACATGATGTTGGTGCAGGTGATGTTGGGGTCATCGTACTGCTGCGGGGGCTGGAAGGCATGCCCTGACAGGTTGAGGAGCCAGGACACCTGCAGTTGTGGCGCAAGGGGCTCTGAGTGGGCTAGGGACCTGCAAAGGTGACTGACCCTGTTGCGGGGCGCAGGCATGGCTGTGGAGGTCAACAAGGCAGAGCATGCCAGCAGAGACTGCTGTGCTCACCATTTGTCTGCTGAAGCTGCTGCTGCAGCATCATGGCAGGTGCTGCTCTCCATATGACACAGGCATATGCCTTGTGGCAGCCAACAAAAATCCAACAGTATACATGCTCAGTGCTGAACACTGCAGCCTCCTTGTGGCAAGGTAACCAGAGTGCAGTGCAGCAGCAACTCAGCCGGCCCATTGGTGGCCATGCCCCATGTGTTTCCCGATGTGCCACCATGATGTTCTGCCAGCAGGCTGAGGCAGCCTGCTAGACCCACCAGGCTCGTGAAGTAGTAGAACTGCTCATTCTGCTGATTTAGAGGGGCAGGCAGTGCAAAATATGCCCGGTGCAGGGGCTTTAAGCGGTGCCTGCAGGGCAGTACGGCAGCTCGTCAGCGTCAAGCTCAAGCCCCGGGCAGCCTTGACAGGAATCACTTACTTCTGTCTGCAGAACTCCTGCTCATACTTGAGCAGCTTGAGCTTGTCCAGCACAAAATCCTGCGTCAACCACATCAGACAGCTTGGCAGAGGGGGAGACAAATGGCCAGCTCCATACAGCAAAATCAACAGGTGCCCTTCACCATGAGGACGTCGGCAGAGTACTCAGCCTGCAGCAAGGGGGGACACGTCAGGGTCCAGCACCTGTGATGCAACTCTGCAGGCTGTATCAGCTGCTCCGTGGCGCACCTCCAGTGTCCTTGCACCTCCTGCGGCCCATGGTTGCTGCCCAGCAGCTTCCAGCTGAGCAGCATCTGAGTGCACAGCCATGGCATCCAGATCTGCTGACTGTCTTATTTGCTGCATGGCAGGGAACTCACATCAGCAGCTGTGCCTCTGGCAGCTCGAACTTTTGGGAGATGTCTGGCTTGCCTGCCTAGACATGTGTCTGCAGGCTGATCAGCCACTCCTACTGGCGGTCAACTTTTCTTGCGTCAAGGCTTCACTAGCAGTCTGGCTCTATATATAGCAGCAGACGATTCAGTTGATAAGGTCATCAAGGCCGGCAAGAACACTGGCATGGTTGGTCAATAATTTGCAAAAGATGTTTGACTAGTTGGCCGCTGGCAGAGGCTGGCACAGCTGATGTCATATCAGTGATATGGGAAGGTCAGGCATCCACAGGCTGGAGTTGTCACAGAATGCTTCAGACAGTGCTGAAAACCCTGTCTCGGCACGCCAGACCTCAGCATGGGTCACCTGCTATCTGGAACAGCTGAGCAGACCAGGTGCAGCTCTTGTCATTCAGACATGGTGGCGGAGTCATCAGGCTCGAGTATTTTTCTTCAGGTGGGAGCAGCGGCATGCCAGAGAGCCACCGACGCGTACTTTGTTATCAGCTCAGGCCCAAGCCACATGTGCCTCCTTTGCTTTAGGCCCCTCTGCAACACAGGCCAGTGCAAGCATGGCCACCATTTCTTCATGCTGCAGGTACAAGAGAATACGAAAACAGGCTTTGCTTAGACAAGCTGCACCTCTCTTTTCGAAATGGCATGCAGAGGCCCAATGCCAGCTGGAGCAATTGAGGCTCAGCCTGCAGCCTTACTTTGTTGCTTGGCGCGAATTTGCTGGACTGCACAGGCTGCTGTTCATCAAGGTGTGTTCTGGTGGCGCGCTGCTGTGCTCACACCCAGGCTGAGCCATTGGCAGTCTGCCAGGGCAGAGTGCAATTGCTGCGCACTTCACACCCAGCAGAATTGCAGTGTACATCACTCCAGTCAGGCAGCTGCTTTGATAGCTGCTGGTAATGGCAGTGCACGGCCAATGCTGCCTCTGTTGACTGCTGTGCGAATCACATGTCCCCGGGCAATTGCTTTGGTGCTACAGCTTGATTTGAGCCATCACAGAGACTGTTCCTGCGGCAGGCAGCCAGAGGAATCGAGAAGTCCCTGCTGGAGGCAGATCTGCCTGCTGGCAAGCTGTGGCGCATGTGCACCCAGGGGCAAGAGGCTGGCAAGGAGAATGTCGGGTGTGCAGAGAGCCACTTCTGCTGCACTTGGGTGTTGCCCACCTCCTGAAAGGCGCTATGGGGCTGTGCCAGGCGCACTGTAGCAAAGGCTTGGGACCAAGCGGCCCGTGATGTTAGCCAGCAACCTGGCAAAAGGCACAGCACATTGCCGTCACTGTCTGCTCTGTCAAGCCAGCCTGAGGTGGAGGATGCGTCCAGTGTGACATCAAAGGCTGAGCTCCTGCACATCGGGTCTTGCTCTGTTATGCCGCCTGCAAGGTGATGCCTGCTCAGCCAGCTCTGAACTCCTCTGTGTTGTCTGTTGCTGGCTGCTCAGGCCTGCAAGCCCATCCTCTGGTGGCTGCAGGATAACTTCTGCGCTGGTTCAGGTCCTGAGGCGGCAGGTCCCCTTCAGGCTCAAAGCACGTTTGCTGCCGGCCTGGCGCGCCATCAGTAGCATTCGGCGCCACTGCCGTGCCCAGGGCGAGCAGAAGCTTGCCCTGTTCGACAAGCTTTACATGGCGCCAACCATGGCGCGACTGCTGCGGTGAGCAGAGCTCACAGCCTTGTCTCTACCAGCCACAGAGTTGCCCAGCAGCACTTGTGCACATCGCTGCATCACACTGAAGTTAGCAGGCAGGTTTGCTCAGGATTACGTGCTCACTTGGTTGTCTGACCAGGAATAGTGCCCGCTGCAGGTTCTGGAGGCTGTACACTCATGCTCAGAAAGCAATGTGCATGGGTGAGGCTGTTCTTGAACCTCCAGAGGTGCTGCCGGAGTTTGTGACATGGCTCAGGCTGCAGCAGCGCAAGGGTGCACTGCGGCACAGAGCGGCTGCACATCACAGAGTGAGCTGCGCGCCAGGCGCGCAACCACACTGCTTCCTTCACATGTTGTGCCTGTGCTTGTGGGAAGCATATCCTGTCCAATCAAGCACTGTCACAGCACATACAGAAGGAGCCAGTGCATGGCCACAAGGAGGTGTGCCCTGCTCCCTCTGTAGCATTTCCATGTCAGTGCTGGCAATTGACGCACAAGTTCTGCAGCAGGTGCTGGCTGTGCGTGCAGGCATGGACAAAGAGGGCATGCCTGGCTGCCTGGGTGCAGCGGTCTGATGATAATGCCAGCAAGCGTCATGCACGCCAAGCAGCAGTGGCCCACTGGCAGCTGCGGGCCCCGATTGTAGCCATGCGCTGCTGGACTGCAGCCTGCTATGCCTGCAAGCTGCAGCGCTGGGTGCAGCATGATGTGCTGCTGCACTGGGCTGGTGTGGTGCAGCAGTGCCAGAGAGCCAGGCAGTTCCTGTCGGTCCTTGGGGTGAGCAATGCAAGCACGCTGCCTGCACCTTCAAAGCCTGCTTGCTAGACAGCATCATCTTTTTTAACATCAGTCTTCTTGGAAGCCTTTTACTGCCAAGAACTGCATGCCTTGCAGTGTCTGCATGATTGCTGGAGTTTCACGTTGAGGGGTGCGGACTGACATCGAGCTGCAGCATCTGTGCTAGTGTGGCAGCTTGCTGCCTGGCCTCCAGTCGTGTCTACTGGCCTCCAATGCTGCAGAGGCTGGGGCGCTTGCAGCTGCTGCCGCAAAATGCCTGCTGGCATGCAGCGCCGCCTGCACAAGTGCTGCCCACCATGCTGCAGAGGGTGGGGAGCCGCCAGATGCTGCTGCCCAGACAGCTGCTGGCGTACAGTGCTGCCTGCTGGAGTTCTGCATACTGTGCTGCAGAGGCTGGGGCGTCGCCAGATGCTGCGTCTGTGCCTGCGACGCTGGCGGTGGGGAGTGCTGGCAGGGAAGCTGGTCCGTGCTGCCCAGAGCCAGCGCATCTGGCAGCACGTCAGCACCACAGCCCATGTGGCCTGTGAGCTGTATGGGCTGCCCAGAGGGATGATGCTCATGCGCCACTGGCGCGCCTGGAGGGGACTGGCTCGCCGCAGAATGAGCTGGCGGCTGCTGGTAGATGACCAGGTGAACAACAGGTCAGCAGGGACAGCCGGTCGCCGGACAGCACCTGTCTTGTTGAGTTGCAGACGGGGGGACAGCGTACCCAGTGAGCACTGCACAAGCTCTGCTTTGCCTCTGCCTGCTGAGCAGCATTGGCTGGGTACTTACCATGCATGTGAAGCACGCCCTTGACGCCAGGTGACTGCAGCAATGCCAGGCAGTCCCGCACCTGCAGCTGCCATGTGTGCGTGCCTCAAGGTGTTGCACCTTTGCTTCTGAATCTGGCATTTCCCTGTGTGGGCAAGGCATAGCACTCCCTGAGGGCGTGTCTGCTCTGCTGCTGTGCAGGGACTTGCCCAACCTGAGGGCCACTTTCGGGTGTTGGCGAGCGCTGGCACGCCACTCCAGATGCACAGACCTGCGGGCGCCTGCGTTGTTTGCTGGCCTGCAGTCGTATGACATATCCTGTTGCATACAAGGCCGCCCAGATGCTTACACGTCCTGGCTGAACATTGAGGCCACTGGGAATGGTGCTGCTGAGGACAGCCTGCAGGTAGATGTGCCCCACATGGTGCCCTGGACACATGTCAAACAGCAGCGGGTGACAGATCGCCTGCGGGAGGTGCAGGGGATGTGGCTGCATGCTCAAGCAACAGGTGGGCTGCCAGGCAACAAGTGTAGGCTTTGCAGGCAGCGGCTTTGGGCTGTGCGAATGCCACCAATGTTGTCGCAGCATTTCAGTCCTGCATCCTGCAAATCTGCAGCTGCGCTCATGCCAATGCAGCAGCTGTAGCGCTGCAAGGCATTGTGAATGCACACGTGAACGTACAGCTGCTTTTGCTCACCTGTCTGGCCAGCATGCCTCCAGCCAGGCAGGTGTGCAGAAACAAGCTGCGCCAGCATTGGCTGATGCGTGCACAGCCTGGACTCCCCGTTGCTTCAGACTGCAGTCTAGCCGTGTTTGCTATGTTGCTGGAAGCACACGGCACCTGCAGGGCAGCAGCAGGTGCTGCCGGCTCCTAGCGAGCGCCTCGAGCGTGTTCAGCCCCTGGCACAGCATGCAAGGCAGACGCCAACTCCACAGAAGTGGCTGGACTCCCAGGAGTCAGACTCCTGGGAGTTGTGGCATGTCGTTGTGTCTCTGACTTGGCGAGCTCACCAGCAGAAACAACAGGCAAGTCACTGCTGGCCCTTGGAGGACACAGTCTGCTTGGCCCTGACCGCCCTTTGAGTTTAGATGCAGCCGTGGATCACGAGCCCCAGACCAATCTGGAGCTGCATCGCCACTCAGTCAAGCGCCTGTGCCTGCAGGCAGTCCTGCGGCAGGTCCGCTCCTCATGGGCATCTAAGATCATGGCTGCTGAAGAATTTTTGGAGCGCCAGACCATGCTGCTGCTGCAAATTCCTGTGACACCTTTATATGTCGAGCTGCTGCAGCACGTACTGCAGCAGTTTGTCCAGTCAGCTGGAGCTCTGCAAGGCGGGCCACCTGCACCCTGTTCCTCACAGTCACCTCACTCCCTTCAGTGCTGACTGGCACAGCATTACCCATGCACTGAGTTTCTCTTCAGTAGTGCCTGGCTGCCTTCATCCAGTGCCTGCTGCAGTGTCATGCACAGCCTTGATTGGCTTTCCTCATACTAGCAGCTGCCTGGCTGCACCACAAAGCCCACAGCCTTTCTGCTGCAGCAACGGACCTGCCCACTGCAGAAAACCACGCCGATCTGTGCAGGCGACTTCCTGCTGGCCTTTTTGCAAGAGGGCCTGCGCCAGCATGCAGTAGCTGTGCACAAGAGAGCGGAGGTGATGATAGCCCGCGGCAGGCGGGTGCAGCGCCAGTTTTGCAGCTCAGGGCTGCCCTCTGGCCCCCTGGGCAAGCAGAGGGCAGCAAGGACGGACGCAGGAGGTGCAGGATCCTCTGATGCACTGTGAGTCTGCTGTGAAGGCAGCGTCCTTGACCAAGTTGTTGACAGCAGGTAGGAATGGCCTGCATGAGAGTGTTTGCATCTGACTGAATGCAAATCGGAAAATGTGTTCAGGCTTGCATCGGGGTACCAGCAAGCTGGAGCATCACTGTTGCAGCCTTTTGAGCGTGCTTGCAGAGATCAGATAGATAACAGCAGCTCAGAATCCGAGATTGATGAGGGGCGTGGATGGGCCAGGACGCTGCGAGCTGATGAGCTGCGTCACACCATGGCCAGAGAGGTCAGCAGTGCTGTCTGCTGGGCCTGATGAGATGCAGCACCCTTGCTGAGGACATGGGCACTGTTGGTTGCACACCCTGCTGAGCTGCGGCAGTCTTTGTCTTGGGGGAAGCCCTGCTGGTGGTCAAGGAAGTAGCGCATGCCGAAGTCTCTCAATGAGGCAGCCTGGCCAGCGCTTTGGGCGTCTGCATGCACCTCTACATGCCTTGTGGTGGCCTGCAGAGTGTGACAGCTGGTCAAGTGCAGCTGACACAGGTGCTGACTCGCTCAAGCATGTGCAGGCAGCCAGCCAGCAAGTGCCTCTCGTCACTTCGCTGTCTGGCGGGCTCTGTAGCTCAGGCAGCAATTCAGACTCTTCTGAGGACGACCTGCCCATCAGAAGCTTGCCCACATTCATTGCAACATCCTTCCAAAGCGGGGCAGCAAAACAGCAACAGCTGCACAGGGGCCAATCAGATGTGATGGGGCTGCCCGAGTCAGCAGAGGCGTGGCAGCATGGGGCAGCAGGGCAAGCCCTGAAGTCGACAGACAGCATGCAGCAGCTGGGAACCACGCGCAGGCTTGTGCAGCAGCTGGTTGGCATGGAGAGACAGGGCAGGAAGCTGCACACCCTGTTGCTGGCAACGCACCTGCTGGAGCGCCAGGCCTCCCAGGATTCCCAGGTGTGACCTGAGCCAGTCCTGCTGCCTGGCTTTGCATGCCACGTCTTGTCCCTGCATGCAGCTGGACTGTCCTGCCATCGAGCTGGGAGCTGTTCATCTGCAACTTCAGCACACAAAGGTGATGCTGTATTGTGGACTCAGTGTAGGGTGCTGGCCACCTCTTATGCAGGTGGGTGGGTCCGATGCTTTCTGGGCGGCTGCCCTGCCGCTCAACACACAGCGCAGCTACACCGCACAAAGGAGCAGCAGCGGCAGCAGTCGGCCCTCCTTGAAGAGCAGCTCCCCGCGCAGCATCCCCCACAAGGTGTCCAGGCGTGACAGCAGTGCGTCCCTGGGTGCAAGCAGTGCAGGGGCTCGCCCTGCAGCCACGCAGCAGCCCCGGCCAAAGAGCGCACCCACAGCCTTCGCTGGTGTGTGAGATCCAGTGGTGTAGTGGTTTTATGTCAGGTTTTCAAGAGCTTGCAGTTACATATGGGGGTTGCCTACAGTCAGACCTGCGATGTTGTTTACAAAGGATTCTGTTGCTCAGCTGCATGCAGTGCTAAAAAGCACAGGGCTGTCTGTGACTGCTATCAGCTGCCAAGCCTCTGCACGCTGCGAAGTTCCTGTGCCCTGACTACACTCTCAAAGAGTAGCGTGCAGGCAGCTGACAGGTGTCTGTCCTGCCCCACAGTCACAGGGACCCACCCACATCTGCAAATCCGGGAGGCTGCTCCTCGTGGCCGGGGTTGGAGCGTGTTGCGCCAGTTTTTCAAGTGCCATGCAGCGGCTGGCTTGCAGGCTGCTGCCACGCATGGCCAGCAGCCTGCATCTCGCGCAGAGGCCTCCATCGCTCCCATGCTGCTCAAGTCCTTTGCCCGCGCCCGCGTGCGAGTGGCCCTCAAGGCCCGCTTTGCAGATGACCCTGTGCAGCGCAGCTCAGGGAAGCAGCTGGCGTTGGGCTCAGTGCAGCCAGCAGCTGTGCCTCTTGAGGGGTCTGCTTTGCAAAAGGGTGCAAGCCAGCATTCAGCTTCAGAGGGCAGCATGGAGACTGTGCTGGGTGTGTCAATGGCGGCGCAAGATGACAGGGAGGAAGTGCAGCGCGCAGTGCAGCCAGCAGGCATGCAGCCCAGCGAGACAGTCACCACTGCGGCGACCAGTGCCACTGCCTTCTCATTGTATGGCGCTACTCAGACTCAGGTCAGCAGGAGTCTCTCCACTTGGTGTGGAGCCTTATTGTTGGCTGCAGCAGCCCTGCCTCCTGGCAGCTGAAGTTGCCTGTGTCACACAGCATGGACCTCGGTCTCAGGACCCAGCGCAGTTCTGGGGCATTGATTGGAGCACGGCATGACTCACACAGGCAGATGATATCCTTCTATGAGCCCAGCTGCCAGCGATAGCATAGATGGGAGCATGGCGTGCCACATGCAGGCAGCAAACCACCTCATTTTGCAGGCCATTCTGAGGACAAAGCTGAGGAAGATGGAGACCGAGCCTGTGGGCCTGCGCGAGGCACTGGATGCCCTGTGTGGGCAGCCGCCACAGGCTGCCCTGCAGGAGTGCAGATTCCGGCGCAAGGGGCCTCTGCATGGTGAGCTTGTCACTCCCATGCGGACCGCGGTTTTCGTAGAGTGACATCTTGGCTGTGTATGCCCCACCCGTCCCAGTGGTCCTGACAAAACTTGTGCTCTTGCAGCCACATGCAACGCTTCAGCATACAGGTGCTGCTAAGGCTTGCTTCTGCTTGATGCGCCCAGAGTGCATGGCATCCTTGTGCTGAGCGCACACGCCCCTGCTGTTCAGGAATCACTCAGCATGAGGTGCTGCGTCACGTCTATGCCAGCGTCAAGCACCTCATGCCGCCGCAGCTGCGCCTGCGCCCTCCAGAGCCCCAGTATGGCTCAGCAGCCTACCTGGATTCGATCAGCAAAGGCAGCGCCAGCACCTTGGCAGACCTGCCTGCTCCCCCTGCCGCTAAGCCAGAGGCAGCTGGCCTCATAGGGCGTTGGTCATCTGTGCACCTCAGTGCCTCGGTCGGCTACATCAGCGGCATTGCTGAGCCAGACAAGTCCGAGGCCATCCAAGGTGCACACCTGACAGCTGCAGCTGCAGCTGCATTTGATGTGGCAAGCCTTGCCTGCTACGGGAGGGAGCTTGGTCTGGCAGGATGCTCAAGCATGCTCACGCCCAACACCTGCATGAGTAGGTTGCCTCGCGCACAACTTATGGTGGCAACCGCCATATGGGTCTCCCTGAGTTCCAGTCGCCAGCATCACAAGGAAAGCCAGCACAGACCAGGACTGCAATTTCATGCTGCACTGCTCATCTGTGCTGGTACAGGGACAGTGGGGGCACCAAGGCCGCCTGCAGGGGCTGCCGGCTGCATGGCCTGGATGCTGGACACAGTGTACCAGGGGACAGGGTCGTCCGCACGGCTGCTGGCGCTGCTGGCCCACCTGGCCGCACTGAAGGCTGCGCGGCTGCAGGGGCCTCTGCGGGACGGCGTCCCCAGGGTCAGCGGGCGCATAGAGCAGGCCACGCTGCAGGCGCTGGGAGCAGGTGGGGGGGGGGGGGGACCACCCACTCAGCACACGCTCAACAAGATCTGGGGGGGCGTGCACTGCTCGAGCGCATCGCAGCTCATTCATGCCAGCCTCTGGGGTCACCTCATGTCAGCATGGAGCATTGCATGCTGCAAGTGCTGGCGGCAGTCAGGAGAGGCTTCCCTCAGCGTGATCAGTGTACTTCATGTGGACATGGAGCTAGCCACACTGCGAGGGCTGGCAGCAGACTAGAGAAACAGGGCTGGCTTCACCAGCAGAGCTGCTTTCATACCAGCTGTTGGGTTGTCTGTCAGCACAGAGCAAGCCCCACTGGCTGCACAGGCAGCAAGCGGGTCGGCCGCCGTGTCACATCTGCCTCACTTAGCATCTGTCAGCATGAAGGAGGCCGCGCAGCAGGCAGTGGCAGCATGTGAGAGGGCAGCGGGCAAATTGGCATGGGTTTGACTGCTTTCTGGTGCTTTGCTCAAGGTATGGCGCAGGCCACGCAGCTGGCGCCTGACAAAAAGTCTGCAGGGTGAGTCTGCTGCTGCTGCTGGGCCTAGGCCACGTGACCAGTCTGCCGATTCTGGAAGCGGGCCATCAAGCACGCCTGCCTTCAGCAGAAGGTGACAGCAGTGGCTGTGTTGCATCCTCCAGGGTGTGTGCACCTGGCCAGCTGAGGCAACTGGGACCACAGCCGGTGCAAACTGCAAGAAGGTGGCCCGCAAAGTTGCTGGGGTTCACAAGCCTGTGCAGTAGCATCAGCCATACATCAGTCTGTGCTGTGGTCCAGACCACAGCGTGGCCCTTTCCTTGCCAGCCACCAACAGCAATCGTCCTGCACCTGCTGAGCCCAGCACGCACCAAATGGCTGAAGCACATGTTTGTGCATGTTGCTGAAGCGCGGGCCATCCGAGAGAAGCGTGAGCAGATGAAGGGGGAGGCCCTTCAGGAGAAGCTGACACTGAGGCGGCAGGCTGAAAAGAGGGTTGAGGCCCTGCGTGGCAACTTGAGAGCCAGGCGTGCCAGCCTCAAGTAAGCATGTCTACACAATTTGTGCACAGAATCAGGGCAGCATTCTGTGCCAGACGTGTTGCTCAGACAGCACTGCTCTTGAGGTCTGCATGCCCACCCTGCCCTGTGCCTCATGCAGGGTGGCAGGGGCCCAGGCTTGCCTGCTTCGGTGCCACACCAGCATGTCTGTGAGATCATGCAGGTCCCTTCATGCAAACTGACGGGCGCTGCAGGCCAGTGCCTGCCCTGGAGGACACCCCCACCCGATCAACAGCAACCCTGGCCTTCAGCAACGCTGCATGTATGGGGCCGCGCATTCGCGCCGGCCACATCCCCACACGATGCAGCGACCAGGCAGCGCTGGCGGCGCGGCAGGCTGCCGTACAGGGCAGCTCTGCAGACGGGCGGCAGTCAGGGGTCATGGAGCTGCAGTCAGAGGGCCATGGCAGCCCTGCAGGACGAGATGAGCTGCGCTCCACCTGGGGTTGGCGGCCTGACGGCAATGTTCATGTAGGGCAAGGGCTGGGGCCATGCGAGAGAGTGGTTGCCACAGCAGAGCAGCAGGGGTTCCTGGGGGGCATGCAGCTCGCCGGCAGGGCGGCCTGTGGCTCGGGGGGCGGCACTCAGCCTGCAGAGCTGCCGCCCGTGCATGAAGGCGAGCCTCCAGCACATGAACAGCTGCTTGAGGCAGTGCTGCTGGCGGTTGCCCGGCATCGGCGCCAGCAGACCGGGGACGTGGCGAAGCAGGATGCACGAGGAGTCCCTTCAGCAGCTTCAGGCCTCAGCAGCCGCCCAGAATCTGAAAGCACCGGCAGCCTGGAGCAGGAGTCGGGCTTTGCAGACAATGACGCAGGTCTGGGCTACTCTATGCCACTGAAGGTGTCCACTGCAAAGAGGCCGCCAGACCCCAGTTGGCAAGGAGGGTCTGCTAGGCAGCAGGGAGTGCACGACAGCATCTTTGAAGGCTCGGTACACTCCACAAGGCCTCAGAGCGCGACAGAAAAGCTAAGGGATGCCAAAGGCTCTGCCGCCAGCAGTCTCAGGGCACAAAGCGGCGCCGGGGTGCCATACACTCCCCGCACGCTTGATGGCATGTGGAATGCAGACGCTGCCCCTCCCAGGGCAGCCACGCAGCCCATAAAGCAGGCCCAGCTTGCCAGCCTGCAGTACAGCCCCGCAGCTGCAGAGCTCGTTGGAAGTCCACCACAGCAGAGGCAACAGCACCGAGGGTTCTTCACGCGCCCAGCAGGCGTCACACCAGAATCGCCTCAGGGGGGTGGAGGTCCTCGTGACATTGACACCCCAATGGCATGGCCAGTGGACGTGCCTGTGGACTCCACGGGCATCATAGGGGCTGCACCTGAGGCGCGCAGCACAGAGATGGCCAGGGTGGTTCAAGAGCTGCCGCAGGCAAGCCAGATCACAGCATTTCACGCAGACCGTGTGAGGCTGCCCAGGATCGCCAGCAAGGCTGCTGCACGGGCAAACGCGGCTGAGATGGTGCCATCGCCTGAGCCAGGCAGGCAGCACACACGGCGCCGTCGCAGCAGCGCCGGCAGCGTGCCTCAGGTGCCACAGCCCAGCCTTCTGCCCATGCATCACCCGGCCAGCGAGAGGGTCACAGCAGCAAGGAACCTGGCATTCCTGGCAGGACCCAGCCGTCTACGCGAAGCCGCCCACAGTGGCACTGCTCACCCAGGGCCTGCTGCCCCTGCCAGCAGCTGTGATGCCCTGCAGCAGAGTGGGACACAGCAGGTGTACCCCTCCTTACCGGGTAGCAGCGCTGCACAGCCATACAAGGATCCAGGCGGCATGCTACAGGTCAGGTCAGGGGCCCCCGCTCGGCTTCTAAACATGCAGTGGCAGGCCAGCCGGCGGCGGGCCATTGTCGCTATGCTGGAGACTGAGGAGGCCCTGCAAGCCACTCACAAGCAGCAGGAGGAAGATGTGCAGGTGGGCTCCACCCTGCACTTGATTCAACTATGTGCAGCGCACAAAGGGATAAGTGCTGCCTGGCATTGAGTGAGTGGCAGCGTCTGAGGTTATGAAGGCGCCCTGCTGCATACCTCCTCCACCTGCTCAGATGCTGTGAGGTTGTGCAATGCAGATGCTGCATGTTGAGGACCCCAGGCAGGCTGCCAGGGAGAAGATCAAGCTGCGGCAACAGTTGAGTCACCAGGTGAGCCCAGTGCATGCCGCTCAGCACTGCACAAAGGCTCTGCTGTATGGGGCGTTTCACAACTGGATTAGTTTGATACAGTTGCCTGATGTTGAAGGCCAGCATCAAATCACTGCTCATTCTGAATGCAGTTGTCTGATGTTCAAGCTCACCATCAATTACTGTTCAGGCAGCAGTCAGTGATGCATCAGGTGTCCACATCAGCAAGCATGACAGCCACCCAGTTCGTCAAGCGGCCCCACGGCTACAACAAGTAATCATCCTTGGATTGCAGCAACACTTTCGCCTGAATACAGAGCAGCTGGCAGCCTCCGAGCTGCTCACACATGTGCACACTAAATCACAAGGTGAAATGCATGTTTGCCTAGCCGCAGCCCTACTTGCAGCCCCCAGTCCTCATTTTTCCCGGCCCAACACTATATTCCCATGATCAACATGCACCTGTGCACACCATCCTGACACCCCACACAGGCAGGCTGCCAGCCCCTCAACAGACCGCCCGCAAGGAGGGATCGAACCTCTGAGACTCTCGCCTCCAACAGCTTTGAAGGCTGTCCCCAGCACCAGCCAGGATCATGCGGGCACTGAACAGGCATGAGCAAGCCAGGTTTGGCTGCTCTCTGCCAAGGAGATAGTGCACTCATTCCAAGTGGCTGCTTAGACCCTCCACCATCTAAGCACAGCAGACATCTGCAACACAATCTGGGTTGGCTGTCCCAGGCAAGGGCATCATCACGCGTGGACCCACAGGCTTCGACCTCATTTTACAGCAAACGGGGCTGCTGCCCCGCGCCGTAATGCCGCGAGCAGCGCTGTCATGTGACGTTGCTGCCAGCTTCCCTCTGCCTGCGCTTCAGAGAAGAAAGCAAGTCGCATACCAATCTGCATGCTCTAGCACAGAAGCACCGCCCCCCGGGCACCCTCTGCCTCACGGCGTGCAACATCTGCTTGAGTTGCACAGTCATTGCAGGGTCTGACTACCACGCTAGGTGGTGCTCACGCAGGCTGTGGGCCTTGTGCCCTGCCTGCTTTCAGTGAGCAGTTGCTGTGCCTGCCAGGCCCCAGCAGGGCGGTTGGGCACAGCAGCCATCAATGACACTTACCTAGGGGGGGCGGCTGAGCAGCTCAGCAGCCTCAGGTGCCAGGCAGGCTCCTGCGGTCAGCCAGGCGCCGGATCCCAGGCAGACTGTCAGGCATCTTCAGGCCTCCCCTGGAGGTGCTTGACAGAGCCATGGACTCTGAGGATGAGCTGGAGCAGGAGGCCCGCGAGCCTCCCGATGAGGACCAGAGCCCTGATGTCGTGGAAACAGATCCCTCAGGGCGCTACTCCAGAGTGAGCCGCCTTCCCCCGCGCTCCCCACCCAAGGCTGCCCATGTGCTGCCGCCAGCATGTCTGACCACCCCCTGGCTGTGCCATGCCTGCAGTTCGATCAGGTTCTGGGGCGAGGTGCCTTCAAGACAGTCTACAAGGGCTTTGATGAGGAGGAGGGCATCGAAGTGGCCTGGAACCAGGTCCGCGTGAGCGAGCTGGTCACCAGCAAGGAGGAGCGGGATCGCCTGTTTGCAGAGATCCGTGTGCTCAAGCAGCTCAAGCACAAAAACATTATGACATTCCACGACTCCTGGCTGGACCAGAAGACGTACAGTGTCAACTTCATCACTGAGCTGTTCACCAGCGGCACTCTGCGCCAGTGAGTCCCCTGAGGCGTGGGGAGCAGGTTGGGGAGCATGAAGAGATGTGTCTTGGCTAGGCAGCCTTGTCAGCCTGGCCCTCGCTACCGGAATTCAGCAAGTTGCACCGGGTGGCTGGCTCAACTCATGATGCTTTCCCCACTGGGAAGTCCAGGACAGGCACATGAGGTTGCTGGCTGCTGTCATGAAGCCTGCATGTCTGCAGATCATGGCAGAGTGCGCCGTGCTGCACCTCTGCACACAACTCTCTCAGGCTGCTGTGATCTGCCCTGCAGGTATCGGAAACGCCACAAGCACATTGACTCGGAGGTGCTCAAGCACTGGGCATGGCAGATTTTGTGTGGGCTTGTTTACCTGCATGGCCATGAGCCCTCCATCATCCACAGGTGAGCCTTGCAGGCACCTACCTTTTGAGGGCCTAACAGCAGCAGATAGAACCCTAACTTCTTGAAGTGATCCCAACCCAACCATCCTGTGCAGCCTGGGGCAGGCCTCACCAGTCTGCCTGGCTGCGCCTGCAGAGACCTGAAATCTGACAACATCTTCATCAATGGCGGTGAGGGTGTGGTCAAGATTGGGGACCTGGGGTTGGCCACTCTACTACGGGGCAGAACTGCGCCACAGAGCGTGCTAGGTGCGCAGGCTGCCTGCTGAGCAAGGCTGCCATGCAGCTGGCTTGCTTGTCGACTGCTAGCTGGCATGGGTCAGCGTAAAGGGCCTGCAGCCCCCATGGGCCTTTGCTGCTCGCTGCTTCTCTGGCTGCTGTCAAGGAGGTGCTCATCAGCCTTTGCGTTGGCTGTGGCTTTGAAGACACAGTGGGGCCTGTGGAATCTGCACCACCATGATTTCAGCAGTGTGCATTATCGTGGCCGCAGGGTGACGTGCCCAGGCTGTGTTAAAAGCAAGTTGTTCGCAATGTCAGCACAGCAGAGGCATGCAGTCCCAGGGCATGCTCACTCCAGGATGGTCAGACTGGGCACCCCAGCAACCTTCAGCTGTGAAGGCAGTCAGAACCAGATCTGTCTAGCCAGAGCAACCCGTGTGCAGGCTTGGAGGCCTGCTGTGCCTCATGCTTGAACACCAACTGTCCCTGCGCAGGCACACCCGAATTCATGGCTCCCGAGCTGTATGATGAAGAGTACGATGACCGTGTTGACGTCTACTCTTTTGGCATGTGCCTGCTGGAGCTGGCCACGCTGGAGTACCCCTACAGCGAGTGCAGGAATGCAGCCCAGATATACCGCAAAGTCACGCTAGTGCGTTGGATGCCATTGCTAGGAGGTCTCGCATCTGGTCTGGGGGTTCTGCAGCAGCCCCTGCGGGGCTGGGCTGCTTCTGCATGTTGCAGTCAGCTGAGATGCATGTGCCGGCTGATGGCACACGCCAGGCAGCTGTCCCAGACTGCTTTGAGCCGATCTGCGTTCATGTCTCCCCCGAGCAATGACAACCTAGACGGTATGCACCACGTCAAGATGAGCGCTGCCGCAGCCTGCTTCGGCTGCTGCACTGCTGGTCGTGCCCTCACTCTTTGGCCTGCTGACCGGCCCCAACATTGGCATTTGCATGCTTACAACAGCAGGAAGCCTTCACCTGAACTGCTGATTGGTCCTGCGCAGGGTGTGCGCCCCTCAGGCCTGCAGAAGGTCCCCGACAGGGACCTCGCCGAGTTCATCAATGTCTGCATCTCCCCACGCAACGAGCGGCCCCGCTCGCGCCAGCTGCTGAAGCATCCCTACTTCGAGACCATCCGACGCGAGAAGGGAGTGTGCAGGCTGAGGGATGAGGCGCTGGCAGGTACACCTTACTGGCTGCTGCGTCTGAACAGCGCCAGAGTGCACAGAGCCATCGATCCGGAGTCGCTTCTGAGCGGCGCCATCTCGTACAGAGTTGTTGATTTGGCGCAGCGCCAGGCCGTTGCCTGGCATGAACGTCCTGAGTGTTGATGGGTGCTGTCGCGCATCCCATGCAGTTGTGAGCTGAACTTGTTCAGGCTGGCTCTGGGCGAGGCACCACCATCGCTGGCTAGCACCTGTGAAGAGGAGTGCATCAGCAAGTCTTACCAGCAGCGCTAGCTCCTGACACAACACTCATAGCTCGGATAGCCTGGCAAAGTTGTCAGGCACCCCACGTTCATTGCACCTACCTGTCACTCATCCCTGCTGCTCTGGCTGCAGGAGCCAACCTGGAGAACCTCTCAGCTGAGTTTCGGGAGTGCAGCAGCGCCACCACCAGCGAGCATGGTGCAAGCCGCACCGCCTCCTCGGATGAGGCAGACCTGGCGCACCATGCCTCAGATGCGCGGGAGCAGCTGGCAGCCAACCCCCAGCAGCAGCAGAAGCAGCAGCAGCAGCCTGGGTCAGCCAGGGTCAGCGGGGAGCAGGAGCGCGGAGGGGTGGGCGGCCGCCTGCACAAGGGGCCCCATGCCGCGCTGCAGGGGACCGAGCAGCGCCCCCCTCAGGGGCTGCTGCACGTGAGCGCTGACACGCGGAGTCAGCCCCTGTCCCCCACGCAGCAGCCCCCCACGCCGCAGGTGCAGCATGGGCAGCGCCCGCCCTCCCAGCTGGGGACGTCGCGGCCGGCCTCAGTGGTGGCCGGCTCATCCGAAGGTGAGACCCCAAAGCAGACTGCAGGGCTGAGGACACGAGTGCAAATGGGCTCTTGGCCCACAGCATGTCACCTCAGTGCGCTGATGCACAGCCTTGGCCAAGGTGTTGCGGTGTCTGCGTGACAAGCTGCGTCCTGAGGTTTCACACGACTCCCTGTGCAGGGGCTTGGTCCCCGCGATCCAACCCGCCCCCAGACTCCTCAGTGCAGTCCTCTCAGCAACGCAGCTCTGAGGACATGCACGACGCTGTGTCGGAGCACAGCGAGGGCGGCCTGTCCAGCCACGCCTCCCATGCTGTGCCCATGGAGCAGGCAGAGAGCACTGCTGCCGTGGCCGACTCCCTGGTCACCATGGCAGAGGTGACGACGGGGTCCTGTGGTGCTAGCAGTCATCAGTGCAGTTGCCTGGCTTAGTTGGTGCCTGGGGTGCTGTGCTGGCTGCAAGCTGTCTTCATCCTTTCCGCGTGAAGGTTGACCTGCACGGCTGCAATCCTTGTCTGGCAGCTGCAGCTCCAAAACTTGTCGCAAGTGGCAATGCGGTGCAATATCATGAGGTAGCTGCCAGATGTTGCCAACACTTGTGGCGCTGCGGCTTCAGGTGCTCAGTGATGGTGGTGGCAGTGCCTTTGGGGATGCTGGCAGCATGGTGGGTGGCACAGTGGTGGACTCCACTGTCATCAGCGATCGGCAGTTCAAGGTGCTGGGCAAGCTGGCCTCAGGGGGGGAGGGTCAGGATGATGAGAAGCTCAACCTGCACCTGCGTATCCAGCAGCCTGAAGGTGGGTGCAGCCGTGCACTTGTCAGGTGCAAATGACACTGGCAGCATGGTCATTGCATGCTGATCCATCACCCCTGTGGAACTGCAGCTGAAGCTGCACCCTCGCATCAGCATCATGCATCAGTGCACAGGCTTGCATTGTGCCAAGGTATAAGTGTCTGTGCGTCTTCTGGCTGTAACCAAAGGCAGCAGCATGGTCCTTGCAAGCGGTGGGTAGGCCTGCGCAGCTGGTGGTGTGACTGAAGGCAGTAGCATTCTTGCTTCATGCAAACTGGGCAGCTTCCGAATTTGGACACTCATGATTGCTGCTGCAACAGAGCATCCTTGATGGACATCCCTGTGTTACCTGACATTGCATGGTGGCGGCTGTTAGGCCCAGGGAGCTGCATGCCTTCCCCCATTTGAAGGATTTCGCCCCATGTCAGTGCGCAGCATAGCTGGCTGTCACATCTGGGGGTGTGTCGCTACCCCCTTGTCCACTCCACCATCGCAATGCAGCATGTACCTTTGCTTTGGCTGCTGGCTGAGGCACATGCTGAATGCACCTTGCCTTTGTTGCAGGACCCTCCAAGACGGTACGCTTTGAGTTTGACATGAGCGCTGACACGGCCATGAGTGTGGCCTCTGAAATGGTGGAGGACCTGTCGCTGTCAGCTGAGGACGCCAAGGCCATTGCTGCAGCCATCAAGGCTGAGATCACGCAGCTCACGGGCCAGGCACCACTGCCAGACATGAGGCAAGCTCTCTGCTGGCACCTGCGGCTTTATTATGTAAACTTGGTTTTCCTGGCCTAGGCAGAGGCCATGCAGGGCAAGGCACCTCTGCCAGGCGCACTGGAAAGTGATGGGCACAGGTTGTGCACCTTTCCTCGGGCTCTAGACAGATTGCACAGAGCCCCCTGCTTAATGCCATTGGACTCTTCTTGATAGGTCCCCTGCAGGCAGCTTGCTGTGAAATTCTCATGCAAGGGATGGCGAGAGGCAGCGCTGCTGGCTGTCGCAGCTTCAGCAGCACATGAAGCTTGCAGTTGTTTTTCTCTCCAGAAGCCTCAAATAGTTTTGCCTGTCTGGTTGCAGAGGTCAGGATGGGGAGGAGGCAGCTGATGAGGGGAGTTCAGTGCTGGCTGAGCACGGCAGTGGCGCCCATGGCAGTGGCACCCAACCATTGCTGCAAGGGGCTGAGTCTGCTTCCGGGCAGTTTGACAGCCCTGTGGTGGTGCACCCTGCATCCAGGTAAAAGCCCTTCAGGCAGCTTCATGTGGCAAGTGCTCAAAGCCGTCAGCCTGTGGCAGGCCTGCAGCCCTCAGCGTCTCCCACCTGTTGCAGTCTGCCTGGCACAGGTGTGCATGCAAAGCAGGCTGCTGCAGCTTTGCCCTTGCACACTGTCCATGCTGCCTAGCGCCGGTTGGTACAGTCAGGCGCCCTCTGGACGCCCACCCCGCCTTTGCACCTGCCAGCCAGCTCTGAAGCGTTCTCCTGCCCTGCAGGGACAGTTTTGGTGAGGAGCAGCAGCGCGCTGCCAGCCCACAGAGCCAGGACTCCCCCAGCCACGGGCGGTCCCAGTCGCTGGCCGACGTGCTGTCCTCTGAGCAGCCCTCCTCCCTGCGCATCGTGCCCCTGCGGCCCTCCTCAGCGCACAGCCTGATGCGCCCAGGGTTGCAGCAGCCCCACTGGTACAGCCCCCAGCCCGGCGGGCGCGGCTCAGCGGATGGCACTCCAGGCTCTCCTGCTCCCAGCATGGCCTCTGTGGCCACTTGTCCCCCCAGCCTTGCTCGGGATGGCCTGCCTGGCGACGATGCAGGGGGCATGATTGTGGCCGAGGCAGGCAATGCGGCTGATGCGGGGTGGGACAGGACGCCAGGGGCTGGCCTGCTGGGGCAGAAGCGCCCCAGCGGGATGCTGCTTCCCCCGCACGAGGAGGACAGGAAATTCCCTCTCAAGCGCTTGTTTGAGGGGCTGCACGAGATGCAGTTGGGGAATGAGCAGTCCACGGCCCAGCAGGTGTGTGTGCCGTGGTGTGGACTCTCCCCTCGCGCCTGTGTGACGGGGATGGGATGCATCTGGGCAGGGAGCAGTCTGCAGCCAGCGGATGTGTTCATCTTTGGCAGTTCCTGTGCTTTCGTGCTGACGGTCTGTCTGCAGGCAGCCCAACTGCTGATGCTTGACCATGAAGCTTTGCACCTGGCTCAGCACCAGGGCTTGCCTGCCACTGCAGAACTCCATCGCAGTGCTGCAATGTCAACTGACTGCGCGGTCTTTTGCAGCGCCATGCTGGCAACCCTGACGCTGTCATCGCTGCGCTGTCTGCAGGATGGATTGCGCAGCCAGGGCAGCCTGCCGCTGGTTCCGCCTCGCAGCATCAGCAGCCCGCCCCCCCAGAGCTATCTGGGGCCTGCCATGCCGCTGCGCGCCACCCTCAGCCACATCCCTGGTGATGGCCTGAGGGCCTTTGCTGCCCCCGGCGCTGCGGCCGCCAGCGAGCCCAGCAGGTCGGAGCACAGGGGCGCCCCGCAGCCATCCCGCGGCGCCAACAGGAGCCCGGCCCAGCGCATCGTCGAGCAGACCTCACCGCTGGCCCCTCCATCCCCCACCAGTCACCAGCATCTGCTGGCACCTGCCAACCCCTTCGAAAATCTGGCTGCTGCGGCCTCTGTGCACACGGCCAGCGGCTCCCCCCGCGCTGCAGTGCTGGCGGCTGAAAATCGTCGCCAGACGGCCGCTTATGTCCTGGCACGCCCAGGGTCTGGAGCGTCGCTGCTGGCAGCCAGAGCGGTGGGGTCCCTGGCTGCCTGGCCTGCAGCAGCAGATTTTCATCAGGCAATCCAGCACTGCTGAACTGCCCATTCTTGCGTGCTTGGCTGTCGCCTTGCGCTGTCGTCTGCCTGCATCCAATGGTTGAGCGCATTGTAGGTGGCAGTACTCCTCCTGCTGTTTTCATCAGAAGATGCAATTGTTTCCTAAGTGCTGGCACAGATTCCTGGCCTGTGCCATCATGCCTGAGTCACTCCCCGTGCGTGTATAGCGTCTCATACCCCTGCTATCACACATTGCTTTGCCACAAACACCTGCCCTGGGGTCATGTGTCAAACCCAGGTGGTGGACCTGGTGAGCAGGCCCTGCCAAGGTTGCTCTGTCACTGGTTCCTCTGCCTCTGCCACTGCCCTTTCTTTGCCTGCGCCTGTTGTCATCTTCACCTGTGGCTGCACGTGGTGGGCTCTGGTGTGCAGCCTGTACTGGACATCTTCACGCTGCCCACTCTTGCTGAGTCAGCCACAAGCTGCTGCGGCTTCAGGTTGGTGGGCCGTGGTAAGGAGGGGTTGTGCAGGCGTCTTCCCTGCCACTGGGTGCCGTGCCTGACACAGTACCTGTGACCTGCAGATCGTGGGCCCTGATGAAGATGGGCAGCCCTCCTCGCCCAAGCAGCAGTCCCAGCTGCTGACCGGCTGGAGCTCCTCCGCGCCTGCCAGTAAGGTGCCCAGCCGGGACGCGTCCCCCCTGCGCAATATGCCGCTGCTGCCCAATGTGGACACTGGCGTGGAGCGATGCGGCGACAGCTTCACAGGGTTGGTGCCAGCCTACAGCTTGGCCACTGCGGGACTGGTGCGCGGCAGGTGAGAGCTAGCCTGGTGTGGCCCCAAGCTGGCTTGAGGCAAAGTCCCCCTTGGGTGGCCACTGCGGGCACTTTTGCACAGCAGGTGAGCACATCTGTTGCCACCCATTGCAGTCCTGTGTTCTACAGCTGACTTCTGACCGCCTGTGGAGTCGCCTGGCGGTACGTGGGGTCTGCCCTGCAGCCACAGCTGCTCTTGTTCTGCTCTGCATCACAGGTGTGGGGCTTGCGCAGGTTGTCATTTGCCACAACCCTTCAAGCTCTGGTGTGCCTGCCTCTGTTGACCTATCCTCCTATGCAGGTCGGGGATTCGTCCTGGCGAGAGGGAGCTTCGCCGCAAGCAGGCCGCTGACGTGGCTGCTGCGGCTGCAAAGAGCATGGAGGCCAAGTCTCTGCAAGGGCTTGACACCTTTGGGCTATCTCGCGGCTGCAGCAAGCCCCCAGACAAGGCCAAAGGCATGGCGATGGGTCAGCGGCTCCTTTGACAGGGGCCGCCTGCAGGTGGTGCACCCATTTCATGTGCTACTTGGTCACAAGTACGCCCCCAGAGCAGCACCTGCGTGCCATTTTACACCAGAACCCCTTCCCTCCAACCAATGCAATTGCCCCCCTCCTCTCAGTGAACTCTCCAGGCACGCTGGAGCACTCACAGCAGCCTTCTAGCCAGCGTTTCTAGCCCCACACTTTCATTTCTGACTCCAGGGCAGCAGCTGCTGCTTTAGAAGCACTAGCCTCAAGCGCAGCCTCTTGCTCCTGTCCAGACCTGGTCTGTCCACCATTCCAGTGCCCCATCCAGTGGTTGACCCTCGATTTGGGTCCTAGTAGTCTGCCAGGAATGACACCTGGGTCAAGTCAGGGACATGCTTGAACCCCACCATGCAGAATCATGCCACCAGAGGCCTGGTGGTGGCCAGGCTCTGTCCAACTTTTGAGTCTGACCTTTGATGGCAGACAGCACCGCACCTTGCAGCACATGGCAAACCCTAATTCATGGATTGTGCATGGGTGCTTTCTATCATTGTCGCTGTAATGCCAGCAGAATAGCTCAGTCGTATGTGAGTCAGTCATGGTAGATCTTCTCAATGATGCTGCCAACAGCCCTTGTGGGGACAGCCAATTCTGTCATGTTCAAGTGATGTCCTGAAGGAGTGCCCCACTGTCAATGCGACGCCGCACAGGGCTGGTGCCCTTAAGACATGGCATAAGCTTCCTGTCGCCGCCTGGCTTCGTTCTCTGTCATGAGTTGGAGGAAGCCTGGCTGCAGTATGCTAGGCAGGTCGACTGTGTGTTCCACACTCAGCTGCAAGCAGACAGATGAGCACATGTCTAGAGGTGGCTACCTGTGTGAGGGGGGGCTCATGGCTGCAAGGTGTCATCCACTGCAAAACATGTGTACTTCAGTGCAGGACGCAGATCTCACACTGCATTTACTTTACCAAATCAAGTCACAGTATTTGGCTATGCTGGGTGAGCCTTGAGCACACCAGGAAGGTCTCCATGTCACTCCAAGCCCAGCCCACCTGGAAGGTCTCCAGGATGGTTGCAGGGTACACTAGCAGGTAGAGCCTGGCAAGTGCCCGGATGCAGGTGGCCACCCTGACCACGCGGGAACGCTCCTCCTTTGTCAGCATGGTAGCCTGCTCCGGCTGCTGCTGGGCCAGCCCCTCATGGGCAGCTGCTGCTCCACTGGGGACGGCAGTCGTCTGGTGCTGCTGGGTGGACACCCAGATGGCTCCGTTGAGCCCCAGTATGAGGCCGATGCCTGCAGACAAGGTGATCTTGCAGGGCTTGCAAAGTGTTCCAGGCAGCATCATCGAGCACTGCTGCAGGCTGCCCACTAGAGCCCCAGTAGGAGGCCAATGCCTGCAGATGAGGGCTGCTGTGAAGCCCAGTGTTGTTGCAGGCGCAGCCACCCAGATGCAGCCAAGTGCATTGCAGTGGATGAGAGTCTGGGAAAGACGTGACTTGATGTTGATATGCATGCACTGTGCTCCTGTGAGTTGGGGGTCGTGGACACGGGCACTGCCCTCCCACACAGTGCCTGTGCCAGCTCAACTTTCCAGGCCGTCTGCAGCAGACTGCATGACCAGGCCTCTGACAGGGAGCCAATCGTTGAGGCAGGCAGCTGGTTCTGGAGGAACTCTTCATCAGCTCACCAAGCCCCTCAAGGTTGACAAAGTGCTGCTTCTGGCGCTTGATGAGCTTTGGAGGGATCTCCACAAGGACACCCTCAGCCAGCTGCAGACGGATGGCACAGGTGCAGCTCAGCAATGCGGGCAGGCCGCCAACAGCCAGCTGTGGCCCGTCAGAACCGTGCAGGCTCAGTGCAGCTGCCGCGATGCATGTGCAGGCGGGCCAGGAAGAAGCACTCCCACACAGTGCAGGGTCACTGCAGTGCAGACGTGAAGCAAGGGGTGCTGCAGCAGGGAACACCAGGCGATGCAGCTACCAATCCCTACCTTCCCATACTTGGTGCTGCGGGTGTGCAGGGCAATGCTGCCATCAGCATAGAAGGACTGGATCTCTGCCTGCATGCATGAAGGGCAGTGCAGTGCAAGGCTTGGCAGACACAGCTGAGCCAGAGGACAGGGTGCCTGCCAGACCAGGCCTTCCTGGCTCTGAGAATGCCTCCACTTGGCATAACTGATTATGATTGCATTTGGCAGCATTGCTAGATTGAGACGGGCAGGGCTGCTTGGCTCAAGCTGAAGGGATGTAGCCGGGCAGGGAGTGGGGCACAGCAGAGGCAGGCCAGAGGCTCACACTTATCAGGTCTCCCTCCTGGTAGACTGTGCGCATGTTCAGCTCGTCCTCTGTGTTGCGCCGCCGCTGCAGAGCAACACCCTGTCAGCACCGAGCAGCTGGCAGGCACGATCTGCATGTGCTGCAGGACAAGCGGCCTGCAACGGATCACTGACAGCACACTGGCGGCAGGTGCAGCGGCAGCGCCACAGCCAGCTGTGCAGCCCTCATGCTGTGGGTGACATGCTGCAGCCCTGCAGGGGTACAATAGACGGGCCTGCTGGCTGACCTGCACGCCACCTGGCAGGTTGACAGCTGACAGCTGCAGAGCAGCGTCCTGCTTTGCTCCCAGGCTGACCTTCCAACGCTTGTTGGCCACCTGCAGGCCCCAACAATATGCTGGACAATGCTGCGGGTGGCAGGCCACAGCTGTGTACTATACAGAAGCTGCAAAACTACCTCTGTAACCCTGCCAATCACAACGTCTCCCAGCTCAGGTCCATACCTGCAGGGCAGAGGCATTTGCTGATGTGGCTGAAGAGCTGCAGGTCGGCGTCTTGGCTTAAATGAGGCGACGTACCTGGACCTTAAGGGAATGACTGAGACCAGCTTGTTGACACGCTGAACAACCCCACAGACAGTGGCTTGCAGCTTGCCGTCCACCACTTGTGTGCCATGGCCTCTGCGGGCGCTCAAGATGCTTCAGCATGCAAGCTTAGGTGAGTCAGCAGTGACACAATCTGGCAGGCACCTGAGGTAGCCATCCTGCTGATCTGTGTCTATTGTATCACCAACACAGACAAAGGCAGAGGCTGGCTGTGTCCCTGGTGCATTAGCTAGCACAGCTGATGAAGTCTGCAGGCATCTGACATCTGCAGGGCTCAGCAGAGTGACTGCGCTGCCGGCCATAGCATCCAGCTGTTAATCATGTCACATAGGCCCAGAAGGGTCGAAGCCCCCATGCGACAGAGGTTGACAATTTTCGGGATGGCAGAGATCGCTGTAGTGACAGGTAATTTCAACAGCACTTTCAGTTCCTCTGATATGCCCTGCATCAGGCAATTAGACTCCATGTAGCGTCTGAATCCTGCAGGGGCCTCAGGCTTTGTGGCCACAGAGCTGTGCAAGCAGCTGCTGGAACGTGGCTGGCATGTGCGCGCAACAGTCCGCAACAAGGCAGATGAGGCCAAGACGGGCCACCTTCTAAGGCTTGCTCAGGTAATCTCCTGCTTGGAGGTACCTGGCGATGGAATTGGGCTTTTGCTGGCTTGCAAATCAGGGCATGTGCAGCACCACTATGAGCTTCATCACCAAGCCATGCTGCTGCTGCAGGCACTGCCTGGCCGGCTGGAGCTGTACACAGCAGACTTGCTACGTCCTGGCAGCTTCCTCAGCGCTGTGAAGGGCAGCCATGTGGTTTTTCACACAGCGTGAGTCTTATTCCAGATACCTCAGCGTCTGCTGCTGGCTGCCGTCTGGCATCGCCAGAACCCTCTCATCTCTGAAGTCTTACCAGGATTGCCAGCAATGCCTTCTCCCATGATCTGCAGGGTATTGCTGCTCAAGAGGAACTCGCCGGGAGCTCTGCTTGTCCCACCTCACTGCTCTGCCGTCTGCCTACAGGTCTCCCTTCCAGATAGAGACTGCAGACCCACAGCGTGACCTGGTGGATCCCGCAGTGGTTGGGACACGGAATGTGCTCAGTGCTGTCAAAGTCGCCAAAACTGTGCGGCGAGTCATCCTCACCTCATCTGTTGCAGGTGTGGGCGCTGATCTGCACTGCGGGTCTGCAAGTGCAGGGTGATGTCACCCACTTCCATATGGAGCCGGATGTGGTCTGCATTAGCAAGCCGGGCTGCCAGCTTGTGAAGAATTTGCCTGTCTAACTCATTTCATTGCAATATTGCAGACAGCAGGCTCCTACAGAGCAGCATGCCCGTGCAAGAGCACACGCCTCAAAGCTGGCCGTTTCTGCGGTCTGAAGCCATTTGTGCACCGATGCAGCTGTGAATGTAGGCCTGCTCTAGCAGCTGCCTGCCGCAAAAACGCCATGGCTGCTGCACTGCTGCAGACTGCAGCCTCTGGCTTGGAGAGCGTGCTCAGACAAGAGCACATGGTCAAGTCAGACCCTGGCCTGCTGCCTAGGCCATGTATGGACACAGGCACGCCAGCTCCAGCAGCTGCGTGTCTCAGCTCTTGTCACTTCCATGCTGCAAAGAGACATTTCCAGTCATGAAGGCAAGGCCAGCCACTGACAGGCCTGCCTCCATGCTGTTGCTGTCTGAGACCCATGATGGTGTGCTGCAGCGGTGCATGGCGGCGCCAGTGCGAGCCCGCCCAAGAGCGGGGACTTTTACACAGAAGCTGACTGGAACGACACCTCCACGCTGGAGAACAAGGAGGGCTACTGGGTCAGCAAGGCGAGTGGTGGGCAAGTGGCACATGGTGTTGTGCGCCCTGCAGACTTGGGGCCGGCTGTGCCAGCGGAGCACACAAGCTGCAGCTGCATGTTCTGCATGGCTTGCCTGCCACTTGCAGTCAGACCCAGCTCGGTGCGGATGTTGTGGGCGAGCCTGGCTGTGTCCCCTGCCT
The DNA here is from genome assembly GCA_019693375.1 of Asterochloris erici. NCBI lineage: Eukaryota > Viridiplantae > Chlorophyta > Trebouxiophyceae > Trebouxiales > Trebouxiaceae > Asterochloris > Asterochloris erici. The sequence goes on from JAAMXJ010000205.1 coordinate 140,137, forward strand.
GCATGGGCAGGCCCTGCTCGGCGCTGCTCAGCTTTGCAAGCAAGATGCGCACAGCGCCAGCAGTGCAGGCAGCCACAGATGTGCCCCTTGTCATGGCACTGCCTTGGCCTGCTCAACAAGGCGCACTTGTCCTGCAGCGCTGCATTCGATGACTGTCCTGTGGGCAGTCCACAGCTCACTGATGCCTCCTGAGATCTTCCTGCAGCCTGAGGTGATGGACGCCAGCTTGGTTGCTCATCTGCACTGTGTACTTCGCGCAGGGGGCGCCGGTTCTAGAAAAACAGGAAGCAATGCTGTGCCTGCAGACCTCGGCGGAGAGGGCGGCCTGGAAGTACGCCAAGGAGCACAGCCTGGACCTGATCACCATCCTGCCAAACTTTGTGCTGGGCCCTGTCATCACTTCCAGGGTGGACGGCCTCAGCGCACAGTTCATGCAGGTAGCACACCCTGTGCCTGCCAAGTGACTGCCTATGTTGCAGCTCAGCAGGGGTCTCCACTGCAGCCCAGTCTGTGCCTGCCGTGTTGCTGTCCCAGCTGCATCTCTGCAGGCTCGTCTGCGGCAGCCTAGGGCCACCCCAGTCTCTGCAAAGGGGCTGCCCTAGCGGCTGCATCCTGGGCAGGCAGTTTTATGCGTCCTTTGAATTCTGCGCTCAGACCTCTGCACCTGCGCGGCCTGGCATGGCCAGCCAAAATTACGCCAGTGCACCTTCTGCAGGGGTGGCTGTCAGGCAAGGGAGGGACAGATGCCTCCACCATCTGCGATGTGAGGGATGTGGCGAGGGCCCACATCCTGGCAGCTGAGACTCCAACAGCCTCAGGCCGCTACATCGTCAGCCAAGAGTCTTCTATGAGCCCCAGCTTTGTATCAGAGACCCTCAAGGTATCGCTTTGAAGCAGTTTGGCAGCAGGCGACCCATCATGCAGATACGTATTAAAGGGTGCTAAGGTTTCATGCAACTGGCTGGATGGCAGCTGATAGCTGACCAGGCTGACAACTGTTCCTGGTCTGCTGGTGTATGCCATGGGTGCAGCACCCATGGCATATGTGAGAGCACAGCTTCTGCAACTCAATGCTCAGCAGCTCATGGGGGCAATAAGCTTCTCTATTCCCCTTTGTGTCCCTGCAGGCAAAGCTTGCAGGGTACGACATCCCTGAGGGCCCACTTGTGGAGACAAAGAGACAAATAGATACCAGCAAGGTGGGTGGGCATTGTACCTAAATATTGCTTGAAAGCGCTGGACCCTCCTTGATACGCAATGTAGCTGCGTCCTGAGCTTGTGCATGCCACTCAGGCCAAGAAAGAGCTGGGGCTGGTTCTCACGCCCCCTGAGCAGACACTGTTAGACATGGCCAGGACCGCATTAGCAGTTGGCATTGTCAAGAAGCCAGATCAAAATGCTGAGGAACCACCAAACAAGAAGCCCAAGTCGTGACAAAACAGTCTCTGATCATAGGCTGAAAGCATGAATCAGTGTGCAATCTTGCATGTCTTCTCAGGCAGGAAGGTTAGCAAATAAATTTGACAAAGACAAAAAGGAATAGCAGGAGTCAGCATGTGCCAGGGTGCGTGACATTACTGAAATTTACAAGGGGCTGGTGTCTGCGGCCTATAAGGCATGATTGCCAGCCCTCAGCGCCCCTGCCACTCACGGATCTCAGAGCGCAACAGATGATTCTGAATCAGCATCTTGTGCTCCAGGACGGCGCCAGTCACAGGGCTTGTCCCATGATCGCTGAGCCATTGCTCTATCATGGCCTTCTCATAGGTGTGCCCATCCCCAGCAAGCAGGACTGGGTCCTCCATGACCTGCAGCAGGCAGCCCATTGGTCAGTGCTTGCACGAGTTTTAGCCAGACCTACATTCAATCATGCGCAGATGTGCTGACCAAAAGCATCTCAGGCGGCCCCATGACCTGCCAGGAAGGGCACACTGCAGCTCTAGCATGCTGTAAAGCTCGGGATGCTCCCACTCAGCTGGTTCTATGGCAGGCTTAGCACCCAGCTATGTGCACGGTAGCGTGGGCTGCAGACCCCAACGCGATGCCCACTTTGCTTGGCATGTGCAGGAGAGGCCTCACATCGTGAGAGATGGGGCACATGAAGCGCTCTGGCGGCTCCCGCGACCGCGGCTGCTGTGCCAACGCTGAGGCCGGCTGCGGCGGGGCCTGCTGCTGTGGGGGGGTCACAGGCTGCGCAGGCTGACGCACAAATGCTGGAGCTTTCGGCGGAGGCTCGAGGGGGCGACGAATTTCGGCCACATTGAAGAAGTGCGGAACCTGGCCGCCCAGCAGCCCCAGGCGCTGTATTGCCTGCAGAGCCAGGGTTGGCACAGCAGTGAGCAGGCAGGCAGAGCCTTGGAGCCAACCGCTTGGCAGCGCAGCGAGACAGAGCATTGCAGAGCATTGAGCCAGGCAGACCGAAGTCAAGCAGCCATGGCAGAGGCCTCAAGCCCCCTGAGGCAGAGTAAATCTCAACAAGGTGGGGCATGGGAGCTGGTCTGCACACAGCCGCCCCGCTCCCTCTCTGCCTGAAGTGCTGTCACAAGGCTGGGGCGCTCCACAGAGATGCATGACGGGGCAAGGGAGGGCCTACATGAGGCTGTCCTGCGCAGAATACAGCCTATGAGCAGACAAAATGCAGGAGCCACCTTATACTGCTCTGGCAGCTCCATCAGGCAGGCCAGCGCAAACTTGGCTTCAGCCTGTTCCTGAGGCAGGTGCCCGATCCGGCTCTGCAGCTCGGTGTAGTTCACAAACTGCAAGCAGGCAGGCAGCACAAGTGCAATAGGCCAAGCAGGCAGGAAGACACAGGGAAACATGCAGGCAGGGGAAGGTCGACAATCACTGCAGTCCCATGCAACTTCTCAGGAGCTCACACCTGGAAGTTGTCAAACTGCCTGCAGCACAAAGACCAAGGGCTAAGCTTATGCGCTGACAGGTTGGACCCGGCTGTAGGCGGAGTGCAAAGCAGTTGACGGCTGCACACTCAAAGCATGCTCCGCAGTTTGCAACTTCTGAACAGGTTTGTGCTGCAAGGACATGGCGCATGAAGTTCAGGGCGCACACCTATTGGTGAGGCCATCGTCAAAATCCCTCATGGTGTCCCAGGGGCCATCTCCCACGCCAACCATGATGATTGACATGGGCAGGTAGCTGCAGCAATATAGAAAGGCATGAGCTCAAGTCAGTGCACACGCCAGCATGCTGGGACTGGCCAGTGCTCAGGCACAAGTTTTGACAAACTGCTGCGCATGGCTGTCTCATGCTGTCTCTGTCTGCTGCTTGGGCCGAGCCACTACTGAACATACAAGTGGCCCTGTGGCATGGCCAGGACTTCGTCGCTGCTGTCAGGGCAACATCCAGGGCAAGTTTTCATGTCCAGCTACAGCACACAAAGCCGGGCACCCCTCGGCCATAGGAGTCCAGATCACAGCCTCTGACACTGCACACACATTTCAAGAACCTTGCCTGGCTGCTTCAATGGCTGTGCGTGTGGCCTGCTCCTGCATGACACGCCACGCTTTTCCGTCAGAAAACGTTCCTGAGTCGCGAAGATCTTGCAAACAGACTAGATCACTTCACCAAGCTTTTTGGGCTTTTTGAAAGGGTAATTACCTGCAGACTCCAAGTGCCCTCCGGCTGGTCCACGCTGCGAGTCACCTGGCCATCTGCAATGATCACCTGCATGCCACTCCTGAGACTCACAAGTTGACCCAGGGAGGGGAGCACACACATGCAGGGTGACACCCAGCTGCTTTGTGACTGCAGGCGCACACACGTCAGGCATTGCAGCCAGTAAGGCTTGCATGACATGGAGCCTGAGCAAGCACATCTGTCAGTGACAGGGCCTGCAAGGCCCTTGCAACACAGCAGGAAGACTGCATGCAGTGCAACGATCCCAGATGGCTGCACAGCTTAGCTACTTTACTCCTGAGCCACAGAAGCGCTGCCACACCTTTGTCAGCACATGGACGCGTACCAGACCCCCAAACCGAGATGAGCCACCGGCGTCCTCTGCAGCAGAGCCCCGCACACAGCGCTCACCAGTATGTGATACTGCATGCCGCTCTCGATGACGAGACGCATTGCCGTGTCAATCAAGGGCGCAAACGAGGTGGGTCCCGCCAGCTTGACATGTGGCACCAGATGGCGGTAGCGTGCCAGCACCTCATCCAGCCCCTCTGCTGGCTGGTCGCCAGGCACCAGGCTGAAAACTGCGCGGTCGTGGGTGCGGCCTGAAGTTAGGAAGGCACGATAAGCCAGCGGGGCACATAAGCGGACATCAGGGGCAGCTGGTTGCTGAAAACGCTGCACCCAGCCTGATGTCAGAGTGCAGCAAGGAAGGTAGCACACTCCAGCATGGCAGGTGACATGGGTAAAGGGAGAGTGGCGAGGGCTTGAGGACAGAGCTTTCTTGCACCAGTCGAACAGGACAATGATGTCAGGAGCAACCTCTTGTCAAGCCTCAGCATGCCACCAGGCCACCATCTTGCTTGATGAACAAGGCCCACGCAGCGTCAGGCAGCAAGCAGCCTGCTGCAAACACACCAGAAGCAGCATGGGCTGTGTGCACCCTGCACAGAGTTGCCGAAAGGCACTAGGGTAGGTGGCTGGGCAGGGACAGCAGGTCTGCCAGCAGGCAAGCCATGCCGCAGCAAACACAGTGACCGGGACGGGACGTTGTCGCCCAGCCCGCTCACCGTCGCCAAAGCCATACGCAGGAATGAGGTTGTCGTCATCAAAGTTTGCAAGAGTCCTGGCCAGGACTATGGCAGCGTCCTCATAGGGGTTGCGGATCTGGCCAGTGGGGTCCAGATAATGCAGGCTGCGCCCAAAGAAGCTGTTCTTCCCGCTCCACTCGTTGCTCTGCATCAGGAAATGATGCCCCTCAGCAGGGCCTTGGGCACTCAGAGGCAGTTGCTGAGTGCTTGATGCATACGGCAAGCTGGTAAATGCTGAGAAGCCCAACACTTGCCTTGGTGAAGTCAATACCAAATATGAGGTTGCTGCTCTCAAGGCCGTTGATCTGCAGCTGGTAGCTGACCTGCAGGACTCAGTTGTCAGCTTAGATGATCTGTCAAGATTGTTGTGAGGGCGGAGGAGGTTGAACAAAGGGTGCCAGAGAGTGAGCTGCTGTGTGCCCAAGCAGATCCGAAGAGATGGCCGACAACAAACGGGGGAAGGGACTTTTCAATCACCTGGTCTATGTTTGTGTACGAGTCAGGGATCCTTGCAAACCCAGTGGATGGCATGGGCTGAGATGACTTCCTCAAAACAAGCTGCCGGAGATGTATCGGAAGCTGGCACTTTTCTTCTTCCCACCCCACAGTCTGCTGCCACAGTTTGTCTGGCGCAAGTGCAGAAGAAAGTGCTGTCTGCAGGGGCGCTTGCACTCAGATAGACTTCACGAACTGCTGCCTAACTGCTGCTGTTTCTCTTGATCAACTTGGTCCTGGATTGCTTGAAGGAAGTCAGCAACTGTGAAGCCTGCCGCCCTCAGCCCAAAGCTGTTGAGGTCTAGCTGCCCCGTCTGCAGTGCGTTGGAAAAGAGCTCCAGCTGCAGGGGAGACAGCAGCAATGCCTCAGTGGCACTGTGTGCAGACGCAGCTGCGGTCGCAGCATTGCTCACAGTAACCAGGCCCCACCTGGTGCCGCAAGGCTGCCGAGCCTGCCACACCCCTGAGCCCCTCGGGGGTGCGCTGCTGCTCAGGGAGGTGTTCGCCCAAGGTCCCCAGCATGCCTGGCAAAGCCAGCAGCTCCTGCAGAGTCTCTGTGTTCAGCAGCTGCCCCAGAGAGGGCCCTGGCGCCCGCGACATGCGCCTGAGCGCCTCTGCAGCCGTCCTCTGGTCTGCCTGGGAGCTGCTGCCAGTGTGGCCAGCCATCTGGGCCAGCAGGGCGGCAGCCCGTCGCGCCTGCTCTGCTGTTGACAGCTGGCCAGAGGGCGCTGCAGCAGCAGGCTGGGAGCTGGTGCCAGGCGGAGGGAGGCCCATGCCGCTGCAGACAGGAGCATTGAGTCAGCGGTCGGGGCAACAGGGGCGGCGGTGCTGGCAGCATGCGGAAGCGGCCCAGAGAAGCGTCCAAGATGCAGCCCACGCCTTCTGCACGCTGATGGCGGGGACCTCTTGCCTGAGGATGGCTGCCAGGTCTGACGCCTGCACCCGCCCAGGTTCCTGCCCTCCTGCTCCAAGGCCAGCTCTGCAGGGGCAGGCGGCAGCTTAGCAACAATATGGCCCAGTCTGTAGGACACAGTCAGCGCACACTTGCAGCAGCGAAGAGGTGCGCCATGGGTCACCAGCATCTCATTTCAACAAGACTCAACACCTAGAAGTTACTGCCGGCGAAAATGCAGAACAAGCAATATGGCTGGAGGGAGCGGGGCTGTGTGTCAGTCATGCTGGCAGTGGCAAAGCCCAGCGGCTGGTAAATCAGCCCAGGCTCCCATGCCCCAGCAGCCCTCAGCGCTGCATGTCACTGTCTGCTACTGCCTCGCAGCGGGGGCCATGCAGGCGGCTGCTGCGCCCACATCATCCCCATCGCTGCCTCCCAGCAGTCCATGGCTAGCTGCCAGGAAGCCCGCAACTCAGGCCCTCGAATCCAAGCACACCTCAAGGCAGCCTCCAGTGAAGTTGCTGCTGGCTCGCCCTCATCATCCTCCCCAGCATCCTCCATGTGGCTGTCCTCTGCAGACGCCTGATGTTGTCTCAGGTGTTTGCTGGACAATGCACGCCGAGGCAGTTGACTAGCCAGAGCACCCATGCAGTGCCCTGATGGCAGCCAGGCTGGACCCAGACTGCCCCCACACGCCTGGGCAATCCGCACAGACAAGGTTGACGGCAGCGACTTTGGGCACCAAGGAGCAAACCCATCGCAACCTGCAGCATACTTGCATTCAAGGTACACCACCCAGACCCTGCAAGAGCAGTCTGCAACTCCAGGGGAAGCCCCAGCAGAGCAAAGCAGCACCATCATAGCTCACCCTCCACCAGGCCGGTCAGCAGGGTATTCATCCTGGTGCACAGCTCCTGGTCCCGGTCAGCCTTGGCCTCTTGCATCCTGCATCCCCGAAATGATGGAGTTCAAGCACACAGCCAACGGTCAAGCTCATACAGGCGATGCCTCCATGACGAAGCTGGGATTAGGATGGCGTTCTGCGTCACACACATGGCCTTGCTCAACACGAAAACAGGCTGTCCCTGGCAATGGCACGTATGCTGAAAGCTTCACAGGCTCGGCACATGTGTCAGTTGCCTCCTTCCTGGCTTGTCGGCCTGCATGCTCTGGTGTTTGATTGGCAGGCATAGCATTTGCCACACATCAAGCTGTCGTTACCAGAAGAATAGGCTTCGCGAAGGATCCCCCTCCACTTCAAGTGTGTACAGGCGTGATCCAGCTGTGACCTGCAGGCGGCATCAGGCCTCATTATACCCCTGACCACGTGACACGACGACTGCAGAAACAGTACAGCGCAGGCTGCCTGGACACAGTAACCTCAGAAATGCGGCGAGCAATGCTCTACTCACCGCCTTGAACGAGACCTGTTCTGCACCTGGCACAAACATCACATCAACCTCTGGTTCCCCTGAGGGTCCAGTTGCAGTGCGCTGCCGCCAGGTGAAGTGCAGTAGGCCATCTTCCACCTGCAGTGTTGGTCTGCTGTCTGATGCTCTTGAGGACAGGATGGGCGGCACTGTCTGCACCTATGCATAGTCATTTGATCTAGGTGCCTTGTGAAAGGGCAGCAGATCAGGCACAGCTTGCCTCCAACAGGATTTGCCCCTTCTTGGGGTCTGCCTTCAGTGTGGAGCCATCTTTGTGGCACTGTCCAGCTTTGAAGGTGACTGGGTCCATTCTGCTGCTCAGAAACATGGAAATTGTCAGGTAGACCTTCGAGGTCCAAGGATAAGCAACTTCAACAGAAGCTTTGTCAAAGTGTTAAAGATAGCTTGGAAACCTTCTGAGCCTGAGTTCTGCATCAGAGCAAGTGCCGTTGTTTGCAAACTGCTCGCAGAAACGGCACATTGCTGGCATGAGATGCCAAGCAGAAGCAGTTCAGCAACTCTGCTCGTGCTACTGCTGTTGTTGGCCTGGGTGAATGGCAGGCCCCTGGATGAAGTTGCTGCCAGGGAGGCTGAGCTTCGTGCAACTGACAAAGCAGCAGATGAGCAGAGGAGACCGTGAGTCGCCTCAGACGCCCTGTCAGCCAGAGCAGGCATTTGACACTGCTCAAGACCAAACCTCTGCGGTGTGACCCTGCAGATTCGCCATGGTGCTGCCCATCGAGGGGCACACCAAGCTGGCAATACAGCAGGAGGGCCTGGAAGCACTGAGGCACATCAAGGGACCTGTGGTGCCCCTTGTCGTAATAGGCCCCTACCGCTCCGGCAAGAGTTTCTTGCTCAATCAGCTGCTGGGAGTGGGATGCGGTGAGGTTCATGCCTGCTATGCTTCCTGCTGGGCGCCCTCACCGCTGTGCCTGGCCCATCAGGAAGGAGCCCACTCTATAGAAACTTGTCACTTTTGCAGCATAGGTGGGGAGCAGCGAGGGCTCAGAAGGCAGCATTACTGGGATGAGTTGGCTGCCCTGTCCCCTCTGGACTCTGAGCCAGCTGCTGGCTCCTGCAGGGGAGGGGTTTGGCGTGGGCCACACACGCAATACGCAGACCAAGGGAGTCTGGCTTTGGGGGCAGCCACAAGCTGTGTCCCTGCCAGCGGAGCAGCCAGGCAGCCCGCCACAGCAGGTCAGACCTGGCCTGACCTTGCACACCCCCAGGGCTTGCTTACCACATGCCATGCACAGTTTGAAACACAGCAGGCAGGCAGGCAGGCAGCACAGCATTGTGGAGGGCAACCTCCTGAGTACCCACGCCACCCATACTGCTCTGCTGCGCTACTGCAGGCATCTCTTGTTTTCATTGACACAGAGGGCTTTTACAGCACGGGCAAGTCTGATGCTTATGATGACCGCATCTTTGCGCTGAGCACTCTCATCAGCTCGGTGCTGGTCTACAACCTGCCAGAGACTGTGCGGGAGTCGGACGTGGAGAAGCTCAGCTTCTCTGTGGAGCTGGCAGATGCGCTCTTTTCGTCCAGCCAGGTCAGCAGCTGGGATGGGGGGGTGGCGGCATGTCTGTTGTGCTGCTGCTGGCTGCCACATGCACCAGTCTGACTGCCAAGCCTGCATGTGAAGGGGAATGCACCGCTCCACTGACCTCAGTGGTCAGTTCAATCAACTCAGACTCTCTCAGGATGCCTGCTGCAGAGTGCTTTGGCCCACAAGCTGAGCCTGGGTGTTTGTGGCCCTGCTGAGCCTCCTTGCATGCTGCAGGGCGACAAGGCCGCCCCTGTAGAGCCAGCCAACATGCTGTGGCTGATTCAGCGGGACTTTTTGGAGGGCAAGACTGTGCAGGCCATGGTGCGAGAGGCCCTGGCGCCACAGGACAATGCCCTCAATGACCCAGACGTTGCTCAGGTGAGGCTTGTGGTCACCATGACCTGCTTGCGCAGATAGAGAGTGCTTTGTGCCTTTATCTGGTAGGTACTGGGCAAGATGGCTGCCCTAAGGCTCAGCTGGCAGCCGCAAGTGACTGATCTGCTGAGACCTGCACTGTTGTACTGCAGGTGAACAAGATCCGGAAGTCGCTGCAGGTCATTGCGGGCAACAGCACAGCCTTTGGCCTGAGGCAGCCCCACCTGGAGCGCACCCGCCTGTGTGAGCTGAATGACTCCCAGCTGGAGACTGCCTATGTGCACCAGCGTGACGAGCTGAAGCTGCTGGTGCAGCGCATGGCGAAACCCAAGCGGATCAATGGGCAGGTGAGAGTACTGAGCCACCAATGACCTAGATGGTGGGAGCCATGCCATAGACGTCAATTGATGGGTGACTAATATGCACATCCGCGGTGTCGCTGCCACACTGCACCAGAAAAGGCCAAGCCCAAGCAGCTCCAGGGTGGTCTTACCTGATGCCAACAGCCCTGCTGTGACCTGGCAGTAATGCTCCTGCACTGACTTCCCTGGCCAGGAGGCATGTTGATGGGGCAACTCGCCCGTGTATCTCGCTGCAGGAAAGCAAGAAGTCTGAATGCACGCCGTCTCCTTGCAGGTGATGGACGGTGCTGCGCTGGCCAAGCTTATCGAGCAGATGGTGGGCGCCCTAAACTCGCGTGACATCCCCACTGCCGGCTCAATTCTGGAGGGGTTCAACAAGGACCTGGTCTACACGTAAGCTGCTGTGGTCTTGCTTCTGGATTCAGGCACTGTTGTAGTCTCTGCACAGAAGCGCAGGGCGGCTGGAGTGTGCATCAAGGTTATGTCATCTTTCTGTTGTCTGAGATAGCGGGGCAAGTACTTGCCCTGGCAGGCGGCGCAGGCAGTTCTGTTATGGACTCCAGATGCAAGCCTTGCACCTCTGCTGCAGCACTGGCCGGAAGTGCTTCCGTAGCTGATACACCACACTAGTGCTGACAGGCCATCCCTAGATGAGCAACAAGGATTTCACCCTGTAACATGCTTGCAAAACACCATGCAGGGTGCGAGACACATACATGCACACCATGGAGGCCCTGCGACTGCCAGTGGACGAGACTGCCCTCAGCAGCCAGCACGACAAGGCTGCAGCCAGCGCGTGGCGCCAGTTTGACAATGAGAAGTTTGGGAATGACTTGAGCAGCGGGACAGCCTCGCTGAGGGCCATGCTGCAGGCTGCCATTGACAGGGAGTTCACGTGAGTCCCATGTTGGGTTGGGCCCAGCAGCACAGTACCTGATGGGTTGATGCTGAGATGCTTTCTGTGAGCTTTGCCGGAGGAAACTTGCCACTCAGCTGCTCAGCAGGTCAGCAGGGCACAGGTGGCTAAGCAGGTGCACTGCATGGCAAGCATGCTCCATCATCTGGACTGAACAAAGAGAGGAGGGTCCTGAATACAAATTTTGGTGTATGGGAGAGACCAGGCTCCCTGAGTGCCAACATGGCGCCTGTGCTCATCATGAGACTGGCTGTGCAGGTCGGTAAAGACGCTGAACACCTTGGAGTCCAACAAGCGCTGTGAGGTGCAGGAGGTGGCCTGCGAGGACGTGCTGGAGCGCGAGCAGCAGGTGAAACCCTAAGGGCTGAAGGCGCATTGCTGCTGCTGACCTCAATTACTCCATGACTGCATGCACTGCATTGTCTTGCGTCAGTAGTAGGACCTGCGAAGCCATGCTGGACCAAAAGCAGCAGGTGACACCCTGGCCTGCAGCATTCACTGTCTCAGTGTGGGTGGTTGGCCATTGAGCAGTGGAATGCTGGGGTCTTGAGGACGGTGCAGCTACTTGACTGGCCATGGTGTGCTACCAGAAGGCATACGCCATGTGTTTGTTGACCAGAGCTGCTTGAGAAGCCTGCAGAGCGAGCGCTGTCTCGGATGGCAGGACCCATTGCAGCATGCAGTGAAGTTGTTGCACCGCGCCCACCTCGTATAGACCTGCCAAGGCCTTCTGGCTGCAGGTCCACCTCCCCTCCACTGGAAGGTTTGAGGATCGATACAACCGCTGCAGGACCACCTTCAACACCCTGTGCATTGGCCCAGCCTACACCTCTCAGGTGGGGACGTAGCTGAATGATGGACTGCAAGATGCTGCAGGCTCAGCAGCTGCACTGTGGGTGCCATTTGCCTGCCCATCTTACTGTCCTAGGGAGAAGTTGGCACAGCTGCAGGGTAGCAGCAGCTCTTTTGGTGCCAACAACCGGCCTTGCCGGGCTGATTTGCACACATCACAGCAGATGCTACATCAACAACCAGATGTTGGTTTGGCAATTGGTCAATGCTGCAGCTTGCCCTGTGCTGCAGGCTGAGCGTTTGAATAAGGCCTGGCGTCGGGAGCATGCCCGTTTCACGCACGACTACAATGACAAGCTGTTCAATGGCCTGGTGCTGCTGCTGCTGGTGGACATCCTTGTGTTCCGTTTTGTCATCAAGTCAAGCCTCCTGGAGACAGTAGGCTGGATTCTGTTTGTCTTCCTCCAGGTGAGCTGATCAGCCTCATGCAAAGTCTGAGGCTTTGAGGAACCCGTGATTCAGTCACAGCCCTGAGGTCTGCATCCTTGCTAAAGCTGTTTTCACAACAACCACGATCAAAATTCAGGAGAGGATTTATAATGTCAATCGTTTTGTAGGTGTATCCCAAGCTTTACTTGAGCGGTGGCTCAATGTATGAGGCAGCCTGGTGGAGCATTTTGGTCAAAGTGTGGGAGGCACTGGTCTACAACCCAGTGCTGGACCTGGAGCAGTGGTGGCAGATCCTGCTGCCTGTATCTATTGTGAGTTTCATTGGCTGGAAGATTTGGAGCAGGTGGCTGCACGGCTGGTGGAAGAGGCGGCGAGACAAGCAGCAGCTGAAGCATTTAAGGCGGCCAAACAGTGGCAGCCACCGAGATCTCAATGTCTGATCAGACATGACTCTGCCACCACGTGCTCCCTCCCTACCTTGCGTACCTGCAAGGCATCTGCCTAAACTGGATGCCCACCTATATACCTTAAATGAAACATGCTGACTGTTGCCTGGCTCCCATTGAGCTGCATCTCCCCTCCCGCCCACTATCACCTGGAATGGATGGAATCCCGCCTGGCTTTCAGATGAATCATGAATCTCCAGCCTGTCGACAGGTTTTTGTTTTTCGGTCTTGTAGGATCTGTGCCAGATCAGGGCGGCCTGTGATCTGCAGCCAGGTGGGGCATCAAGCAAAAGATGCTGCTTACGCATTCCTGATGTGCACTGCAGGTCCAGACTTGGTCACACTGGTGACGAGAATCACATTCAGCTGCTGCCAAAAGAATGCATGCTGCAATTGCATAACAGTCCTACCTGCATGCGGTACTTTGCCCACACACTGTACACCCTGCAGAGCAGAACTCCAAGTGTTGGCAGTTCAAAAGCAGGCTTGTTCAGAGTGCAGTGCAGCCCTGTGCAAAGCAATCTGCAGGGGAGGGCTCACGCGTCAGCTGCTTTGCCAATAGGACCCAGCTGTGTGGGTGCGTACACCCTGCAGAGCAGCCAAAAAAAATTTTGAAACAAAAGCTGGCCTCACCCGGACCCGTCTGAGGCTGTCTTACCAGCCCAGGCCAACTGCCTGATAGAGCGTCCTGAATACCTCAACATTGATGATTATTCTGCCATCTGGCAGCACCCCATGAATGGTGCCCATGGCCTGCATGGCGCAGCACCGAGCTGCTGAAGACAAGGATGCGCGGTTTCCAGCAAGTACAGCTGCTGATCCCTGCTGAGACATGGCGGAGGTATCACTGTGCCAGGGAAGAGTCAAGCTGCAGGCAGGCAAGTCGTGCAGGCACAGCTTACCTGCTCATAAGAGATGTTGCTGTTTTCCTCAGGCTTGAAATTGTCATCAGAAATGTCGACAAAGCAGATCTTGTTCTGTTGCGCATCCCGCTTGCGCAGCATATTGACCTCCCGCATGCACAGCGGGCAATCCCCATCGTACAGCATCTTTATGTCCCAGTCAGGCCTGCCAGAGCCTGCAGGCGAGACCCAAATTCAGGCGCGGGTGTGCACTGGTTGTCATGATGGAAACACAGGTGCTCACTGGATTGTGCCTGGCTGGCAGATGCTTGCTCTGTGCCTGCTGCAGCGCAGACTGAAAAGCTGCACTGGGTGCGGCAGGCAGGCTGCAATGAGGGCCTGCAGGGTGTTAGACAAGGCCGCAGCACCCTGCTCCTCACAGATGTTTGGGCGCATGCTGACTGCAGGCAACAAGTAGTGTTTAGGCATGTTAGCAGTGCGTTGAATTGCGCCTGTGCTGGCAATGCCCCACCTGCCGCATACGATGCAAGCCTTGTTCCGCACAGCACCACAGGCCGGACCTCATCAAGGAGGACATGGCACTCAGTGGCTGCCGCAATTGCCCATTAAAATGGTGTTTCCGAATTCAAACAGTCAATGGACCAGTGCAGGCATGTGACTGCACAGCAAGCTTCACTGGAGATCTGAGACTCTCAAGCATTTTGAAGGCTGTCAGGACCTCAGATAGCTGTAGCCCTTGGACCGCTGGACCCTGCTCAGCCTGCGCAGCTGGGAGCGGCCTTCCTGCACGATGTCAAACACCCAGGGCCACAACATCAGCAGAAAGCCCACAGCAGCAAGCAGCATAAAAATGAAGGAGGGCAGCAGTAAGGGCTCGTCCTTGAGGTCTGACAGCCACTGGCGAAGGCTTCTCTTGGGCAGGGCTGACGGAGGGGCATTAAGGGCCTCTCCTGCGCAGAGCCCCTCAGGCGCGGCTGTCTCCTCAGAGAGGGAATAGTATGGCACGGGGTAGCCAGCGAGCCTGGAGGTCAGTGCAGAGGCAATGGCTTGCCCTGCAATACACACTTGTATGCAGCAGGTGCTCTTGAAGGCTGACACCAGGTGTCCAGCAGGGGCTGCCAGCTCTGTGATGGAGTGGATCGGCACTTTGCAGACCAAGCACTTGATGCTGCCTGCACAAGACACACATGCAGCTGCCAGTTCGCTGTTGCACTCACGAGCAGTGGTCAAATACAGTGGTGAAGGAGACGTAGCTGACAGCAGCAAGCTCCGCAAAGGGTGCCCACACTTGTGGCGCGCATAGGCAATTGCGCGACGGCAGCGGGCTGTCTGGACCATAGTAGTGGCTCAGCCGCTCGCAGCACAGGCGATCCATCTTGTGGGGGGTCTCCCACATGGTGTCTGAGCAGAGAGCTGTGGCAGCGTGGAACACCTGCATTCCACAGAGTGATGGCTTACACTCATGACCATCCTGGAAGCTACGCCGGGGCTGCCAGGTGCTGCTTGGGCAATTGGCATGTTGCAGGCTGCTCTCACCTCTTTGGTACATGTTGCCTGCGGCTCAGCAGGAGTCGGCAGAGGTGCGGCGGGGGCAGGGGCCTCCACGCTTTGGGCCGCTGCTGCACCGGCGCCCAGCATGATCATCAATAGAGCACACTGAATGATCAGCAAAGCAGCAGCAGTCGGGCTGCAGGCAACAATCAGGGCTGCTGGCATGTTGCATACATGAGCTCAACCGTCCCAGAAACCCACCTTCATGGTACTCTGAAGCCTTGTCTGCAGATTGCCGGCCACACAAGGGTCTGACAGTATGCCACACAGACCTCCTGAACCCAAGCATGCCCAGCACACGCTGGTCTGACACACGCTGGTACCATATGGTCTGTTACATGGCGTCCAATGGGATTAGCGTGTGCCGAGCAGGCTTGGGGTCAGGAGGTCTGTGTGGCACACTGTCTGACCCTTGCGTGACCTGCAATCTGCAGGCAAGGCCCCGCAGATAACACCCCTGCACCATGGGCACCGCAAGTCTCGTGACTTCCCGCCATATCTCAACACTGTGGCTCTTGCCCAGGGCCGCTGTGATCATCTTCATCCTGGGATGCTGCAGCTTGTTTCTCGCCTGGATCGCAGACTGGCTCAATGAGTCCCATGCAAGTTCTGCCTGCATTGCCAGATGCTGCCCGCTTATAAAGATCATGGACCAGTTGCCCTGCCATAGATCTAGTCAGCCTGCTGTCTCTGCTGACACCCAGCAATGATTTGCCTGTGCAGTCCACGAGATTCAAGCTAGTCCAGAGCAAGAGCTACCTGCTGCGAAGCCCAGCAGCCCAGAGCACTCCTCTCCTGAGCGGCTATGATTTGGAGAAGTTCTATTTCACATGGACTCCCATTTTGGCCGCGGCACTGGCAGCAATTGGTCTGCACCAGATGCCAAGACCCTCCAGCCCCCCAGCCTGGTGGTGTGGCATCAAGCGCTGGGTAAGTCAGAGGTTCAGGCCATGCCCGGTCTGCGAAGCCTACAACCTGCAATGCTTGTGAACGCAAGACCTTCACATGTGGCTTCTGCATGTTTTGCTGACCCTCACACCCTTGGGCTGCTGTGCAAACGTTGATGTTCTGCCTCTTTACCTGCAGCTGGTCAAGTTTGCTACCTTCCAGCTGTGGCCGTCAGGCTTCTGGTTCTGGTTCTGCGGCGGCATGAATGTCGCCGAGGCCTTCTTTGTGCTCTGCTACCTTTTCCTGAACGCCTGGTAACAGCTCAATTGCGGTTGGACATACGATATCTCAGGTGGAGCACCCCTTGCGAACTGTGTTCCTGTCTGGTCCAGGTACTTCAAAGTTTACTACATCTACTACAAGGTAGAGGTCATCGCGGCATTTGATTCGGGCCTCTACATGCCTGGCAGCTACAACCTGATGATGCTGGAGAAGTAAGCCCTTGCATAGCGTCTGCAAGCAGTGTTCTGGCCTCTTGCTGTGCAATCATGCTGCTGTCTCTGCCTGCGGCCACGTCGCATGCATGCTGGGCCCCTGTCATCACAACCATGAGATTGTGCTACGTGCAGGATGTCGCTCACATTTGGCGTTATGCTGTGGGTCAACTTCTGGTTGCTGTTCTTCCCGCTGCCACACTGCGGCTTCTTGACCACCCTCTTGGGGCTGCCATTCAAGAGGATCATTCGCTACCATAGGTGGGTGCCTACTGTCTGTGCAACAGCTCCTTGCCAACTGCTAGAGCGCCGCGATGAGCTGTCTTTCAAACACTGTACCTCAGGTCAGGGGCACCATGTTTGGTTGCTCATCAAGCGTTTAAAGCTCATGCATGGCAGGCAGTTCAAATTCTCGAGCATTGATAAAGTTACAGGGAAGCGCATGTGTTGCGCATGCTGGCACTGCATGGAGCGCACATGTGATGCATGTGCAGACACCCTTGCCGTGGGCAGCAGGCCAGTCCCCACAGCTGTCAGCAGTCACCAGCATGGTGCATTGCAGCCTGGGCTCTCACAAGGCACCTTCGCCGACCACCTTACTGAATGTTATGCTGCACTGCCTCACAGATGGCTGGGCCATATTACCATGCTCATCATAACTGTGCACTCCCTGGGTGAGTCTTTGGCCCATCACAAGCGCTGTACATTTGCTGGAGCTGTGCTGCCCTGAGAAGATGGAGCTGCTGCAGGGTACTATGTCTACTGGGCCAGCATCCAGGTGCCCTTCTGGCACCAGTTTGCGGACTGGAGCGGCCGCAGGTAGGCCATCCCTGGTCCTGATTGCTTCAACATGCCAGTGTCATGTTTCTCATGAGCATCTGCGCACCCCACCCAAACAAGGCCATGCCTGTGCCCACAAGCGGACTTGCTTGCTGCATGCCCTGACACCCGAGATGAAAGCACAATTAACCCTGCATGCAACCGTGGATCATGGCTGCTCATGCAGCTCCATCATCGGATCATCTTTTTCCACAAATCAACTTTCCTGCCATCACAAGCCGGACATGGGCTCATTTGACTTAAACTGCTGTGTGCTCTTCATCCTGCCATCATGTGCCCTGCTTCATCAGACCCACGCTGCTGCCTTACAGCTTCATCAACAACCTTGGCGGCAGCATAGCCTTCTTCGCCGGGCTGGTGCTCTGGATCACCTCAGCAGAGTGGTGTCGCCGCCGCTTCTTTGAGGTCTGCACCCTGCTGGACTGGCTGCAGCTTCATCCATACAATTTTTCTCGATCCAATAGCCACCTCACTGTGCTTCCTCCCCCACCCCAAAGTTGACACACAACTTCTTGCAGGTCTTCTATCGCTGCCACATCATCTGTTTCATCCTGCTCATCTTCTTCTTCCAGATTCACTAGTGAGCTTAGGCCTGGCTGCACACCTGAAGAAGTCCAGCAAAATTGCAGCGGGACTAGCACTTCTGTCAGTCCAGTGCTGCTGTCTGTGAGATGCTCAAGGAGCATTTGCTTGAGGCGCATCTGGGCCGCTCACTGAACTTCCTATGCCTTGCAGCTACTATGCCTGGACCATGCTTTTCCCTGGGCTGTGCCTCTACTTCGCTGATGTTGCGCTGAGAGCTGGCCAGATGAACAACCTGACGCCCCTGCACTTCCAGAACCTGTGCAAGGAGGACACGGTATTGACTCTGCAGATGGCGACAGACAAGGTGGGCTGTCAAGGGTGCTCATGCAAAGGGCTGGGGGGGATGGAAGGGGTGGGTGCGGGGGGGCCTCAGCTCTTGAAGCTCACTCTGTTTGTGTAGCTGCCTGGTGGAGCAAAGTGCAGTTGCAATACACTTGTGTGCTGCAATTGTGCTGCATCCTGGGCTGACTTGCATCCCTGGCCGCCTGTGGCAGGCTGCAATTGGCCGTGCCTCCCAGCATTGTTTGAGAGGTGCAGGCTGCAGCGGGTGACCTCCACCCCTGCATGTGCCTGCTCTGCAGGACTTTGAGGCCACCGCCAGGCAGGACCTCTTTTTGCAAGTCCCCCAGATCGACCGCTTTGCCTGGCACCCCTTCACCATCATGCAGCACGAGCGCCAGCCAGACGGCACCGGCCTACTGACCATGCAGATCAAGCGGTACAGTGACTGGACCAAGGAGCTGTTTGTGCGCAGCCAGGTCAGTGCGGCTGCCTCGGGCTTGATGACAATCTGCTCTCTGCGTGTAGCCAGGTCAGCGGTGCTGCATCTCTCTCTACAAGCCTGCGAGGAGCTTATTGGCCCCAGCCAGGTCAGGGCTGGCAGCATGCTGCATGCAGCTCCCGGCATCTGGATTTTGCACCACCAACTGTGCGCTCGTTGTGGCTGCGGCGAAGATCAATGGCCATGCTTGCCTTGTGCATGCAAAGTGCTAGAGTCAGTCACCTGGTCAGGAGTACCTTGCCCACCTGACAGTACTCCTTTATATAGGCAGGGTATCCCCGAGGTGCAGCCTGCTTTGGCACTGCTGCTCTGATTGATATGAGCCTGAGGCAACCGCAAGGGCCGATGGTGCTGTGCCCTACCTGCAGGTGAAAGGGCAGCAGCTGCGAGGCAAGATCATGGGGCCGTTTGACATTCCTATTCAGAGGCGCAATTGGGAGGAGTGCTCCACTGCTGTAATTATTGGGGGCGGCATTGGGGTGAGCACTTTGCCGTGTGCTGCTGTCCAGCTGTCCATGTCTGCAGCAGGCAGAGCTGCCATGCTGATGAGGTTGGGCTTGTAGTAATGCTTTCTAGTAACAGCTTCTTCTCTGCTTGTCAAGGCCTTCCACAGCACCATCTGTTGATATGTCAACACTGGCGAAAATCATCTGTGCAGCATGCAGCCACCGGCCATCTGCACTCGCCCTGTAGCCATCACAGTGCCTTGCTGGGCCTCAGCGCGCAGGCCTGCTCAGAAAGTCCAAGCATGATCGCTGCACATGAGATCTGAAGGCTGGCCACCTGGAAGCCTGACAGCCCCGCCTCTGAAAGACCCTGCACCCCGAGCCTCTTGCGTGCTGCCTCCAGGTCACGGTCCTGCTGGTCATCTGGGGCCTTCCATACATGGACCATGCCTCGCATAAGTGACTGCTGCATGCACTGCCTGCAGGTCATGCCACTGCCGAGGACATGATGCCACACCTGCATGCACCACGTCAATCCACCTGAGCTGCAGAACAACTATCTGCAGGCCGTGCCCCTCCTGGTCTTCCTAGAGGACCTGGTGCCACGCTTGTGACATACAGTCTCCTGATCTGCTGTACCTGATGTCTGCAGGCCTGCTGCTGATGCTTGGCGGCATGCCCATGATTCTGCTGAGCCGCTGTGCGTGATGTCTTCAGGCTGTGTCCCTGCTGGCCATCTGATGCCATGACGCATGCGTGCAGTTTGCCCCTCAGTCTGAGCTGCTGCACATGCAGGCTGTGCCCCTGCTGGCCATGCTGGATGACCTGGTGCCGCGCATGGAGGCTGGGCAGGCGGGGGCCCTGCACAGGGTGGTCTTTGTGTGGCTCTCCCAGACCGGCGATGAGTTCTCCATCATGGACCCCAGTCTGCTGGAGCTGGCCAGGCAAGCGCTGTTGCACAGCTAAAGGCTCTCCTTGCATGTGGCAGTGTGCAGGATGGGGATAGCATCACTGCCATCCTGCCAGCTGCCATTCTGCGAAAGGGGCAGCTGGTGCTTCAGGGCAATCATGCAGCCTGAGCGAGGCATTGAAAGGCTGCGTCTGCAAGGTGTTTGCTTGGCAGATCAACCCACTTCATACGAGTCCACTGCTGTAGAGACGCTGCCTGGCAGCTTCTGCCGTCAGGCACCGGTGCTTCTGCACCTGCAGTGTGCAGCAGCTGTTGCTGCACCATGATGCCTTTGCAGCTCGCACCTGATGGTGCCGGCAGGAGCACAGCTGAGATGTTGCACCAGCTTTCGGATGGACAACTGGTCACTGTGCACCTTTGCTGTGCGCCTGCAGGCAGCAGGACTGGCTGGACATCCACCTCCACATCACAAGGAAGCCTGTGTTCCCCCTGAGCATGCCCGGCTTCAGCAGCAGCGCCCCATCCCTGGGCAACCCCAACAAGATGGCGGGCTCAGACGCCAAGCTGCTGGCCGCTCTGCCAGCACACAGGAACACCGATCGGGCTGCAGAGGAGGTGGGGCCCCTGGACATGCAGCCCCTGGCAGAGTCTGCCTGGGGCTGGCGACCACAGTGAGTATGCTGCACGGCAGCGCTGGAGCGCAGCGCTTGATTGTGGACTGCCCTGGACATGCACCCCCTGGCCGGGTCTGCCTGAAGCCCGGCAGTCAATCTGCACGTGCTGCATCTTGCCCTCGAAGGAAGTTGTCGAGGACTGTGCACTGTCTTGAGCACCCCAGTCGTCTGGCAGGAGGCGACCACAGGATGGTCAGGCCTGGCAGCGCTTGTTGCAGGAGGCTGACAGTGTCCTGACAGCTGTGGACTGCACCCCTGAAGAGCAGGAGATGCCTGCAAAGCACTCACCATCCCTCGCTTGACTTCATGCAGAGCCGTTCAGCCCAAGTTCTGTGGTGGCCTGGTGGAGGCCATCGTGCTCATCTTGACCTTTGCAGGAGCCCTCTTTGCCACCATGCTCACTGCCGGCTACTATGTGAGTACCGCTGGTCACAACTATGCACCCGCTGCCTAAGTGCAAAGCATCTCAGAACGTAGTGGCTGCCCCTGTGAACACACTGCTGCAAAGGCAGCAACGCCCTGCTGTGCACAAAGCTGTCCCCGGCAGCCCTGTATCAATGCAGCATCCAGCATGTGCAGCCTGCTGTCACTCTGGATCTTGCCACCTGACATGCAGGCTGAGTGGGCTCGCACCAACGCGGGGGAGCCTCCAGAGTCGATGGGCTGGGTGGTAAGTCATGCTGTGAGACCCCAGCTGCATGCAGCCGCCGCACAGCACCAGTCCCCAATCGCTGCCCTGGTGCACCGTATTGCTCAGCATGGCAGTGGTCAAGGAGCCCCCTACATCCCTGAACGTCCATTGCTGTTTGCTTCTAACGCCTAGGAGTCGCTGATTCAGTCATGTGTTGCTCATGAAGGCAGCAGCCATTGTTCACTGCAGGCCAGTCTCCCTGCTGACGCTTGTGTCTACCTGTGCTGCAGTACGGCATCCTTATCATTCTGGCCCAGGTCATTGGTGCCCTGGGGCTGCCTTACGCCCTCTGCATCTTCCCGCTGCACGCCTTCCGCCACTTCAACAACAGGACTCCCATGAAGTACAGCTTGGGAGAGGGCCTGGTGCCAGCCCTCAACTTGGACCCAATGTGAACCTGAGCTGGGCTGTCCATGCTGGCATGCCTGCATCAAGAGATGCCTGAAGTTCAGGGTCGGCATCATTGCCCATGCAGCCTGCAAGTTCCTGGTATGCCCACTTAGTGCGTAGCTTAAACACTTTAGGGTTGAAGCTTCAACCTTGTGGCGCTATGTGGCTCAATCATCCCTGGCCCAGCGATGTGCATCTGTAGGCTGCACATGCTGGTCTGCCCTCTTGCTCTGAACTGCCGTCATGCAGCCTCTGGGCTCAGGCCTGCTGATGGCCTGCAGGATGCCCCAGCTGCATGTTTCACGTCCCGACCTGTGGAGTCTGCTGAAGGACGTGGTAGCAGAGGACTGTCCTGGCAAGGCTGGGTGAGGCGCATGAACTTTGCTGTTGACTGCGCTTCTGGCTCCAAGGATGCTGTTGGTCTGGCTGGACTGGCTGGCATCTATATTGTTTCACAGCATCACCTGCACTGTGATGGGTGCGTACCTGAAAGCAAGCAATATCCTTTGCAATCCAGCTGCAGTGGCCTGAGCAGCAAATGTCTATAGGCTTGCGGTCTCATGTGTGATGCTGCAGGTATGGTGTGTTTGTGGCAGGACCCCCTGCAATGTGGGACAGCCTGCAGAAGATGGTTCAGGTGATACCTGCAACAAGCGCATGCCCTTTCTGTCACTTGCCAAGGCTGAAAGCCAGCTGCCCTGTAAGTACTTGTCTGAGATGAATGTTGCTGGTGCAGGCCATGCGACAGGGTGGTATTGACATGCGGACACACCAAGAGGCAGCCTGGCTGTGAAGATGGGTCACGGGATATCGCAGGCTGTCTCCATGGCAGTGGCCAGTGCACAGTAGCTGTTTTGTGAGGCTCTCTGAATTTGCCTTTCATTCTCACAACCTCTGCAGATCACTCAAACATTGCCCACCAAAATTATCTCCCTCATCTTAATCCTATGCACCAGTGGTGCAGATTCGCTCTGATGCACGCCTATGCAGAACTCTGTTCCCATCACGTGATCTGGTTTTTCTTTGCCAACGCAAAGTTTTTGCAGTGATGATCGTCTGTTGTGCTCAAGAACATCATCAAGCCTAACCAAGTTCTGACTCAGGCACATGACCTCCTCTGATGGGCGCCCAATTTTCAAGGGTGGTGGCAGCCTAATTTGCGACTGCAGCCCGCCAGCAGGTCACATAACTTCCCATGCATCCCTTCTTGGCTTCCTGTCATGTGTCAGCAATTAAGATTGTCAGCATTCTCTAGGCCGTCTGCACCCAGTCCAAACAGGACTCCCTGGTGGACAGCCAGAGCTTCAAACCCTTTGAAATGGTCATGGGCAAGCTTGGTAAAAGCAGCAGAGGTCAGCAGACTGTCAGAGCCAGCTTGATGCTGTGGGCCTATCCGCGCCACCTCCAGCACCTCAGCCAGCTTGTTGAGCCCGCCATGAAGGTTGTCACAAAATTTCATTAGGTACTTGATGTCATACACGGTAGGGAAGTAGATCTGCAACGGCAGCAAGCAGTAAAGCTTTGCATTTGAGCCAGGTCATCCCCAAACAGGCAGGGCCGGGCGTATGAAGGTGTACATGCCCAGAAAGAAGCAGATGCAGCACGCCAGCAGCATGCAGGTGAATCAGACAGGCAGCACGCTAGCTTACTTTTAGCAACTCAAAAAACTCCTCCTCCGTGGGAGGCAGGGGCTGGCAGGTCAGCACCTTCAGGAGGTAGCCAAAGTCGTAACCACTGTGAAAAGTGATCCACTTGACCTGCAGCATAGATGGATTGTCTGTCAGGGACCAGCCAGCCGGCTGCAGAGCCTTAAGCTCAGCAAGGCAAATCCAGGCAGCCGGGCCAGGCTCACCTCCTCATTGTGGCTGACAGCTGACGACATGAGCAGCTGGGCAGGCGGGCAGGCAGGCAGTCCTCAGACACGCAACAGGCGAGTGCTGGCTGGGGCACAGCTGTGGCCAAGCTCACCTCCTCGTTGAGCACAATGCCTGACGACATGAGCAGCTCGCCGAATTTGTGCACGTCAATGCCGCGGGCCTCGTTGCGTGCAAAGTCAATGCCAGACTGCTTCAGCAACTCTATGCTGTCCTGGGCATAGATGTCGTCTGCCAACTTGAACTCCCTGCAGGCACGGCGGCTGCATGAGGGTGCTGCAAGCTGCCAACAACTGCAGACACAGGGGTGGACATGCAAGCAGGCTGATGGGTGCGCCAGTCAGCAGCCCCGACCCAGTGCAAGGGCTGCTCTTGGAGTGGCGCAGGGGTGGCACCTGCCAGCCCTAAAGAGCAGCCACTCGACCAGCCATCCTTCATTGACGCAAGAGACATTGCCAGCACCTCTGCAAGCACGACGCCTAGAAGCCAGCTGCCCAGATGCAGGGCACTTCGCTTCATTGACATCACGGGGCTGCAGCCACTGGCTGGGCACACCAGAAGGTTCAGCATCCGGGGACGGGTGGGCATCACCTGAAGTTGAACTGCCAGACACACAGCTCGCCGCCGTAGCGCGGCAGCTGGCCTTCGGCGTCAGTGAATGTCAGCCCTAGCTGGATGAGCTTGAGCATGTCGACATTGCACCTGCAGCAGAGGCACAAGCCCGGCTCAGTGGGCCCACCACTTGTAAGGTTTTGCAGCCAGTGCCCCCCAGCCAGGTCCCAGGAGGGCCTCATTCCCCCAGGATGCTCAATGCAGCATGTGCTCAGGAGCGACAGAGCTAAGGGCCAAGAGTGTGCTGAGTCTTGCCAGCAAGCAGGCCAAAGCTCAGCTTGAAACCCTCCTGAGGCTGCTTATCACTTCCACACTTGACGTCTTCCCAGCAGCACCCATCAGCAGCAGAGCCCGTCAGGGGAGCCTTCGAGAGGCCTCCCTCCGACTGAGCACATAAGGGAGCACTGCCAGGACAGTCAGTCCAAGGCGCTGCTCCACAGGACGCGTTTCTGCAGGCGTTGGGGCCAAGGCGACACATTATTCCTCGCTCAGCATTGCATTCCCTGCCTGTCAAAAGCCCCACTGACTGCCTCATCTGCTGGCTCCTCACCTGAGCGTCTGAAAGTGGTACTCGCCGGTGTTTTTGAAGGCGCCGACAGGGCGGGCCACCACCCCTGGGAACTCGGTGTCCATCGCGAGGAAGGGGTAGTCGTCCACCAGGTTGCGGATGATGTCCATCTCCTCCTCGAGGTTCTCCTGCCATACCTCCCGCACGCGCAGGGTGTCGCCACCTGGGGTCAGAGAGGTGAGCCCCCTGCAGCAGGCGGAGCTCCAGGGTGAGGCCTGTGAGGCTGGAGGCAGAGTGTGAGGAGAGACTGCTCTGCCCAAGCAGGCCCTGCCTGTGCAGGGTGTCGGCACGTGGGGGGGCCGCCTGCAGCAATTGTGCAGTGCTCATAAGCTGGGACATGAGAGCAGGATGCAAGGCCAGAGGCCCAGCAGGGTGTGATCACCCAAAATCATGGAGATGTGCGGGCTGCACAGCTCAGATGGTGAGGATAGAGAACGTCCTGCTGCAGGGTGTGCTCTGCCCCAGCCACGTGCAGCGCATTGTCAATGGGCGCCAGAGGAATTGTCACCTGCTGCAGGTGGAGCTCAGGAGAGCCAGTGCGCAGACTGGCGGGCCAAGCCGCAGGGTATGGGACCCTGCTGCCATCGTCTGCTGCCCAGCAATGCTTGAGGTTCAGAGTTGAGCAGGCAAGACTATGGAGCCACAGGCACAGCAGGCGCTGCTTCTGCCGGCCAAGGCCAGAACAGTGGCTCGGCAGTAGGCAAGGCAGCGCGCAGCACAGTCCGTGCATGGGACCCTCCCAGGGTGGGGCCATGCAGCCTGGCCTGCTGCGGCCGCCTGGCGTGACATGCGGCAGCAGCAGGACAGGGCACGGTCAGGCTGCACGCCACATGACTTGACCCAGCAGGCTTCAGGCCAGGTGTCGCAGCAGGACAGGCCCCTGTCAGTCAGTCAGGCCACATTCTGGGGCCAGAGAAGCCCACAGGCACTGACAGGGCGCCTGTTCTTCTGTTGCTCATGCAGAGCCCCCAGAGGAAGAGGCAACAGGGTGGCATGACCGGCCAACTCAGGGCGCACCTATGTTCTTCTAGCACCATACACTGTGTCCTTGAGTCTGCCGGCCTGTTGCTGCTGTAGGATCATAGGCTGTGGTGTGCTGTGCCTGTGCCCAGAGCTAGAGCATCCACGCCCTCCTGAGTGCACACGCTCTGAGCTCCTTCTCCCTGTAAGCGATTTCGGGCAGTCCAGTGCTCCAGTGACCCCGGTCTCTGTTTCCAGTGCTCTGCGTACCGGCAATCCCGGGAACCTAGCTTAGGTTCTGGTCCTGCAGAGTGGCCACCATCTGTCTGAGGCCAGTGCTGAGGGCCCAGGCCAGCACACAGGCAGGATCTGTCTCATCAGCTCGTCCGGGCTGAGACACTTTAATCAGTCCAGCCTCAGGCGCCTTGGGCAGGGTCTGTACCCTCCCTCTGTGAGCAGCAACAGGCACACCTCAGCAGCAGGATTATTCCTGTCAGATGTCAAGCCTCCTGGTGCAACCCAGGCGGCTGCAGCGGACGCTGCTGTAAGCTTCAGGCCCATGTCTACAAGGTGCGCCCTTCAATGGAGACCACAGGGGTCCAGGCCTGCCACAGATGTACGGCTGGTGCATCCATCTGTCTGACACCTCTCCTGCGGAGACTGCTCTCTGCCAAGGGTATTGCCTTGTTCATCAAGGCTGGCAAGGGAGCTGAAGCGTACGCCAGGTGCAGTTCTGCTAACTGGCTTAGGAGGCGATGTAGCGGGCTTAGCTGTGTCTCCAGCACGAGTGTGACTACCATGCTAGGCACAACATGCGGACAGCAAATGGGCTTGGCACCTGCCAGCACTGCAGCAGCCTTCTGTAACAGCCAGTCAGCAATGCTTGGCCCAGTCTGTTGGCATTGCTGGCTGTCTGAGGGAAGCTGCCTGCAAGCCTGAGCTTCATGCTGGTGATGTCGCCCCCTGCAGGTTTTCTAAGGCCTTGCGATCAAAGGACGCAGAAATGATGAGCAGTGCGCGCGTCTATGCTGACATCAATGTCAACCGGCCAAAGGAGTACTGGGACTATGAAAACCTGGCCATCCAGTGGGGGTGAGCCTGGGGGCTTGCCTGCCAGCTGCTGGCCTTGCCAGTGCCTTTGTGCTATCCAGCGGGGCGTGTTGCTCGCTCAAAGCTGCCTTCCATGCATTGTGCTGGTTCCAGAGTACACGGTGGCCTTCAGCAGGAAGGCCCGTGGGCACCCCACTTACTTCACGCATTCATGTGCTGTGTGCCTCAACTGGAGACGTGGCCCCTGCCCCCCAGCTGAGCAGCAGGGCTGCACTTTGCAAAGGTTTACCTCCAAGTGGGTCTGCCATGGGCCTGCAGTCTCAGGCTGCTTTGCAGTCTGTGGCTACCCTGCTTGGGCTGGCGTCAGCTTCCCTCAGCCCCCACCTGATGTGCAGCAGGCTGCAGGTCACCTGTGCTGCCTGCTGCCCCTGGATTGAGCTGTTGATTGCAGGCACCAGCTGTGCATCAATGCCTGCCAGCTGTGCGTCTGCAGGCAGCAGGACGACTATGAGGTGGTCCGCAAGGTTGGGCGGGGCAAGTACAGCGAGGTCTTTGAGGGCATCAATGTGGTCAATCACCAAAAGTGCATCATCAAAATCCTCAAGCCTGTGAAGAAGAAGAAGGTGAGGCTGCGCTTGCCAGCTTTGCATTGTCAGGGCAGCAGCCGCACCAGGTGCTTTGCCTGGTTGGCTGTCTTTGCTCAGATCTCAGCTGAGGACTGGTGTCCAGTCCCAGACTGGCTTTACCTCACTGTGCGCCCCCCCTCTTCCCCCTTTTGGCCCCCTGGCGCTGCAGTTCAAGCACTGAGATTGGCCCTCCTCCACTGCGTGCACACCCTGCTGCAAGTCAAGCGAGGAATGGAACTGCTGCAGAAGGCGCGCGCCTCCCGGCCCTCCTTCACAAGCTTGCCTCCTTGCAGCATTTGCAAGCAGCAAACATGACACCGCAGAGCCTGTGCAGAGGTTCCTCTCCCTGGCGTGCCTTCTCTCAATCCAAGCGGGATGTTGCTCACCTCAAGGCGGCAAGTCAACATCTTGTCGAGCCTGAGCGGAGGGGCCACTCCATGCAGAGCGTCCCAGTCCTTCCCCCCGTTAGTTCAGCACCTTGCCCCGCTGCAGATCAAGCGGGAAATCAAGATCCTGCAGAACCTGTGTGGGGGGCCCAACGTCATCAAGCTGTTGGACGTGGTGCGGGATCCCCAGTCCAAGACGCCCAGCCTCGTGTTTGAGTATGTCAACAACACCGACTTCAAGGTGCTGTACCCAACGCTGGTGGACTACGACATCCGGTACTACATGTACGAGCTGCTCAAGGTGAGGGCTCGCAGCATGTTGCCAGCAACTCTGCCGTAGTTTGCTGAGATGTACAAGCTGCACAAGGTGAGGGGCAGCATGCTGTACGTCACTGTTGCAATCACTTCAATCCAGCACTGGAGGTGCGTGACTAGGGGGCTATTAGATATATATGTATAGTCAATATCTCCCAAGTCTGGACTACAGAACACACATGCGCAGCATCGAGTGTTATGCAACAGCGCTGTACCTGCTGTCGGGTTAAAGCATTGGGCAGCCACAGTGGCTGCCTTCAATGCATCTGTTGGGAGCCGTCCAGGGCTAACTCCTGGCCTGTGGCTTGCAGGCACTGGACTTCTGTCACTCCCAGGGGATCATGCATCGAGACGTCAAGCCCCACAATGTGAGGCTGCTAGACTGCCCTGATCTGCTGTCGCTCTCCCATGACTGTAAGCATGCTTGGTTGCTGCATTGCAGCCTCTGCCAATAAGCTAAGGCTGCCATGTCCCCTGATGCCTGCAGGTCATGATAGACCATGAGCAGCGGCAGTTGCGGCTCATAGACTGGGGGCTGGCAGAACTCTACCATCCTGGCAAGGAGTGAGTTCAGGAAGCCTTACGCAAACTGGGGCTGCACCAGGTTGCATAGGACTTGCTTCCTTGGGGCCTGTGGCTCATTCAAATGCACAGCTGGCGTACAGCAACCTGTCTGCAAGCCAACCAACAGCTTGTCTCCAGCCTGTCTGACGGATCACCAATCATCCTGTCCTGCAATTCGGATGAGGCCGGAAGCCACTGCAGGCAGCCATGTTTTTGCAACACTGAATGTCCATCTTTTCTGCTACAGGTATAATGTGAGGGTGGCCTCTCGATACTTCAAGGGCCCCGAGCTGCTGGTGGACCTGCAGGATTACGACTACTCTCTGGACATGTGGAGCCTCGGCTGCATGTTTGCAGGTGAGAAGTGGCACAGGTGCAACAGAGCACATGTCTGATTGACCCTGATCCGTGACGTCTTGGTGCAGTAGGCAGGTCAAGGATGGCCACTGCTATACATGCTGCCTGGAATGGTGTCTGAGCACTCCACCGTACATGTGCTGTCTGCACATGTTGCCTGGCTGGCCACTGCACCACAAATGGACCGCCTGCAGATGCTGCCTGTCCGTCAGGATGGCTGTGGGTCATGCGCAGCAGCCGTGGCGTGCTCCCCAGACTGCAGCCTCATCCATGGGCTGCTCTGCACAGCAGCCCATCTGTGGGAGCCTGCTTGTGGCCACCTGCCAGACAGCCAGATGCCCGAGCAATCTTGCAGACTGTGCTGCTGCAGGCATGATCTTCAGGAAGGAGCCCTTCTTCTATGGGCATGATAATTACGACCAGCTGGTCAAAATTGCCAAGGTGAGCCGCTCACCCTGTCCAGCAACCTTAGCAATTGGTCCAAGCAGCTGTACGGGAAGATGGCTCGCTCATAATGGTAGCAGGCAGGCCCCCGTCTTAGCGCTTTCACAGCAGTCATCCATGCCCTGCACTGCTGTGCTGAGACATGCCCTGGGTGTTGCTGACTGGCTTTTGACTGTCCTATCTACCTGCCAGGCGATACACATGCGTCAAGCAGTGCCTCCAAATTGATACCTTACAGCTGCCAAATCTGCTGCTGCCACCCTGCAGGTCCTGGGCACCGATGAGCTGCATGCCTACCTGAACAAGTATGGCATTGAGCTGGACGCCCAGCTGGAGGCCCTGGTGGGGCGGCATAGCCGGAAGCCGTGGAACAAGTTCACCACGCCGGCCAATCAGCACCTGGTCAGTGCAGAGGCCACAGACTTCCTTGACAAGCTGCTCAGATACGACCACCAGGTGAGCTGCACAAGCTGTCAGTGCACTGGTGCTTATGTGTCTCTGGTGAGATGTAAGTGCATTGCCTCTCACTCCCCTTGGCTTTGTGACAAGCCCTCAAAACTTGACTGGGACTGCCTTGAGCGTGCACTGGTGCGTGCAGGTACGGCTGACAGCTAAAGAGGCCATGGCCCACCCTTACTTCAGCCCTGTGAGGCAGGCAGCCGCAGCAGCCCACTCAGCCTAGGTGCTCCAGGGTGGAGCAAAATCAGTGAGCTCCACGAGGGCCACAACTTTGTAGCAGCTTTTGCTCTGGTTTTTGCTATGATCTGACAGGTTCATGTAAGTGACGCCCTGCAACTTTAATTCTGGCAGCAGATGTCCATTGTAACGGCCATGTGAGCCCATGTGTATGCCCTCCCCAGGCTAGATTCCCGGCAAGCTGAACTTTTTCATGCCCTGCCTCCGTCCTGGCAAGCACCTCTCATAGGGATCAGCAGGGTCAGGTTTGTTTGCGCAGGGATCTTGGGCTACCAAGGGCCAGTCAACAGGTTTGTAAGCTTGGCCGCTGTTCCATGACCCTCAATTGCCTGCACACTTGCGATGTAGGCCCCAGCACTTCCCGGCGCAGCACCCTACGCACAGGCGTTTGCTGTGCTGCAGGGGTTTAGCAATGCAAGGGTTGGACGCAGTCGAGCTCCTAGATGAGTTGTGGGCCCAGGATAATGTCCTGAGGTCGTCCACCAAGCCCTTTAGCTGGCTCCAGGCTTGCTTCCAGCGAGTGAGGGGCTGGACTTCAACTTACCCCAGTCTGATGCATCCCAGATCATCAGCAGCAGAGAACAGCCCACGGGTAGCACAGACACAACAAGAGCACACACGCTCGCCACCAGACCCTGCACCCGTGAATCTGCAGCAGCAGACTGCCAGGACGGCTGCCCTGCCCAACCAGTCACAGTCGTCTTCAATGCCAGACTACCCAATGCCGGTGTTACCCAGGCTGAAGCTGACAGGTGCGGCTGGCCGTGGAGCTGAGTGTGTTGGGGGTCCCAGCCCCCCTTGTGCTCAAGTTCAGGTGTCACCCCTCCTGTAGCCTGGCATGAGGCCTGCTGCATTTTGCCATGCCTGAACAGCCTGTGATCGCCTGCAAGAGGTGGCTTGCGTCAGTCGGCCCTGCCCCCATCAATCTTGACATGTGGTCTGCAGTGGGAGGGCCGTCGCTGGAGCCGATGCGCAGCTCAGCTCCCGCACAATTCCCCGCTCTGCGAGCTCCCTCCGCTGCCAGCTCGGAGGGATTCCCCTCACCATTCAGCATGCAGAGGTGTGCCGGTGCACTCTGTGTTGGCGGCTGCACTGCGGAGCTGCCTTGCCCAGGTCCTTCAACACACCACTTTGGACACTTCATTGTCACACACAAACACCTCTTCTGACTCACATTGGCACTGTTCAACTCAGTTCTCTGAAAGGAACGCCCGAATGTCCTCTCTGCTTTCTGTCACTTGACACACTGCAGAATTGGGAGGCTGCCTCTGCTGATGTTGTGCCAAGTGGTGAACACTGGTGCCTGTCCGCAGGGTCACGTCACAGCCCAAGCTTGATTCCATCTGGGTGGGGGACCACATGAGCACCTGGGACCTGGACGCCTCAGCAAGTGAGCCTTTTCTGGCAAAGGGAGGTGCTCCCTCACATTGCACCCTTATGGTGGCAGCCAGATGGCCGACCCATGTGCCCCACTTATCACCTCTTGCACCTTCGTCTGGCCGCCAGTGCTTGCCTGCCCCCTGCCCATGCTGGCCTGTGCTGCCTGTTGCAGATGGGTACCCCACATGGGCTGTGGTAAAGGTGGCAGGGGTGGCTGGCCAGGAGAAGGTCCTCATCCGTGGAGTCAGATACCGTGACATCGCCCAACTGCTGGCTGAAATTGCTGCTGTGAGCTCCCTGGCTGCAACCCATGCTGCAGCCTGTGTGCTCTGTGCTTGGTCCAGCTGTGCTGCAGGGCTTTGCTGCCGCTGTGTCCTGGCATTTGCCATGCTGGCAGATTCCTGCACCAGCTACCCTGCTCCTCAGGGCCTTCAGCGGCCAGAATCACGATTGCAGCCAGCAGCTGCAACTCTGCAGCTATGTTCAAGCACTCAGCCACCTCCTCGACTGCATTGAAAGTCTAGCCTACATGATGCAGGAGATCAAGGCAGCTGTAGAGCAATCGGGGCATCCTGAACCCTCCACGCTGGAGCTGGTAGCACATGGGGATGTATTCTTTGCACAGCACAGCAGTGGTGTAGAGGCCACTATTGAACCCGCCACCTCAGCAGAGCGCTGGCAGGCTGTGTACGCCACCCAGGCCTGCGGGATGGAGTGCTGCTACCCAGAGGCAGGCAACTCAGACGAGGCTGCAGCAGCCGCCACCTTTGACTTGCATGTAGACTGGTTCCGTGGGCAACTGCCCTCCTTCCTGCCCACAGAGTACAGCGTACAGGCCATGGCTATGGTGTCGTGAGCTGCCAGGGTGTCAAGCTTGGCTCCAAATATTTTGCACCATGTGAGTTGTCTTACATTATCAAAACCGCCTTGCTGATGACAGCAGGCAGGTGCAGTTCCACTGGCATGTCCAGGGAGCAGCTATGGAATCAGTTGCAAAGTCTAGAACTGTTCATACATGTGCCACGGCGTGTATGCAAAGCACTAGGCCCTGGAACCTCTGAGTTTGACCAGCATGCATGCGCAGGATGAGCCCCTCCCTATGCAGAGATGACCCGCTCCCTTTGCCCCTTCTTGCTTTCTTTAATTTCTGGGACTTGTGATGTGTTCATGTTTGCCACAAGTCATTCTTATACGTAGACTAGCAAGCATGAACTTACAGTGTGTTTGCTTTGACTTCATTTCAAAGTCATTTTTAGTTTGGCCAAGCAATTGCCCATGGGCCTAGGAAAGCAATCTTTCAGCTCTTGGCATCAAGCACCTTTGATACTCTGTGGAAGGAATCTGTTTTTTCTCCCCCGGAAAGTCAGGAAGCGCCAGAGCGCACCAGCAGGAGTTAAATATCTGCAGGAAAGCACACACAAGTTGTGATGGGCTACACCTCACAAGCACCCTCGTGACAGCTGCCAATGCACAGGCTGTAGTGAAGACACTGCAGAGCCTTCCATTCTCTTTTCATGAATGAGGCCACACACAACCAAATTTCATCATTCCTTGGCCTCCCACCTGAAGTACTTGCCTTGCCCAGTGACACCGCGCATGCGGGGGCACAGCCAGGCCGCCACCACGTGCGCGTCCTCGGCTAGAATATTGACAATCTGTGCAGCACGCGGGCTGGACACTCCCCGAAGGAGCAGATCTGTGGCCACCATGCCTGCAGCAGTGTGAGGGGCAGGCTGTCCTGTACTGCAGTGCTCAGCTGCCCCGCAGGGAGCAGCCTGCAGCCATTGGCAAACTCCTGCAGCAGAGCCAGGGGCAGGAGGCGGGGCTATCTTGCTGAGAACAAGGTTGTGCTAGGCTAGCTCAAGCACCATGCAGAGGCTTGCAAAGTGCTGGTGGCAGCACTCCACAGAAGCCTGCAAACCAGCCGTCAGTTGAACCCCAGGCTGCAAGTGGGGCAAGCTGTGTCATCCAGGGTCCTGCAGGGCATGCCATGTCACAGGTAGATCGAGAAGGGTCCCACCTGGGCTGCACATGTGCACGCTGATCTTGGACCGCCGTGCCTCAGCAGCCAGGCTCTTGGCCAGCTGGGGCATGGCTGCCTTGGAAGCACCTGCAGGGGGGCCAGGCTTGCCTCAAGCCCAAGCAGGGTTGTGCTGAGACAGGCACACATGCAGACGCACAAGTGAAGATGCTGTGCTGGGCTGGGTAGATTCAGGACATGCAGACAGCAGAGTGTGCGTCAGCCTGCCTCACCATAGCTTGCAGAATTGGATGTTGCCCTCCCTGTGGAGCCCGCGCCGTCCACCAGAAAGATCTTGCCGCCTGCAGTAAGGCCTGGAGGCGTCACTTGGTCACATGGGGCTGTGCCAGTGCGCAGCAGCGTCTCAGCAGGCACGCGGCAGCCTGCACGAGAGAGGTCGCGCACAGAAGGATGCACAGGGCAGTCTTGGAGCGGTGCTGGCCTGTAGGGGAGTGGGCGTCAGGATATTGGAGCCACAGCTGCGGCTCACCAGTGTCTTGCTGCTGCATGACTGCCATGGCTGCCTGGCTCCCCAGCAGCGCTCCCACCAAGTTGGTGCCTACAATCTGCTGCACAGTGCTGGCGGGGGTGGCAGTCAGCGCTGTGCGGGGAGATTGAGACTGCCCCGCATTATTCACCCATATGTCTATGCTACCTAGCTGGTCGCGGGCTTGCTGGGCCAGGTGGTGCACCTGCAGGCCGCCTGCATGCACTCAGGGTTCTGGAGCAGTGTCTCGCTCTGCAGTCACGTCTCATGCTGGACATTGTGCATGCACTCAGGAGTGGCGCATCATCTTGTTGCACACTCAAGACTCATGCTAGGCCGCCTGCATTCACTCAAATGGGTGGGCGAGCACCTTGGTGCGCTCTGAGGTGCCCTGCACAATGTCAGGCAGGAGCAGCTGTGCTTCTGCAGTGCATTTGCGGCTCCAGATACCACCGGTCAGCATTGGCAGCTGTGAATGTTTCCCACATCCTGCTGGGGAGCTTCGACGCTGGATCAGTCACTGGCAGGCAGCACAAGGGTGCTGCTGAGAGAGAGCCCAAGACGCACCTCCTCTGGCTGTGTGACGTCGCAGGGCTCGGCCAGCACGGTGCCCCTAGGGTTGCCTTGCAGGAGCTGATGATGGGCTTGGCGGCAATGATCAGCGCTTCGAGAACTGATGACTACATTGTCCCCCAGTCGCAGGAACTCACGGGCCAGGGCTAGTCCCAGGCCACGTGAGCTGCCTGTGATCACCACCTGCGTGCCATCCACGCAACGCTTTCCTGAGCGCTGCACATCCAGAGGCAATCAACGCGTGCCAAGGTCACATTGAGCCCCTGCGCATGGATGCCTGTGTCTGGGTGGACCCTGTTCCTCAGGCTGGCTGCCAAGTGGTAGCCCAGCCAGAGTGCTGGATACACTGATGCTCCAAGCAGAATTGACTTCAGATCCATGCTAAGGCAGGACCTGGAAAGCAATATTTGTATATTGAAAGGTTACTTTGCTTCTGGGCAGTCTCTCAAGTCACGAGTCAGGCCAATGCTGCTACATCCGCACCCTGTTGTTCTTCAGCAAAGGAAATCCTGTCACCAGGCCGTCCATTGCAGCTGGCAAATTCGCAGCCATGTCCGGTCTTGCAGGGCACTGCCACACAGGCAGATGATGCAGCGCAGCAGGGCTGCAACAGCTGTGTGTGCAGCAGCAGCTGTGGAGGAGGCCACAGCAACAGTGCATACAGTGAATGTCAGCTTGGGAGACAGGTCCTACCCAATCTACATTGGAAGGGGCCTGCTGGACCGGCCTGAGCTGCTGCAGCGGCACATCCCTGGGAAGAAGGTGCTGGTGGTCACAAACGAGACAGTCGCGCCGCTGTACCTGGACAGGTGGGTCCCTCACGTGCTGTGCACCAGCATCTGTACAAGCAAATGCAGGGGCTTAAAACAGCCATGCGCCTTATCGACAGACAACCGGATGCCCCAGGCTGAGCACTTGCTCGTTTGATGGCACCATGCAGTTCCATGCCGCATGCAAGCTGCAGATGGCTTAGTGATGGCCAAGTGTCACACCCTGTGCAGGTGTTTGCAGGCCCTGTCGCAGGGCGGCAAGCACGACATTGTGACAGTTGTGCTGCCAGACGGCGAGCAGTTCAAGTCGGTCGAGGTTCTGATGAAGGTCTGGGACAAGGCCCTGCAGAGCCGACTGGACCGCAACAGCACCTTCGTTGCACTGGGCGGCGGGGTGATCGGCGACATGTGTGGCTTTGCAGCTGCAGCCTACCAGCGGGGTGTGCACTTTGTGCAGGTGGGTGAATGGGGTGCAGGGCTGTGCAGCAGTCCGAGCTGCGGACTGCAGGACCTGGGGTTGCCATGGCTGCTGTGCCTTTTGTACTGTATTGCACTGCTTCCCTAGCTTCTCTGATGATGCACTGGGGCAGCATCAGCAGCATGGTCTGACAAGCGCTATGGGTTGCCTGCCTGTTCACCCTCTTGGTTACCTGCTGTTGTTGCAAGTCCATGTTCCAGAGAGACCCGCAGAGGGCCCCCTGCTTAGTGTGCAGGTGCACAATACGGTCATTGCCACAGTGAATACACCTCCTGTGTCGAAGGCAACGTTCGCACTGGTCTCATAGCTCACCAGCTTGTGCTCCTGCAGGGACCCCTGGCCATGACGGCCACAGTGGAATGCTGTCTGGGCGGGAGGGCTCACACCTCACAGCCAGTCTCCATGACCCCCTTTCAGAGCCAACAAATGTTGTGTTCATACCTGTTGACACCGCCATGGCACAGGCCTCAAGCTATTTTCAATATCCATATGAATTTCTTGTGCTTGTTCAGGTGCCCACGACAGTCATGGCCACGGTGGACTCCTCTGTGGGCGGCAAGACAGGGGTGAACCACCCCCTGGGCAAAAACATGATTGGCGCCTTCTATCAGCCACGCTGCGTGCTCATAGACACCCTCACACTGGACAGCCTGCCGGACAGGGAGCTGGCCTCGGGCATCTCTGAGATTGTCAAATATGGTCTCATACGGGACGCTGACTTGTTTGCATGGCTGGAGGCCAACATGGGCAAGCTGCTGAACAGGGACGCCCAGGTAAGGAGGGCAGCTACAGCAGATGCCTCCTTGGTGCAAGCTGGTGCCTGTGGCGCCCACCTGGTTGCATGACAACTGATGCCAGTCAAGCACCTGCTGCATGAGGTGACAGGCAGCCTGGGGTGCCACAATTGGGGGCTGTCTGTGCTGGCTTGCCTGGGTCCGCGGGCTGCCAGCCACAGATGTCTGCTCTGCTGCATCGTGCTCACAAGACCTGGAGCATGCACCTGCAGAGCCTTACTGAGAGCAGTACTGCATGGTTGTGGGCAGAACGCGTCCAGTGCTGCTGACATGACCTGTGCTGTCACCGCAGGCCATGACCTATGCCATTCAGCGCTCCTGCATCAACAAGGCAGACGTGGTGGCAGCGGATGAGCGGGAGGGCGGCCTGCGGGCAACCCTGAACCTGGGGCACACCTTTGGGCATGCCATGGAGACATGGCAGGGCTATGGTGGGTGTCAACCTTCTTGCCTCAAGCGCTTGCCAAGATCTGTAGAGGACTTCCAGCTTGGATGTTGAGGCAGCCAGCAACATGCTGTCTGCCATGCTGCAGGGGAGTGGCTTCATGGGGAGGCAGTGTCTGCAGGCATGGTCATGGCAGCAGACCTATCTCACCGCCTTGGCTGGATAGACCACAGCATTCTCAAGCGTACCAGGCAACTGCTTGAGGCAGCAAAACTGCCAGTAGACCCACCAAAGGTGAGAGGCTGTCCAGTGTGTTGCTGCAGCCCTGTAAGCCGTGGGTCAATTCCTCAAAGATTGTAAATGCGCTGCAGGGCATGATGCCAATGGACTTCAGGAAGCTGATGGCTGTTGACAAAAAGGTACTGGACGGCAGTCTGAGACTCATTCTGCTGAGAGGCCCTCTCGGCACATGCACCTTCACAGACAATTTTGATCCAAACATGCTGGAGGAGACCCTCCAGCATTTTTGTCATTGACTGTCCGTCATGTGTCCAGTGTTGTGCTTTCAAAAAACCATCTGTTCATGAAGGGTACAGCCAGTCCAGCTGAGTCAGAGCATGCAGAACAGGACGGTGTCAGCTGGTAAGCACAGCGTCCTGTTCAATCTGTTTATAGTTCACAGTCTGCGTAATGAAGTCATGAGGGATCTTCATCAGCTCTATGCTGCACGCGCTGCCAGTCTGGAGCCGGCATGGGCAGGAAAGGGAAGGGGGCAGCAGAGATACTGGGCAGGCGCTTTTCATCTCTCTTCTGCAATGTCTGCTCATCGACGACACCCATGGCAGCAAAGCTGCCCAGCGGGTTTTCCAGGGAGGCACGCAGCTTCAGCAGGTTTCCCTCTGTCTGTGGGGTACGGTGGTACAGCAAGGCCGCCATGAAGATTGGCAGGTGAAGCAGGCTGGCCTTGAAAAGCGTGCGTGCTGCAGCGTTTGTAGGCGAGCTGTAGAACGCTGCTGCTGCCAACGTCATGCCGCCCGTCATGATGGCCGACTCCCAGGCAAATGGTGGGCTGGTCACGCCCAGCCAGGCCGCCAAGGCCCCCACAGGCATCAGGTATATGCAGTTTCGCAGCGCGCAGGCCGCCGTGCGGCGCCCACTGGGGTCAAAGCAGGACAGCATGCGGTAGCCCCCCCGCCGGTAGTCCTCCCGGAACATCCAGGCCAGGGCCATGAAGTGGGGCATCTGCCAGAAGTACATAGTGCTGGCCATCACCACTGCACCTGCAGCCAAACAGTGGGACATCTGCCAAAAAGCTGGATGCAGAGGGGCATCTGCCAATACATGGCGCTGGCTCTACTGGGCGGCATGGAATAAACAGTGACATGCTTTTGGGGTGGTGGCGTACATGCAACAGCCGAGGCAGGAGCATATGTGACAGGCGTGTCTGCCAGACATGCATGGGCTGGCCAGTCCTGAGGCCAGGAAGTGGGACAGTCAGCCACATCTGCATCAAGTCCAAATGCTGTACCAGGCCCGCTCAGATGCAGTCAGGCTTCCTGGAGCTGGCCATCACAACTGCGTCTGTAATGACAAGGCTATGCACACATCCAGGAGAGCATGGGCCGACGAAATGTGCTCTGCTTCCTTTTTTGGCGTCAGTGAGGCTGAGCCCTGAGGCGGCCACAGACGGTCCAGGACGCAGTGCAATGAGCTGGTGCCTCACCTAGATCCAGCTGCCCTGTTGCTGCCGTCCATCCCATCAGCGGGGGAATTGCCCCCACAACAGCACCCACCCAGGTGTTGCTGATGCTCAGGACCTTAAGGGGCGTGTACACGCCAGCGTACAGCACAATATTGCCAGCGCCCAGTGCTGCTGTCAGGGGGTTAGCCTGCACAGAGCTCAGGCAGCTGAGTAGGGGCCCCACTGGAACCAGCATGCTTCCCAAGAGATGAGGTGCTCCAAACGTGAACAGTAAATGCACACAGAAGCTGATGCAGAGTTTAAGTTGAAAGTGCGATCTGCTGCTCATCCAGTAGCTCAGCGCCTTGTGACCAGATCAGCACCTCCTTGCTGGCAGACTGCCGCAAATGGACTGCAGGAGGTGTGGCCCTGCTGCAGTGCAAGGGGCGGCTCCTCACCTTCGAGGCCAGAATGGCAACCCCTGACACGCCGACCACTGCGGCAAAGGCCAGGGCATGGCCCCGTCCGATTCTGCCAGAGGGCAGCGGTCGCCTCATGGTGCGCTTCATGAGGGAGTCATTGCTGACCTCATACACCTGCAGTCAGACGATAATCAATTGGTTGACGCATAGGGCAGTGGTGGCTATGATGCACAGAAGTTGACACTGTCCGGGGGCTGCCTCAGGGACCAGCATTCTGTGCTGCATTGGCAGCCCCCGTCGCAATGCTTGGGCCTACGCCTGGGCCAAGCCTGAAGCACCAGGCACATGTGCCATGCTGCCGCCTGGCCACTGCGAGGCTTTGCCCACCTGCTCAAAACATTTTTGGCAGCATGTGCTGTCACAACAGACAGGCTCTGGCTCTGTCTCCCATTGGCTGACCTGATTCAGAGCGTTGGCAGCTGAGGAGGCTCCCATCGTGCCCAGAGCCGTCCAGCCCAGCTTTTCCCAGTCTGGACGCTCCCCACTGGCAGCCACAAAGCCAGCACAGGCTGTGGAGACCACCAGGGCACTGAGACGGGCCTGCAGACGGCATTGGGTCTTGCTGAAAGGCTTACCTGCATCCAGCATGGCTGGCTCTTGCTTGCAAGTTGACTGCAAGCAGTGCTGCGCAACTGAGGACGCTCAGGCACCCTTGGAGCTGCTTGATGAGCACCTTTGACAGCTGCTTGTACACGCGTGCAGCATCCCGGATCCGGTGGGTCAGTGGATGTGCTGAGGCAGCTGGACTGGCTGCTGATGCTGCAGAAGCTGACGCCACATCACCAAACCCTCTGAGAGCACTGTTCAAGAAGTTGGGCAGGGGGCTTGGTGCAGTGGCTGCCCTGATGGAGTGGCGAAGGGTGCTGCACAGCTGCTGCAGCGAGCCATGGCGCAGCATTAACCCAGCGTCAAGTCACAAGAGCTGCTCTGCTCAAGTGGTTTCAGGAGCCATTCACCCAAACAATCAAGTTGTATCTGCTGGGAAGACCTCAGGCTTGCCATCGCGTCATTGCACTTTGCTGTAGTGATCTTGTTTGAGGCATGCAACAGCAACTTTCTCAGTCCACGGCATGGCGAAGCCAGTGCAGATGTGAAAGGCAGACGCAGGCTGGGGAACGCACCTCATCAGCACACTGCAGGCCGGTGCCTGCTTGCTGTTCCCAAGCAAATGCTGGCCCCACAGAAGCTTGGGAGGAAGCAAGATGCACATCGCGCCGACAACTGATGCTCAGCACATCTGCAGCAATTGCAGTTGCTGTGCTGCAGCAGCGACCTGCTCAAGCTTTTGGGTGAGCTTGTGGCATAATCCATAGATGCTGCATTATGAGCATCAACTGTCTGTGGCCGAGACTTTAGTCCTCCTGCAATGCAGCTATGATGCCAAGAACCTGAAGAAGCGCAAAGTCTCTGTGGATGAATACACCATAAGAGGTGGGGGCAGTCGCATAGCTTGGGACAGTCTGTCCCCTCTCAGTTGCCTGCTTGCCCTTCTGCAACCACGTGCCCTCTCCATTTGCAGAGGATGGCACCAGATTCTATGACTTGAAGCCTGGTAACGGCCAGACAGTCAGCAAGGACGACCACGTGACAGTCCACTTTGACTGCATGTACAAGGGAATTGATGTGGTGTCCACGCGGTCTGCGCGCCTGCTGGGCGGCAACAGGACCGTGGCTGAGGCAAGTTTCAGGCAGTCAGGTGTTCTTCGGCTGCTGGGATGAGCCGTTGTCCTCATGCCCGAGCACTCCAGGGTGCACCTGCCATGCTGCTGAAGCCACACGCTCTGTGCATGTGTCTAGACACCTCCAAGCCTCACGTGCAGCCCTTCGAGTTCACGGCGGCAGAAAAGGTGCAAGAACAGAAGGCCAAAGTCACAGACAGTGCTGGCGGGCTGTTTAGCGGTGCAGGCGGCCCCAAGCCGCCTCCAGCCATCAGTAGCGCTGTGCTGGGCATGAAACCTGGGGGCAAGGTCAGTCTGCTGTGAGGCTTCGTGTCGTGGGAAGGGTCCAAGCTGTCGTCTCAGCTCATGCATTCTTGCCTGCAGCGTTCCATCATAGTTCCCCCGGAGCTTGGCTATGGCAGCAAGGGGCTGCAAGAGATTCCCCCCAATGCCACTTTTGAGCTCGTTGTTGAGATCCTCAGTGTGAAGAAGGCATGAGAATCAGCACCTGCTGTCACACCACAACCCTGTCCGGACCTGTCAGCCCTTTTCTGACCCCACCTGACCCACCTTGCTATTGAGAATTGAGAGAGACAGACACTTTCAGAGAGGCAGCAGACATTACATTTCAGATGTAAGTCATTTTGGCCTGATGCTCTGTGACCTCTTCCAAGCTGCCTTGGCCATTGATTTGGACAAAGCAGCTCCTGCCGTTGTCCACCTCGAAGCATAGATTGGCTGCCTGGAAGGCATTGTTCTGAGGGCTGAATGTGATGACAACGTCCTGCACCTTGGGCATGCCCAGGCCTCTTCCAGGGAGCTGGCCTGCTGCAGGACTGACTGAAAAGGACCCCAAGGTGCCAGGTGCACTGCCAGCAGCTGCATCTGCGGAGGCTACACGCCAGGTGGCACATGCTGTGGTTTGATTGGCCAGCTGCAGCCTGAGAGGCTTGGGGGCCTGCACATGCACCTGCCCAAACTCCAGCTGGGCCACCGAGGGCTGCAGCGCTGCATGCACCAGCCTGGCCGACACCGGCAGGCTCTGTTGGTGCCCGTTGCTGTAGCTGATCAGCAGGTGGCCACGATCCATTGCATCCTCCACAGCTGCACTACTGCCAGCTGCACCTGGCTGGTACTCCACCATCACGTCCACATGTTCGCGGGGCCTCAGCTGCCACTGCTGCTCCTCTGGGGCTCCTGGCAGCTGCAGCGGCTGCCCTACCCTGCCGCCACCACGCATGGTGCCTGTCCTGGCAGGGGGCCCCTGAGTACCAAGCTGAAGGCTGCAGCGGCTGCCAACTGCTGTGGCTGCCCTGACAGGGTACCCATGCTGCCCCTCCAGGCTGACGGGCTGGCTGGAGGTGATGCAGATAACCTTGAAGGGGCCATGGCTGCTGACTGTGAAGGTGAGGGGGCAGCTCTGCAGGTTGGTCAGTGTGGCATGCTGGCGGTAGCTGCTGTGGGTGGCGGGGTCGTCACTGCCGGAGCACTCAAACTGCATGGCTGTGCTCTGCCCCTCAAACTCGGCCTGCAGTTCTGGCTGAATGCAAATGGCTGACAGGTCTACGCGCAGAGGCTCCAGAGGGCTGGGCGGCGGCCCTGCAGCAACCAGGAAAGACATTGGACCCATGAGAGTTCTGGTGCGCCATGCTCGCTGAGCCACAGCTTCCACAGCATGCAGACACACAGCATGCAAGCATGTTGCTTCAACGGAGGGCTGTGATGTGTGCCAGTGGTGGTGCAGATCTGCTGGCACCCCACCTGCAAAGTCATGGAAGCCGCCGACGATGAGGCACCTCACACTGCCAGAGGTGCCAGCCCCGGCTGCTGCATCCTCAACAGCGGCCCGTGCAGGAGCAGCAGCCATGCTGCCTGTGGCACAGTCTGCAGCGGGGCCTGCTCCTGTATCTGGCGGGGCTGCTGCAGCCTGCTGGGCGCCGGTAGCGGGCTGGACCGCAGGTGCTTCACCTGCTGCCGTGACTAGCTCCTCCCCTGGGGGACCTGCCTCCTGACTGGGAGCAGCGGCTGCCCGAATGGTCTTGGGACTGCCGCTGCTCCTGCTGGCACCGCCCAGGAGGCTCACGCTCACCTGTGGCGGCACAACCTGCTCAGCTTGTTGCCCTGAAGCTGCTATGCAAGACACATGCTGCTCTGAGCTCCATGCCACGTGTGAGCGCTAGACCATAGTGCTGGGCAGGCACAGGCGTCGAGGGCTCCACTGGACATGACTGGATGGCAGGTACTGAGCTGACAGCAGCACGCACACTGCAGGGCAGCCAGCTGGATGGTGGGTGGGCAGGCTGACCTGCCCCTCCTGCGTTCTGTCCACCCTTTGCGTGCCCAGCAGGTAGCCGTCATGCTGCTGGGCGCTGCTTGCGGCAAAGTGCACCACAAACTGCTGCCTCTGCCCGCCGGCCACCAGCGCGCTGCCGGGGGTGACCCAGAAGGGCTCCTCAGAGAGGTGGGGGATGACGCTGGACTTCACCGACACCAGGCCGCTGGGCGAGACTGCCAGCTTTGCGGACACCACCCGCGAGTCTGGATCAGGGGCCTGGCCTGCAGGTGAGGCCCCCTCCAAGTCCCTGCACGGCAAATGACTCATGGGGAGGAAATACATTCTGCCGCAGATTCCTCTGCATGACTGCGCTGCCGACACTGCCATGTGCGATGAGAGCCAAGCACCCTGCCTGGCAGCCAGCTCCACACCAGGAGCACCGGCCCTGCAGCCCCAACGGGCGGAAGGCCGCTCCAGGCACCAGTCCAAGAACAAGACGGGCAACAGACTCTGGTAGGAATGGTTGTTCCCCCAGCCTGACCAGCTGCACCTGACTCTGGCAGCCAGCTGCAAAGCAGGGGCAGCCCACCTGCGCAGCACTGGCCCTGCAGGCCCCAGTCGCCAGAAGGCCCACTCCAGGTGCACATCCAGGAAAGAGGTGTTGAACACATAGAAGCTGCGCTGGGCAGCCTCCTGCATGACCACCTCTCCAAAATTCACGTCCAGCTGAGCCCTTGGCGGCGGCCGCAGCGCGGGCCCCGGGCTGCCTGGCACCCACGGATGCGGGCGGAGGAGCGTGCCTGGCAGCAGCCGCGCCGCCCGCTGCAGGCACAGGGGGGTACCCACGACACCCACGTGCACGGGGATGGCGTGCAGCGGCAGGTCGCCCACCTAGCAAGGCGCAGAGAGCGGCAGTTGGGCATGCTAGCAGTGGGTGAGAGGTGGCGAAGGTGTACAAAAGCTGCAGCAGGAGCTGGCACACAAACCTAGCATACTGGTTGCTATCTGCTCTTGGGGGAGCAGCATTTTCCTGTCTGTGTGTTTACATTCCGACAGCTGAGGCCGCAAGGCCTTTGCAGCCCCTGCATCAAGGGCTGGTCTTCCTCAGCAACAGCGCTGGGCTCAGGCAGGCATGAGCCCTTCACTGGTGCACCAGTGTCAGACTGCTGAGGCTGAGCACCAGCATGACAGTCAGTATGGCTCGCCTGGCAGTGCAGCACATCAGCATACTGGCCACACATGTCCGTGCAGCACGCCAGGTCCACGCGCAGGGTGCCCCAAGGAGGCAGGGTGGCCGCGTCGGGCGTGACCAAGATGCCGATCCCTCTCCTGCCCACCGCCTGCAGCCAGAGCGACCAGCCAGGGGCTGAGGGTGGCTGTGACGCAGATCACACGTCAAGCTACCTGCTTCTGAGGGAGACACAGGCCAGACAATCCAGCACAGAGTCTTGTGTGTCGTCTGTATGGGTTTTGTCGAGGAGCTACCGGGCAGGCAAGCCTTGGCATCTCACATCGACTTGCATGAGTCAGATGCATGACCTTGCTGCCATGCAGGCAGTGCCCAACCACTGGCTGAGCCAGAGAGGGTGCCAGAATGCTGACCTGCTTGGCGGCAGACAGGGCTGTCCTTGTGGCAACCATGCTGGCACCCATTGCTGAGCTGAATGGGGCTGTGCGCTCCCTTGCATCGCTCAATGTCACGGGCTCCTGCACGAGGATGAGAGGGTCCTGACTGCCTGCGCCCTGCCACAGCTGCCTGTTGCCTTCCAAAGCATGCAGCGCACCAGCAG
This sequence comes from Asterochloris erici, assembly GCA_019693375.1. Classification (NCBI taxonomy): domain Eukaryota; kingdom Viridiplantae; phylum Chlorophyta; class Trebouxiophyceae; order Trebouxiales; family Trebouxiaceae; genus Asterochloris; species Asterochloris erici. The sequence continues at coordinate 184,907 of JAAMXJ010000205.1, forward strand.
CAAAGCAGCAAAGCAGCACTGTCTGTCGTCTGCCTTGCGTCTGGGAGGGAGCTTGTGATGCTACAAGAGAGTCACCTCAGAGGTCTCCTGCTGCTTGCGTCTGCCAGCGTGCGCAGATCTGCCAAGGAGGCTGTTGTGGCCGCTAACATTGCTCTGCTGGGTGATCAGCCCAGGCGATGTGGGCCCAGAACTCCCAGGCACTGGTGCCTCCAACACAACATTCAGGCCTGCAAATGAGAAAGGAGAATAAGCCACCTCACAGGGGCAGCCCCCTCTGTGTATCTGATGCAATGACACTGCTTCAAGGCAGCCTGGGCGTCAGACGTCATGCAGGCTGGGCTGCTGTGCTGTGCCTCACTTTGCAGCCAGGAATGCCCATCGGCAGCAAGGTTCCAGCAGCCGCACCTAGATTGTCTGTTGCTGATTGCTGAACAACACCTGACAAGTGGGCCATGCCAGACGGCAGCAGCAGGGATGCTGCCAGCCTGCATGTTGTAGATGGTGCAAAGCCGGGCTGTTGTGCTGCACCAACAATGCCCACCTTTGTTGGACGCCTCAAACTTGTCCACCCGCAGCTGCACGGCGGCCTGCATGGCTGTGTGGTTGGTGAGTGTGAGGGTGAGGTGCCTCGTGGTGCCGATGGGGCAGTCCGCCCCAAAGTCTGCCACCAGAGTGCTGCTGCTGGGCTGCACAGGTCCTGAGGCTGCATTCTGGCCCTGCATCACAGGCACGACAGGATGTCTTAGCTTGGACTTCACACCTTGAGCCTGGCCAGCTTGGGCATCATCTTGATCCTGGCCACCTTGGACTGCACAGCAGGCTAGCTCTGGCAGCCCAAGCTGCCAGGGCACGTACAATTAAAAAGCTAGGCGGCTCAGCAGCTGTGAAGTTGCCAAATCTGAGACAGAGGGGCGCCCACAGCTTCACGGTGAGCTGACCTGCTGAATGTCATATGATATGGCCAGGCCGTGCACACACGACTGCACAGCCAGGCCCAGGGGCCCCTCTGCCCCTGCCACGCTGCAGCACAGCAGAGCCTCTGCGTCGCCTGCCTCCAGTGGCAGCGCTGTCACCTGCAGCTGCTGCGCGCCACCTGCATGCGCAGGCACGTCTTGATCAACAGGCATACTTGCAGGCACACCAGGGCCACTAGCACTGCATCTGATCGAGCTGTCTGGACAGCCTGCTGCACAGCTGCCAGGTCTGTGCTCCACAGCGTGGTCAGGACATTGCCGACTGCCAGGCACCACGAGACATCACAGTGCTCCAAGCAGATGTGAGCATGCTCATCAACAGCTGAAGTGCTGCCAAGCTCTGAGCAGGCTGCTGGCTGCCTCACCTGGGGACAGCATGCCTGACTGCGGCTGAACACGGGCAGTCAGCCGGCCCTCATCACCATAGACTTCTGCCTCCCAAGCAAAAGGCGTGGGGAGCTGCGTCAAGTTGCGCAGCAGCACGTCGCGCTGCACAGGCACGCCTACATAGCTGGCGCCCAGCTCAAGCACAGGAGCGTCCAGTGCCAGCATGGGAGCAGCCACCATGGCCGTTACAGCCAGGTGGTGGCTGCGTCCACCCTGGGAGTAGCACTCCAGCACGCTGCTCAGCAGGCCAGGGGCAGCCGCCAGGCAGGTGACCTGCAGCACGCAGTGCTGGAGACCAAGACGAAGAACACCTTCAGGAGCCAGGCTGTTGCAGCCAAGGGCAAGAGGCCACTAGCAACCCTGCATGCTGCTGAGCAGCTGCCAGGCAGGCGGCGTGCAGCAACCATCAGAGGCGTGGCGTTGCAACCAGGAATGCTGCCTGATGAGGCTTGGTGCAATGGCCAGGCACACGTGCCGCACCAGTCATGGAAGGCAACTCCACGATGGTGATGCTATAACTACACCCCTGCATGCTGCTCAACATGCCTGGGCCAATGGCAGTGAGCTTGCATTGCGTAGCCTGGGCAAAGAGAAGTTAAAGGCCAGAGATCGAATCAGAATGCTGTTATACAACATAGGCAGTGCCAAGGCAGGCATTCTGCAGCGAACTGTCAGCTGACTAGAAGTGGCTCCCAGAAGCACGTGGCAGGAGCACAAGCCTATACAGTTTGTGACCAGCCAGGGGCCTGCTCAGGGCTCATCTTCCAGCAGTCTGCAGCTGGTCTTTGGCAGGGTCGTCAGTCATCAGCGGTCCTTGCCTTGGTGTTACCTCACCTGGACTGTACAGCTCTCGCCTGGCTGCAGCGTCCCAACCTCAGGGTGCAGGACCAAGCGCGTCCCTGCTGCCCTGGGTGGTGCACTGAGGTCAGGCTCCTGCCCCTGCTCGCTGCCAGACAGCTGTCCTGCAGGGCCCTGCTCCTGTGCTGCAGCACCTGCTGCCATGCCAGGCTCCTGCCCCGGCACACCTTCGATCCCGACTGGGACCGCATCAGCAGTGAGGCCCTGCTGCTGCCACGGCTGGGCCTGCGGCAGCTCCTGCAGGCTCCAGACCGCCGCTGCATGCTGCGAGGGGTTGCACAGGACGACCTCCAGGCCAGGCTGTGTGCCGCTCTGCACCAGGCCAAAGTCCAGGGAGGCCGCCTGGAAGCGCACTTGGGGACCTGCAGCGTGTTCAGGGCATCAGAGCAGGCCACCTGCCTGCGGCCGTCAGCTCGCTGATGCATGCCCTGGCTGCCTCCATCCAGGAAGACACAAGGCTCCGCTCCAAGCCCAGGGCCGTCCAGTGCACAGCATGAGGGGCACACGCCAGCAGAGACACAGTGGACCAAGGGTCAATAAGAAGGGGGTGCCAGCTCTGGGCACCTTGACTAGTGCTGACAGGCTGTGGAGCACTTCAACTGTGGAAGGCGGAGTTGCTCACCTTGCACAGTGGCCAAGACGGCCACCTCTTGCACTGCACCATGCTCCAGGTGGCACTGCAGCTGCGCCTGCTGCTGGCCTACAGCCGCCCCCCACACTGCCACATTGAAGGCCTGCTGCTGGTGGGCAGGGATCACAGCGTCTGCAGGGGTCACCTCCACCGCCCCGCTGCTACTCTGCCACTCTATGGCAGCCGGTGCTGGGGTGAGGTTTCTTACTGTCAGTGGCTGAGCAACAACCTGCGGCATGGGGGGCACCATCTGTGAGGAGCTGCAGATGTCAAAAGGTGGCTTGGTGTGGCAGGCTACAGCTCTTTTTATGTGCCAGACACCTCAGGCTGCCCACAACACAACGGCAGCAGCTTGCAGAAGTTGCCATGCAAAACTGCTCGACAAACAGCGGCAGCAGCTTGGAGGAGACGCAGTGACAGTGAATGCTGGCTGTGCAGCTGAGACACACCTCTCCAAGCTGGACCAGCCCTGCGACTGTGACAGCTGGAGGCCAGACCTCTACCCTGCACTGCAGGCCGACCCCCTCCAGCCCGACTTCGAAGGCCAGGTGACTGTATCGCCTTGAGGCTGCAGGGTCGTCTGAGATGCTGGGGTCCACCATAAGCTGAGCCCAGGCCTGATACCTGCAGCCAGCAGTGCCTGGATCAAGAGGTCCAGTGCTCCTGTGACAGTACTACCCACGCTGAAGACGTTGCCAAGCGTCAGGGACAGGCCAGGCAACTTGCAGCAGCCTGAAAGGCGACTTCAAGTTGTGACGCATGGGTTGCATCAACAAGCATGAGAGACTGCCTGCATGGCGGCTGCATTGCAAAGAGGCTGGCAGGCCACCTCAGTGGCCCGCTCGGCCGAAAGGTGACGACAGCTTCCAGCTGCCCATGAGCTGGCACTGTCCCCAGGGGCGGCTCAAAGCCGAATTGCATGGCGCAGTCCAGGCTGCTGAGGCCCTCCTCGTCTGCCCAAACCCCTGCAGTGCAAGCAGGGCTGTTCACTCTTGATCAGCAGGCTCCACTGCATAGGCTGCATTGCATGTTGGCTATGGCGCCGCCAGCAAGATTGGGTGCAGCGTGGCATGCTGTCCTTGCAGCTCCATTGTGTGCGCTTGAGATATCCCATGACATCTGACAAGGCCCTCTCAGAGCAAAGCACAGCTGTATAGGAGCTGTCACTGCACACCCGGTTTACCAGGAGGATTCACATTGCCACCAAGGTGTCAGAGCCTGGGGAGTACCTTGTGTTGGCGCGTCTGTAAGCTGCCAGCAGAAAGGCAATGGCAGCGGGGTATTATTCTGCAACGTGAGCGGGCGAATCTGATGGGCACCCACTGCTGCCTCCCCCAGCCACAGGGCCTGAGCAGTCAGCTCTGAGGCAGACCGCAGCACCCCATCAACAGCTGCAATGCTCAGCTGCACTGTTGTCCCTGCAGCATGACCTCAGATTCTGTCAGCTCAGATATCCGTCGGTGCCACATAGAGCACTGGGCATGGCTGTCAGCAAAAAAGCAGTGCAGGTTGAGACGGAGCTTTTGTGCCTCAGCTAGGCCTTGCAGATGCAGCGCTCATTGCAGTCCACTCGCACCGCGCCCCGTGAGGAGGAAGTTCATGGCCGTGCCGTTGTCACACAGCATGGTGAACTCGACTGTGTGCTCTCCAGACTCGGGTGGAGTAAACTCTACATGCAAGTGCAGCGCCTCAGCAGACTGCAGCGCGAAGCTGATTGGGCTCATGCCAAAGCAGCCAAGCTTGAGCTGAACATCGTCGTCCACCTGCAGCAATGTGCTCAGCAGGCTATTTGCAATGCTTGAGGCTACCTCCACACCACAGCGGTGGTCTTCCATGCCCAGGGCATGTTGGCAGCAAATCAAAACATGTGAGGAAGAACCCCGATCCAAGTGCTCAGGTGCATGCATGCCAGTATCATGCCCAGACAAAGGAGCAACAGAAAGGCAAAGAGACGCATCGTACTCGGCAGAAACCTGACGTGGGGCTTGGCACAGCTAGTAGTGCTTAGGGCTCACCTGCTCAAGGGGCTGACCCTCCTGAGGCATGGTGGCCACCAGCTGGAAGTGACCTTGCCCACCATCATTGCGGCACTCCAGGCTGAGCACCTGCATGGCCCAGTAAGCTGCTGCATTGAGGCCCTTGAAAAGGTGCAGATGCATTGGGCCCAGGACATGAGGTGTCATGCCTCTGGCGCCATGTCCAGCTGCAGGATGCGTGTGTACATCCTGCTGCGTACGTTCCGCTGCGTGCCATCTTCAGCGCCAAGCCGCAAATTGCTGGGCAGGCAGATCACCGAGATTGGCATTGACAGCGCAAACTGCAGAGAGCCCACAGCAGGAATGACAGCAAGTGAGCAGGCCCACCTGGGCGTTGCCCACAATCACGTCCCCCACATCAATGTGGGGCGGCAGGCTGAGCACTGGGGCCGGCCGCCTCGCCTGGAGCGGCACACTGATGATGCCGTCCTCTCCCTCCACCTGCCGGCACATGGTGTGCTGAAACGAGGGCTTGTTATGACAACAGGTGCTGGGCTGAGCCATATGCTTTGCTGACCTGCAGCAGCTCCTTCATGTGGAAGGGATAAGTCACAAAGTAAGGTCGCTGCAAGCTGTTCTGCTCTCTTTCGGTGGGTGGGCACGAGTACAGTGTGCCCTTCATGCTGCATCAAGAAAGTTGCCTACCAGGATCTCATCGCTGTAGTCCGCCAGGGACTCTGGCAGGAAGGATACCACCACCTCAGCATGCATGCCAGGCGCAACCATGCCAGGCTCTTGCGAGCTAAGATAGGCTGGGGAGGATACTGTGAAGAACCGTGTTGCAGGTGGCAGGACCCTGCAGCAGAGGCTTGGCAAGCTTAGCTGGGGGTTGCGCACGCGATGTGCTCAGGGGCAAAGCTGAAGCATGGCGGGCTTCAGCTCTGCCTACTCTGCAGCTGACGCCATATGCAAGCTGACACCATATGCAGCACAGCTAACACTGTAATGCAATGAAAGCACTTGTTCATGCAAATGCTTTGCAGCAAGCATTGTGCTTTGCAGTGCTTTCTGACCTGATGCGCTTTCCGAGGTTGCTGAGGTTACGAAACCTGACAGCCTGCTCCTGCCTGCAGTTGACCTCATAGCAAGTGAACGTCACCACTGCTGGCTCTGGCAGGAGGGTGGCATCTGGCCGGCTGGTCAGCAGGGCCTGCAGCAGAGCAGCCAATGTGACTTGCAGCAGCAACAAGGGCAAGCTGCTCATACAGGTGAGGGATGCACAGGCTCGGCTCAGCTGGTGCAGCTTTGGTGCCAGACACCTGCAGGGGCAAGAGGCAATGAGCAGCCTGCCAGCAGCAGCATCTTGCACAGTGTTCCTGGTCAGCAACTGACAAACTCCCGCAGGCCATCGCGCCAACTTTCCGCAGTCAGCCTCCTGACATGTGGCAAGCAGCCAGCACAGCTGCAGGATACCTACCTTGGCATGCCACGGGCGCCGCTCCTTCTCTGGGGAGCCCCACTTGGGGTGGAAGTGCTTGCCAGTGGGGCTGCGCGGGGTGGAGCGCGCGGGGTGGCGGGGATTCCGGAGGAAGTTGAGTTTCTGATGCATGCTGTCGATGATCCTGCAGCATGTGGAGGGCAGCTTCCCGAGCAGCTCGACTGCATGCTTGCTCATCACAAGCTGTTGTCATGAATGTCAGGAGCACCAGCAGGAGACTGTCAGCCCCACAGATCAGCTCCCGAGGTGCAGCGTTGAGCACTATGCTGGTGCCCCTCCCCTCCAGGTCCCTCAGGATACCCGGCAGCACCTGCCATGGCGGCCAGCAGGCGATTGTGATACACCACAGTGCGCTAGCTCACTTCTTCTCCAGGTCCCATTGATCGTCTGGCAGCGTCTGCAACATGGCCTTGCGGCGTGCATTGCTTGCCATGGTGCGTGCCCGGATCTCAGCGCTGCCCAGCGTCCGCCACTGGCTCCCCTGCTGAGCCTCTGCCCGGCGTTTGGGGGACACCAGGCTGTTGCGCACCTGCAGCAGGCACAATATGTTGAGGCGTGCCACTGGCTGCTTGACTGTGTCTCCGCCCATCCCATGGGAACCACCAGGCAGTTGTGCACCTGCAGCAGGCTCAGGCAACGGGTGCTCATGGCAAGACTTGCCTCGTCACTGCCCTCCCATCCCATAAGTATGCCCTTATTACAGTCCCATTGAGGCGCCACCACTGGCTGCTCTGCCACGCCTCGACATGGCGCTCCGAGACATGTCAAGCTGCTGTGCACCTTCAGCTCCGTGCGAGGCAGCGTTGCACGCTTGTGAGCCATCCTTGTGAGCTGACATCCAGCCAATATAAATAGCATAAAGCATTGCCCCCTGGGCCTGCTGCAACGTGCTTGAAACGGTGTGGTACAGTACTGTCCCATCTCCAACTGACGCGCATTGAGAATGCTTTGGTATAGTGCTGCCCTGTCTCCAGCTGGTGCTCAGCAGCGACCATGTATTGTCAGGCTTGCCAGGGCAAAAGCCAAGTTTGCTCCCCCTCCCAGGCTCTGCTGACCTTGAGGTTGCTGGTCATGGTGATGTAGTGAGCATCCAGCCTGCTGTCGTTGAAGTCAAAAGTACGCGTGGGGCTGAGGACCTCCTTAGTCCTGTGCGCCTGGAAGCTCGCCAGTGACGCTTTTGGATCTACCATTCCTGTGGAAGTGAGCATGTGAGTCACAACATGAGGTGCCTCAGCTGTGAGCAGCTCAGCATGGCATATGTCCATGGCAGGCTGCTGAGCAAGGCTGCCGGCATGACCACCACTGTCTGCAGCAGCTTTGCCATGCGCACGGTGGCCCACCTTGCGTGCACAGCATGCCCTGGTCCAGCTGCAGCAGAGACTGTTTTGCTGGCAGCCCACTCCTCCGCCACCCTGGCGTGAACTCTGCAGACAGCAGATGCAAAGTCTGTCGCTGAGTGTTCAGGCCGGAGAGCTCTGGCGGAGGCTGCACTGGAGCATCAGGACATGGGCTGCATGGCAGACATGTGGTGTCGGCTGCATCTCGCTGCAGCGCCGCAGTCCTATGTCATGTGACAGGGCCGGCTGCAAGCATGACAGTCCTCCAGACCTGCATCTGCCTGCTCCAGGCGGCACAGCTCTGCCTCCCTGGCAGCCTGGGCAGCTGCCTCCAGCAGTTGCTCCTGCTGAGCCACAGAGTTGACAGCGTCCTTATGCTGCGGCAAAGACAAGTCTTCTCATCTAGGATGGTTGCAGTAACTTCATTGATGTCTCAGGTGCATGGTATTTTGCTTGCTGTACCTGGTGATACACCTCTCGCCGACGCTGTGGTACAGCTTGCACTGGTGTGGGGTGTGTGCTGATGTCTCCCGCATCAACAGCATCCTCCAGCTGTGTTCCTGCATTGGAAGCCCCGAAAACAGATGCCAATGCAGCCTGCACGCTGCTGCCTTCAGCAACCATGAGTGACCAATCAGATGCTCAAACTAAGTACTGCGGCATGTCCGTCTGCATTGCCTGGGCCATATAGTGTGTTGCAATCCTATGTAAACTTCAGCTTCCCACTGCTGGCGCCACTGCCCGTGCCACCCTGATCTTTGACCTTGAGCTGTGCTGCCTGATGCTCAACAGACATGGGCCTTGTCAAGATTCACGTCTTTGATGAGGCTCGAGGTGCCAAGCAGAATTTCACATGCGAGTACCACCTGCTGCTGGGCAGCATGAGGTGGGTGGCCACAGCTCTAGTGGTCGGATTTGCGATTGACATCTGCTGCTCACAATGTTGTGGGGCTGTGCCAAGATCACATGCTCCTGTCCTGCCAGGTACTTCAGGCTCTACCTCAAGAAGGTGGCACCGACGCAGGACCTGGAAATCTCCGTGCAGTGCGATGTGGCCGTCTTTTCATGGCTACTGCAGTATACCAAGGCGGCTGCGGCCAAGCGGCAACCACCAGTGCTGACCATCAGCAATTGCATGCCAGTGCTAATAGCCTCGCACTTCCTTCAGGTCAGCCGCCAGGTCCCAATGCTGTACCTGCACGCTGCCTTCTGCCAAAGCTGCACACTGGCTCAGGCATTAGCTTCTGTCCAGGGTGCTGCTGCTGCTCTCCAAGTCTGAGGTCCCATCACCTGCTGGCAGCGCAGCTGGCATTGGCTGCTGCTCAGGACGCTCGTCGAGAACAGCACGCATGCCTGCAGATGGAGGAGCTGGTCGTGGCAGCCGTCCAGTTTGTGGCACAGCAGTTCCAGCTGGTGGCCCAGGTCTCCAGCGACCTGTCTGGCCTGGCAGAGGAGCTGCTGTCACGCCTGGCCCAGGCAAGCTCCCATCGCCCAGGCTGCTGTACACCACACCAGCCTCTCGGCCCTTGAGGCGTGTCTAGCCCTGCTGGCGTGTTTGGCCCAGACAAGGGCCACTGCCCAGCATGCTCTGGCACCTCACTCAGTACACTCTGCCGCAATTTAAAGGCCTGCAGCGTGCCTCTGGATCGGGCAGGACCTCCGTGGTGGGGCCGTCATGTCACCCCTGACGCCTTGATCCCCGTGAATGGGACTCGCCTGCCACTTTGCTTGCAGGAAGTGCCAGAGGAGGCACTGGAGGCTTGCTGGCAGAGCAGCCACGCAGCTGCTGCTCAGCCCACTGGCAGCAGCAGCGCCCCAGAGGATGAACAGGCTGCTGCAGCCGTGCTGAAGGACCAGCCCAGCCAGACCAGCAAGGCCCCCGGCAAACCCTCCACATCACTGCTCGTGCTGCGGCTGTACAGGCACAAGCTCAGCCACCTGCTTGGGGACAGCAGCACCACGCTGTGCAGGTGAGCAGTGGGCCAAGGGCAGGGCATCCCTTTCAAGGTGACGCCCTGACATCTGGGGACTTGGTGGCGACTGACAATGGTGGGCGTCCTGATGTCTCTGACAACAGCAACCTGCTCTCGTGTCCTGTGGCCTGAGAGCAAGCGTGGCATGTCCTGGGGATCTTCTGAGTACATGCAAGTGCCTCCTGTCATTGCATGACCACCATGTTACAGACCGCTCTGGTTGCCTGTGCAGGTGCTCACAGTGTGGCACGCTCTTTTCGGCAGCACACAGGCACAAGCTTGTGTGCCGGCAGACGCGGGAGGGGAGCGACCAGGGCACAGGCTCTGGCAGCGGGTTCATTGTGCGGCGACACATGCCAGACAGGCACTGGAAGCTGCCCAGGTGAGGTTCCCTGTGGCTGAACGCCTTCTCGCAGCTTATGGCTAGACCCCCTCTTGTAGCACCTTTGGCTCTCCTGCTCGACTCTGACGCCAGGAGACCCAGCCAGGAGGCAGTCACATCCCTCAAGAACGTTGTGCAGCGCAACTCTCCCCCTCGTCCGGCGGAGCACCACATCATGCCCCACTCAGCACAGCAGTGCTGGCCTGCTGCTGGACAGAGGCAGTGTCTGGTGGTGGGGCGGCGTGTCTGATCCTGCTGGAGGCCGTGCCAATGCTCCGCACTGCTGCAGGTACATTGAGGACCTGCAGCAGCGAGGCCTCGACTGGCGGGAAGTATACTGGCGTCTCTGGGCCGTTGTCATCGTCCTATTCTGCCAGACCTGCCTGCAGCACTTTCCCGCTCGAGAGCTGGACTGCTGCTGCTGCCACTCGCAGCTGCCAGTGTACACCAGCGGGCAACGATCAGGCAGGGACCCAGCAATGCCTGCCTGCCTGCACCTGGCAGCCTGGCTTGATGCTGCGTGTCAGGTGTCGTGGAAGGTGTGCGACGATGCATGGGCTGGCGGGTCCCAGCAGGTGAACTGTTCCCCGACCTCATGTTGATGCCCAGGGTACATGCTGCCTCTGCGGTTGCATGACGGCCTCCCCGCTTCTCGCGCAGGCATGTACCCCTGCTGCGGGCAGCGGGTGCAGCGCAGCAGCCTGCAGCAGCAGCAAGGATGCTGCCACCAGCAGCACGAGCCCCTGCTGGAAGACAGTCCTGTAGCATCTGCCCGCGTTTCAGCCACCCTCGCCTTGGAGCAGCAGCGTGTAGCAACACTGGCCCGCCGTGTGCAGCAGCACAGACACCTGCTGGGCCTGGTGAGGGCGCCCCTCCTGCGGCAGCACTCTCAGACAGCCTCAGACCAGGACGAGGGAGACACAGCCCTGCAGACCTCAGGCACGGTTGACGAACAGGCCAGGCGCGCCATGGGCAGTGCCAGAGGGAGATGCGCAGCGCCGCAGGCTGGAAAGGTGCCAGTGCATTGGCCTGCACCAGTGCGCTGGCAGCAGCCAGTCTGCCTGCATACCTTACACACAGTCACGATCATGCAGCAGCCGGTCCGTCTTCACGTAGCATTTGCACCGCCCCCCCGACAGCTCCACCCAGGGTTGAGCAGGCCCAAGCTGAGGCTGTCCAACTGCTTGAACTGATGTGCAGGTTGTGTCGGGGATGTTTCAGACTGGTGCTGAAGATGATGATGAAGAGGGCATGGAGCTGTATGGCCGGCCTGCAGGCAAGTGTGGAAGGCCACTAGCATGTATGCATGCAGTGTATGTGCCAAACGTGGCGCAAAGGGGCATCACCACTCTGCCTACTGCTCTGACTTGTGTGGGTGCAGCCTCATCAAGGCCCTGCGCCCGCTGCTTCTCTCTTGCATGCCTCGGCAGCATGGGTTGACTGACACACTGAGTTGCTCAAGGGCCTCAGAAGTGTGCCCCTTCCACAGGCAACCAGCAGCCTCTGCTGGGCCAGCAGGCGGCTGGCTCAGGCACAAGCAGCATATCTTGTGTGTCAGGCCTCTGCAAGGACAACCCAAAGCTGCAGCAGGCCCTGCGCCAGGACCTCATGCGCGAGGATGACTGCAGAGCCATGGACGTTTTGATTGCCAGGCTGGATGCCATGCGCACTCCTGCTGGCCCAGCCCAGCAGCAACCTCGAGCTGCGATGCCTCCTGCAGCTGCACGGCCCCCCTCAGCATCATCCAGTGTGAAGAGCAGCTGGGCCGCCCGCCCCGGCCGGCAGCGCTCCAGCAGTGTGCCACGCAGGCGCGTGACCAAGTGACTAGATACCAGCAGTGGCCTCAGCATCACAGGTTTTGCACCTTGAGACATCAGGCAGCTTCACCCCGCAGCTTTGACACTGGCTCTTGATGACTTCTGCATATACTTGATGTACTACAGCAATGTGAGCTGCCCCTTTTCCTTGCATATGCAGTCACATCTTGGCAATCTGGCGTCTCTCAAACTGACCCATCTTACCCTGCGTAATCGCTAAGCCTGGCTACAAAGATCATGGCAGCAATGTATGAGGCTGTCGACGAGATCATTGTGCCTGATGAGTCTGCTGCGTTTTCATTTGAGGCAGCTCCCATTGCACCTGAGGGTGGCCACCCATGGAGAACTGCCATGTCAACTCTGCCAAAGCAGCCCTAGTCCTGCAGCAGCAGCCTTGCTGCACCAGCCAGTGCTGCTGCTGCAGATGTCTTCCTCTCAACATCAGCAGCCACACCAGTCAATGTCTAGGCGCTAATCAGCAGCTTGCTGCAGTGGCAAGTCGCGCAGACCTGCACAACACCCACTATCTGTTCCAGCTGCCAGGGCAGACTGCTTGCTGAGCATATGCATGCAGCATGCTGTGCACACGCCTTCAGTATCTCTGAGTTCAATGTTTCGTCCCTGCCTGTACATTGTGGTGCCTGCACTTCAACTAAATCCCTCTCACACTGACCTGCACCTCTTGCTGTGTGCTTCCAGATCTTCGACTGATGCCATTGCTATGAATAGATCCACAGGCTGATCGAATGCCAGCAGAGGTCTGCTTCATGCCCAACGCCACTGACAGCCAGGTCCATGTAAGTTTGCTGACACTCACTTCCAGGTGTCAAGTTATAATACAAAAGCTAGAGCTTCAAGGGCAGGAATGGTCAGTCAGATAAAATGTGTAAATGGGGAGTCAGCTGGCTTCATGCGCAGGGTCTTGCATCCAGCGAGTCTGGAATCGGCATGAGTCCCCAGCTGGGTGCTTGCCGCGCTTCTCTGGTGGTCATAAGGCTGCAGACAGCTAGTGGCACAGGCAGCGTGGGATGAAGCAGCAGCAGGACTCAAGGGAGGGGGAAGCATGTGAACTTCAAAAGGTGCCTGTCTGGTTCCTGCTCAGTTCGTTAAACCAGGTTCTGCCCTGCCTCATGGAGTCGTACTGGTTCATGAGGCGAGTCATCTTGTGGTGCAGGTACATGGCAATCCTATGGTCCTCCCCTGTGCCAGTGTGCTTGCCAACAGCAATCTCCACCTCTCCCATGTCAACTTCATGGGTCATGTAGCGCGTGCGCAGGTGGGTGGTCAGCACGTGCTGCAGCTGGTCCTCGCACTCGTCGTGGCAGCTGCCGTCCACGATCGCTGTCTGCAGCCTGCAAGTAGAGCAGGTGCCTCAGCAGTACACACATGCTGCATGGGCAGCTGGCCTGGATTGTTCCCAGTGGGTGTTTGGCCGCAGCTGATCCTCACGTGCACTGTGCAGCTGCAGCCTCAGCAGGTTGGGGAGTCAGTTCTTGCTGCAGACTGCGCTCACAGCTGACAGGGTACGGTGTCTCAGATGAATCTGACCACAGGTAATGCTGTCTGTGGCCTGCGGGCTGCAGCATAGAGGATACTCCTGTGCTGTAAGGATGGCAGTCAAAGAGCACCATCAGCTGCTTGAGAGATGCAGCAGTGGGGCAGCCCCAGCAATGTGCTCAGCTGGCCAGCAAGACCCACCTATAAACTAGACCAAGTGGGTCGTTGCCGTTGTCCTCTGCCAGGACTGTTTCGTCCTCAGGGCCCTTCATCTGGGGGCCTTTCCAACCAGGGTCAAAAAGCCGGATGTTGGGTCTGTAGTACCCATAGCCTGCACAGCAACAAGCTTTTCTGGGTCGCCTGAGGTCAGGAGCAGGTCTACGCAGCATCACTTCTGGCCAGGCAGTTGCAGGCACAACTTGCAGCCCAGGACGCCTGCAGCAGGCGACATCATGAGCCTGCGGCAGACACATCTGGCTAAGCAGAGCTGTAAGCAGGCTGAAGGCAGAGGTGCGCAATACCAGGTACCTGGATCAGTAGGCAAGATCCAAAAGTTGTCCCTGATGAGTGCACAGATCATAGAGTCCCCGGAAGAGATGTCCCAGCGCCCGTTCACCCAGCCGGTCACCCCTGCCAGGGTGTTGCCCCGAAACAGATCCCAGCTGCAGCGGAGCACATCAAACTCAGAGCCATGCCGCAGAGGCAGCAGGACCCTCACTGGGCTCAGGAGTGCTGTCAGCAGGACCAGGAGCCTCACCTAAAAATCATGCCAGCACCACCATGTGGGAAATACCAGAAGCCTGCACCAGGAAGGCATGTCAGTCGCTGGGGCCTCAGCCTGAGCAGGAGCAGAAGTCGGTACAGGTCTTCACCTGGCCCATAGCTGGTCCAGTGACAGTCCCCATGGTCAAAGAAGCCATGCTGATCCCCTCTGCACAGGGCGTAATGATCGCAGAAACACTCTGGGTGGGAATCAAATTGGTAGGGCACGTGTTGGTAGCTGGGGGCCAAAGGGTCATTGTACCCACAGGGCAGGCAACGCGGCGCCAACCGGTTGGCGTGCAGGTGATGCTCAGTGCTGCCGGCTGCAGTGCACCATTGAAACTTTTCTGGCATGGCCTTGCAGCCAACATCAAGGGCCACAGCTTGGGACATGTCAAAAACGAAGGGAGTCTTTCCAGGGGCACCCACCTGGCCAGTGGGGATACCTGTGAGACAAGCGGCATGTGTCAGAGGAGTGGAATAGCAAGCCTTCTGCATGGGGCGCAGACAGACAGACAGGGAGCAACTGACCAGATGTGATCGCTCAGGATGTAGGGAACTGTGTGGTCCATCGTCTCCAGCATGTTGAGCGTGTTCTCAATGAAAAATATTGTGTCTGCAGCAACTGAGGCAGGTGCCTCTGCTTCCCTTGGCACAAGACAGCAAGAACCAAGGCTAGGTGGAACTGCATGAATGACATGAAGCCCCTGCAATGTCTGTGCTATATGTTGCATGCTATGCGAGCCGCTCTTGATTGTGCCGCGTTTTCCTTGCTGTGTGCAGCCTGCTCACCATCATCCCCAAACAGCAGCCACTTGAAGGTGTCCAGGCCCATGCTATGGTTGGCTATGAAGGGTGTCAGGGTGGCCCTGCACAGCAGAAAGACAGGCAAGCCTGGGGTGCCATCGCGGGCAGCACAAGTGAGGCCGCTGCCTTGCAGCTCAGGTGGCTGGGCCACTCAAATGCCCCATGGCCTTTAAAGCCCACCTGCGATCCCCAGCCTTATGGTGCAGGCCCACTCCAGAGTTCTCGCTGTAGCCATAAGTCTCATTGTACAAGTCCATGCCTTCCTGCAGGCCATGGTGAAGGGCAAATGTCAGCAGGCAGAGCAGCTGCAGCATGCCAGGTGCTGCAGCAGCACGAGGGGACAGTGCAGGGCTGACCCAACAACCTGGACGCTGAAGCATAATAGGATAGTGCAGAGCCAACACTTTGGGCTCAGCACCGCAGCAGAACAGGACACTGCTCTGTTGCCTCAGCGGGCTGGGTGCTGCGGCTTCTACAAACCTGCATGATGGGCTGCGAGGCTATCAGCTCTGGCGTGACAGGCTGGTCAATGGTGATGAAAGTGGGGACGCCTCTGCGCCAGCCTCGCGACGATGCCACCAGCGGCAACCTGCACAGCAGCAGCCAGATGAGAGCCTGTGAACAGGCGCTGCGAGAGTCTGCGCTGTCCTGCTTGCTGCAGCAACAGAGCTAGGCAGCCTGCTCAGCGCCCGTGTGGCTGCGCAAGGGCATGCCAGCTTCGCGTGACTGGTCACATCTGCTGCACCTGCCCTGTTTCAAGGCCACAGGCCACTGCGGCTGCACCAGGAGCGATGCAGCGTGCTGAGCACCCCTGTGGCGCATGCGTGCCCCACACCAGCTGTCGTGGCGGTCCACATGCTGCCCCTCCCAGGCGAGAGGAGCGGTGGCCAGCCGGTCAGTGCACCTGCTAACTTCTGCTGGAATGGCGATGAGGAGGTCGGCCCTTGTCAGCTTGCGCTGAAACCCCTGGGGACTGCCATAGCGGCTGGGCAGCTGGTTGAGGGCGTGCGTGGTGTGCTTGGGCACCTCCAAGCGCCGCGCCCGAGACTGCGAGGCAGGCCTACAGGCGCAGGAGGGAATCATGCTTTGTTGAGTCATCTTGCACAGATGGCATCGCTACCTGACAGCTGGCCGGGAACAACAAGCTGTAGATGCCACAGATGCAAGAGAGCAAGGCCGCTTCACAATGCCTGGACATGGACAGCGACCTTGCTCGCCAGTTTGGTACAGGTTGGATCACATAGGGGCGGGAACTGTGAGGGTCCACTGCACAGAGAACGTCCTTACCTTGAGTGAAAGGCACTCCTGGCAGCTGGGACCAGGCTGATGGAGCACAGCAGCAATGCCACCAGCCATGCTGCAGCAGTGATTGCCTGCCTCTTGTTGAGTCCCATAAAGGAGCCTCCATTTCCAGGAGAATATGCTTCACCCATGCTGTGAGGCTTGGCCTATGTGTATGTGCTGGCGTTCTCATTGCTTCGAAGAAAGGCTTTGCTCCACACTTGTGGATGTCATCAGACAGCCTGTCGGATCTGCAGTCATTCTTGATGCAGCCGCATGAGTGGACAGCGTAATCGGGGTAGTCAAGGCAAGAAACGAAATTTTAGATTGCTGCCTGCAGCTGGCAGAGGAAAACTGCTTCAGGGCTTGTTAACAGCAACGGCAGAATCGATTGTGGTGACCAATCATGTGGCAAGCGTTCATCAAAAACTCGCGGTTTAGGAGACAGGGTGGTCATTATAACGCTGGACTTGAGGCTCATTGATCAGGCTACATTCGGGTCAGAAGCTCTGTGGCTACTCAAACTTGCTGGGTAGGGCTTGCCACGGCAGGGCTTGACTTGGCCTGGCCTTGAGACCATACCCCAGCTTAGATGAGGCTTGCCTGTCCTAAAGGGGCTTGCCCGCCTTGACTTCAGACAGCACATGATCATAGAATTGAGCTGCCAAATCAGCATTACAGGCCAGCTTTGAGGGCTCTGCAATGTTGCAGTCAGCAAGGTAGGCGCCGCTGTGGTTCTCTACAACTGGAGACGTTGCAGCATAGCAACTGGTGGCAGCCCCTGCAAAGACATGTTTGACTGATCGGCTGACGCCTCAGGGCTGCCATTGTTAGCAGCAGGAGGAGTGGAAAAGCACCACTCCCTGATGAGTTGACTGCACTCACCTGCCCCCACAGATTTTACTGCCATGGCCCAAGGCATGAACGTTGTCATGAATTTGAAGCCCTTGCTGTGGCGCCCAAGGTTGGTTTTGATCACCCCTGGGTGGACCTGCATGCATGTTGGCTTGCTGACGCTGCCACATGCTGTGACCAGAGACCAGGCAGCAGGGCAGGAAGCGCTGCTGGCAGCATGAGGAGAGCAACACTGGCAGCTGTGCAGGAAGGCAGCTTGGGGACTCACTGCATAAAACTTTACATTAAAGCCCTGTTCCCTGCAGACAGCAGGTCACCACGTGTGTAAACAGAGGTGCTGGCACCAGGCAGAAAGCAAGACACACCTGCTTGCCAACTGCTTGGCCATGTAGATGTCCCCCAGCTTGCTCTGCGAATAGGCTGTCCACGGAGCGTACTTGCGGCCGTGCAGGAAGTGCAGGTCGTCCATCTTCACCAGAGGCCGGGGAGCTTGCCAGGAGGGCATGTTGTGCGCTATGCTGGACAGCACCACCACGCGCACTGGATGCCCCTGCATCATGGTGGCAGGTGCACTTTCACATTCTTTAGGATGCCATGCACCCAGACAGCACACCTGCAGGTATGCGGTGCAGCGGTAAATGTCGATGTGCAAGATGCAGCTGATGCTTCACAGGCACTGTACCTGGGACTTCAGGTGGGGCAGCAGATCCTCAATGAGAGCCGCATGTCCATGCACATTCGTGCCG
This sequence comes from Asterochloris erici, assembly GCA_019693375.1. Lineage (NCBI taxonomy): Eukaryota > Viridiplantae > Chlorophyta > Trebouxiophyceae > Trebouxiales > Trebouxiaceae > Asterochloris > Asterochloris erici. Next base: position 202,688 of record JAAMXJ010000205.1, read on the forward strand.
ATCTGGAGGCACAGAGAGCGGAGCCTTTAGAACAAGCTACGGGGACTGATACCATGACTGCAAACAGGTGCAGAGCAGCCAACCTGCAGCTCAAACCCTTCCTTGGTCCGCTGCTCGGGGCATGCCATGACCCCTGCAGCAGCAGTGCATTCAAGGAGGGCATGCTGAGTTGTAATTTGGAGGGGCGCTGCTGTCCACGTGAGCTGCCACTTTGTTGCCAGTCAGTTGCACACTATGCAAGCACAGTCCACACAGCTGTGGAGAGAAACAGCTTCAATCTCTGTGCAAGTACAGATTATAAAGGCGTCCCACACCTGCGTTGCAGATGACCATGTCGAGCCGCTGCTTCTGCTGTACCAGGTTGTGTGACAGAGTGTGCACAGAGGACAGGTCTGCCAGGTCGAGCGGCAGCACGGACACCGATCCCTGCATGCCAGGAACCAAGGTGCATGTCGAAGTCTGCCACAGCGTCTGCAGGGAGAAGGCCCTGCACCTTGACTCCTGCTGCTTGTATCTCATCTGCCACCTTCTGTCCTGCCTCCAACGACCTGTAACAGAACTGAAGAAGAAAAATGCAGGACCTGCAATCCTGTGGGGTTCTTATTGATGCCGGTACAGCTGATGCAGTCTCCCCAGCTCCAAAACTCCTTGTTGGAGCCATGCTTGCCTTGAAGTCATGATGACATTGGCACCGGCAGAGGCAAGGGCCTCCACAGTCTTGGTCCCGATGCCTGCAAGCAGGGCACATGGTTGCTGCATCGCTCTCGCCAGCAGGAGGCAGTTGAGGGCGTAGGCCCTACCTGAGTTTCCTCCAGTGACCAAGGCTCCCTTCCCAGTCAAATCCAACCCCTGCACCACCTGCTGTGCGGTGGTTTTTGCCCCGAAGGGCACCATGCTTGACTTGTTTCAGAGCCCCTCGATGTGGAGCGTTGACATTCTGGGTCCTCACGGTTGTCTGATGTGGCTGGAGGTTTGATGCTGAATGTACTGGGACCTATGTCTCATTGTTGGGCTCATCCAGATTTCCTAGATTATTGCTGTGCTCGTACGACACTGCCATCTGGGAGCCAGCACAATGCAAGCCACTGACTGCATTACTGATCCAGCGGCCTTCCAGCCTTGATCTCAGCCAGCACTCTGTCATAAAATCTGCTCGACAGCGTGGCATTCACAGCTAGAGCGGAGGGTTTCACAATGGCGCAGTCACTGAGGTAGGCACCATTGTGGTCCTCCAGGGCTGCCGCCGTGGCGGCATACACGCTCGTTGACGCTCCTGCACAGGAAGCAGCTCAAGTTTGGCTGTCATCTGCAGGGCATACATCCTAATCAGCTTGCTGACACACAAGCTGGACGTACCTTGCTCTGAAGTCTTCAACCCCAAGATCCAATTGAGGCCCACAATCCATGGCGCAATGGCTGCGGCCCACTGTAGCCAGGACTGGTGGCGCATCAAATTGGTGCTGATGGTCCCAGGATGCACCTGCAGCAGACTTTTTTGTGATGACAGGTCTGACTGGAAATGCAGCAGGATGCCAGCTGCAACGATGCTCACGACATAGAACTTCATGTTGGTATCCTCCAGCCTGCACAAAGTACAAGCAGCTCAGCATGAGAACCCCCTGCGCTCTACTCTGCTTTTGAGGGGGCAGACGTCAAGCACTCACCTCCTAGCTGCCTCCTTGCACATCAGGATGTTCCCAAGTTTTGACTGTCCTGCAGAGGGTCACGGTGGTGTCAAGAGGTGCTACGAGGGGCAAGTGCACTGCAGAAAGCTGCAGGCAGGGCAGACGCAAGCTCATTGCAGAGGTGATGGGAGGTTCTGCAGTGGCGACCTCACCATACCTGCAGCCGCAGTGACTGGGCTCAGCATACTGTCAGCAGGCCTGGCACAGGTTGCTGTGGTTATAACAAGCAAGCACAAAACTTGGTCCACACAGCCTAGATTGTGACCAGACAGCCCTTTGCCGTGCTGGCCAAGAGAGACCTGACTCACGCAGGAAAAGGACGGTATGTCCTCTTGCCCTTGGTATAGTGCAGATCATCAAGGTCCACTCCACCGCCAGACCACTGAGGGATCTGGTGGCCATCGCTGGAAAGCCACACAATGCGTACAGGGTGCCTCTGCACGTGCATGCTGACTTTGGCAACCGTGTGTGCAACGAATCATCACAAGACCCTGCCTGGGAAGGTTGACTGCTCACCTGGGCGGTCAAGTGAGGCAGCAGATCCTCAAGGAGGGCAGCATGGCCGTGTACATTTGTCCCCAGCTGCACATCAATCAAGCAAGGGCGCGACGTGAGCTCACCTTAAGGTGGAATAGCAAGCAACATGGGGTGGTCATGCATTGAGCAGCTTGCCTGCAGCTCAAAGCCTTGCTTGGTCTTGCCTTGCGGGCATGCCATTACCCCTGCACACACATTCAAGAAGTGGCCTGTACTCCGGGATGTGGGTCTTCAGTGCACCCAGATAAGTCCCACCAGCATTCAGTATGATGTAGTCCAGCCGTTGATGCTGATTTAGCAGCTCTGTCGTAAGTGCATGCACAGAGTTGAGATCAGCCAGGTCCAGCTGCATGACAGAGACCTTTCCCTGCAAACAGTGAGAACTTTAGAGTGGCGTCAGGCAGCCTTGCCTCTGCAGTCTCATCCAGGCAAACCTTTGCGCCTGCTTTCCTAACATCCTCTGCGACACGATTGCCAGCCTCAACAGATCTGCATTCATCAGCAATGATGCTTGGATAGCTGACCTGCCCTTGAGCAGAGCCTCGCATCAGTGTGGACAGACCTTGAGGTGAGCAGAACATGACATCCAGCACATGCCAGAGCATCCACTGTCTTTGTGCCAATGCCTGCAACAGCATCACTTGGGAGGTGGCTGACCAAAACATGTTGAATATGAGTGCCAGTGCTCTAACAGCAACATATGTTGTAGGCCGCAATGCCTGGTTGATTGCTTTACCTGCATTGCCTCCTGTCACCAGGGCCACCTTGCCAGTCAAGTCCAAGCCCTGCACTACTTCCCTAGCTGTGGTATAGTGGCCGAAGGCAGACATGTCGCTTCGGATTGCAAAGATCCTGCCAGTACCAAAGCCAGGCTCAGATGCTTCGATCAGGTGCTACCAACAATTTGGGAGGCCATCCACTGACAGAGGTGCTGTGGTTTCAGAGCTGGGTGGGGATTGTTTTCGTATCATGCCCTGTCCCCCAAGTTGAAGCTGTCATGAATGCACTTTCTACAAGCTTGGGTTGTCTGTCTGCCATGAACACCAATGCATTCACTGCTGTGCAGGTATGTGCACAGCTGTCTGGTCTAAACTGCTAGTTAGTGGTCATGTTTATGATGGTCAGCTGTTCTTGAGGGCTTCTTCCAGGGGAGCTGTGAGCTGGTTGCGCAAGCGCTGCAGCCAGAGGTCCTCCTTTGTCCGCTGCAGCAAGGTGAGGTATATGTGAGGGTCAATTTCTGGGTGGTGTGCTTTGGAAGCACCATAAGGGTTGCAGTAGAGCTTGTAAAAGAGCAGCAATCGTCTAGCCTGATGCGTTGTACCGTAGCTCATGGTCCCATCTACACACTTTTATATGCAGTAAGCATGCAGTTTCAGGTGTGCACTGTGGTGGCTCACCGGCACCACCGCAGGCATAGCCATCTTGCCCTTTGTGCTGCTGATTGCACCCATGAGGGCACTGTCGTGCCTCAGGTTGCCCAGCGCTCCCATGGCTGCCACAGCTGCAGCAGGAGCAACCAAAACGAAGCTGTCTGCTGGTGCAATGGCACTCAGCAAGCTTTCATCCATAACGCCACTTGGCAACACAACATCTGGCAGACAGGAGCATCTACCAGAAATTGATGCAGGAAGGAGAGGGTGCAACACTGCCGCCGCTCGCTCATGCAGGCACTGCGCAGCTAAAGTACATCCACGCAAGGCAGCTGATTGGGGAAAACAGGCCATCAGCACAGCTTCTGCAAAAAAAAAGCCAGATCACTGCTTGAAGCAGGCAGCAGCAAATCAAAATCAGTCCCCAGCATCTCATGAGGGGCTCAGGCTCAATAAGAAGGCAACAGGCAGCGAGGCACTCACGTGAGATGGGCAGGTCACTCTCATACTCCTCGTCCGCATCTTCCCCAGCCGGCGCAAATCTCGACTTGGCCTTGCCCTTGCCAGACTTGACCTGCACAAGCCATCATGCCGGCCTAGACTCAGGCTTGAGCTGTGTACGTATGCTTGCCCTTGCAGCTGCCAGACCTGGTCAGCCAGCATTGTGCAGGCAGCTTGGCAGCTCAGCATGCCGCATTGCAGGTAGGCAGACGAACTATGCCAGGCTCCCACAGCATGAATTGCAGTGGCACTTAAAGTCCAGGTCAGCGCGAAGCTTGATGCTGGTAACCAGAGAGCAGCTCCATAGAATCACAGGGTGGGCTGCAGACAGCAGCTGTGGACAGCCTCCTCCCTAAAGACATGCTGCCGGTCTCTCAGCAGGACCCCTGGAAGCACATGCTGTCAAAAGCCCAAGCCCTGAGACAGGGGGTGGTGCGGGTCACCTTCTGTGCTGGCTGCGCCTTGGGTGCGGGCTTTGGAGGCTCCTCGGCTGCAGCGCTCGCCTTCCCCAGCCCTGACCTGCCAGCTGCCTGCTTGACCTACAACATGTAGCACGTGCACAAGCTGAGCAAGTTCATGGAGGAAACATCGAGGCACTCAGCCGAGCGCAGCTTGCAGCACTTGCCCAACTTGAGCCAGCACGGGCACATGACCATGGAGGAGCTCTCATGCAACGGCAGCAACTGCATGGGCCCATGCCCTCAGCAAGCTGCTCACTTTGGGTGCTGTTGGGCTGCCATTGAAGGAGCCCACTCTGATACCCAGCGATTCGATGCTGCCGCCCAGCAACTGCTCTGGGGTGGCATTCTTCATGGTGATGCTCACATACCTGCAGGGCAGCTTGCATAGGTTTCATGCTGAGAGCCCAGCCGCCAGACAGAGGGTTGAAAGCGCTTTCGAGCTGCTCAAGACTGTCCAGGGGCAGCTCTGTGGGTGCAATGCATGCAATGCAGCCGCTGCAGCTCTTGGTCCCTCAGGATGTTGACGTTTGACTGATCTGAAAACAATTGCCCTGCAGGCGCACTGAGCAGCAGCCACCTCACCTGTCCTATGTGGCAGCTTGTGCAGCGGCGGGGCGGCAGCTGCCGCACCACTTGCCACAGCACCTGTGACACTGGCAACCTGCCATGTCCTCTTGCCCAAACAGGTGCAAGCATGCCCACCTCAGCCGCCGTTGGCCAGCTCTTCCAGCACGTCAGGTAGCTTGGGCACCTCACACACACAGCCCCGCAGAAGACTGATCCCAATGACAGCAAAGCAGGTTCTCTACCAGCAGCTGGGGCAGCGCGCACAGACAGCATGCATAGCCCAGTGACAGGAGACCATACTTACCGCGCAGTGGCCACCTCTGCCATCCCGTCAGGCAGCTTGGGCAGTGCTACCGGGGAGGAGGGGTCCTTGGCACGCATTTCCTTTGTGGTGGTCTCGCTGGCAATGTGCACACATACATAGTGGGTCACCCCACTGCCCACGTCCTTGGACACCTGCAGCCCGCAATAACAAATTAAGCTTATGGGGCCTGCTGCTGAGACAAAAGGCACCTGCTTCAGGCTTGCAGGCTCTGCAGACTGGCAGCCACCAGATCCTGTTTCAGCCAACTGAAGGGTTCACTGATGGTGACAGGTGCATGCAGCGAACTAGGACAGGCTGCTGCATCAAGTAGACGGGCAAGTGGCAACTCACCGGCAAGAACAGCAGCTGAAAAGTGACAATGTCCCCTCCCTTCGTGTAGCATGCAGCCACCTGCACACGAGCTGTGTGTGTCATGACGAGCAGGAGGTCAGGGCTCAGCAGCTCACAGCCTGTGCGAGGAGCTTGAAGTGGCTGCCTCACCTCGCGAAATTCGCACCCCGTCTCAAAAGCCTCACGAATGCGCTCAGGCACATCGCTGTGGGCAGTATGCTGGAAGGGGGTCTGCAGATACATCTGCCTGCAAGGGACGCAGAATTGGCAGGCCTCAGCTGAGCAGAGGCCAGACACAGCGGCAGCAGCCAACCCAGGCAGGAGAGGTGAGTTGGGGACCAGCCATGCACACCCAGCAGGACTGCTGCTCATGCAACACCGATGCCCTCAGCAAGCCAAGCTGAAGAGCACATGCAAAGTCCTTTGCCTGGCCCGTGCTGGACTCACCAGCTTTGCCCCACCACATCACTCTCCTTGAAGCTCATCTGCTGTAGGAAGACCTGCAGGTCACAAGCGCAGGTTACACGGGCCCTTAAGGCGTATGGTCTCAGGTGTTGCAACCAAAGCACTCTCCTGTCATCTCTGCAAGCAGCCAGCCGACTTGCAGATCACATGCAGAGCTCTGACCTGATTAGCAAAGACAAATGGCTGGTGGGACTGCTCCACATCAATGAGAGTGACCGCATAAGGGCTGTACTGCAGCATCTCTGCCAGCAGCGTGTACTCCTTGAGCACATCCTGCACTTCTGCACTGCTGCCACTGGCGTTGGATGGTAGGCTGTGGTCCACTGATGCCTTCCCATTGGCGCCTCCATCTGAGCTGCTACTCAGCACTGCTGCCTTATTCTGGCTGGCCTGAGTGGCGTGGATATCAGCCTCATCATATGAGCTGTTTGACACAGGCAGGTCTGCAGCGTCCCCTCCCTCTGACTCCTCAAGGCTGGCCTGCTGGACCTTATCAGAAACACCAGGCTCTCGCTGAGTTACGACCGCTGTTGCAGTCGCCCTAGGGACTTCAGCATCACCGCTGGTTGCAGGGGGTTTGCTTGTGCATTGACCCATGTCCTATGAAGCCGTTGTGCAGCGAGAATTTGCTGGGGCAGACCTAGAACTCATACGTATGCGACCTGAGATCTGAGGAACTTCTGTATCCGCAAGCAAGCTGCCAGTGTCATGCAGATTATTGATGTCAGTGCAAAGCGCAAGTCGTGAGCATGCAATTTCAGTCTCAGTCAGTCAGACTCAGTCAGTTCAGTCGGGAAGGTAAGACGGCTGAGCTGTCATGAAGAGGGCCAGCGGCCGCCTAGGATCACCTCTGCCGCTCTCTCCAAGCCAGCAGGCCAGCAGCGCTGATCATGAGAAGCAATGGTAGCATGTGTCTGTCTCTGGGCTGGCAGTGCCCACCTGACTTCTGCAGCAGCATGACCAGCTGTCATTCATCAAAGCTCACACTGGTGCACCACATTGTGCCACAGCAGGCCCTGGAAGTGCAGCTCACGTCATTGCTGCTGCCACAGCTGATTCTGCTGCGCGCTGGCTTTGAGTTTGACCATTCTTGCCTCTGCAGCAGCAGCCATCTGCTCCCTGCGCTTCTTCTGCTCAAGCTCACTCCTGCTGAGTACCGGCCCTTTCTGCTGAGCCTTGCTGCTCTTGGACCTGCAGTGCCATTGGCAGTTGCTTTGGGTGCTGACTTGCACCAGCGCTGACCAGCAAGCAGACATGCAACACCTCAAATCCTGACCTGGCAAAGCTAAAAGGACATATGGTGCACAGCAAAGCCAGCTGATGTCAGAAAGCTGCCTGCCACAAAAAGCCTTACATGTTGGACAAAGTGGCAGCTTCGGCAGCTGCTTGGACGACCTCTGCCTGCGCAGCTACCCGCGCCTCTGCCTCAGCCTTGGCCTTGCGCTCAGCAGCTGCTTTTTTGCGCTCTTTCTCCTTCTCCCTTTGCCGAGCCTTCTTTTCTGCCTGTACATGCCAGGCAGGAGGTCTTTCAATCGACCAAGGCTTCAGGGCAGCAATTCTGAGCAGACATGCTGGAAGCACCCTGAATCCCACTGGGAACCAAGCCAGGCTTGCAGAGCACATACAGCAGCAAGCACCAAGAGCAGCGTGGCCAATACTCACCCAGGAGAGGTGGCCTGTTGTCACGCAGCAGAGTGCTCTTGTCGTGAGCAGCAGAGCTGCACGCCACTGAAGCCCACCTGTTTGGCCTGTTGCTGCAACTCCATCTCCTCTGTGAGGGCACTGGGCACCCCTGCTGCAGCGTAGTCCCACTTATCTGGCTCATGTGCCATGAACCTGCAACCAGGAATGCTGGACTTGAATGAGAGGGATACTTGCCTGGTTCAGGGGATTCTGCAACAATGTGAGGAGGCAGTATGGCGTAACCCTGGCCTTACACTGTAGTGTGTCTCAAGTCCCGTTTAGCCCAGGCAGTGCTGCAGCACCTGACCTGTAGTGTACCTGGATTTCTGCATGCCTCTTGCCAACAGTCTGAGGCCTGTGTGCAGGGCTTGAGCCAGCCAGCTGGCGCATGTGGACGAGTGCATGCAGCGCCCTGCTGACCTGCGAAAGGCGTCCCTCGCAGTCTTCTCGCTGGCCAATGCATAGGGCGTGCGCCCTCTCACATCCTGGGCTGTCGGGTCGTGGCCAGACTCCAGCAGCGCCCAGATCCTGTCCTCATTGCCAGCTCTGGCTGCCTTGTGCAGGGGGGTGTCCCTCTCCTGCACATCAGGCAGCAGGGGGAGAGGTTTGCAGCTATTGAAGTGCAGCACTCTGGCCAGCAGCCTGGGCACAGACACAGTGGTGTTGCCAGTCACAGGCACCCCAGCAGGTGCATGCAACCCTCACCTCAGCCTGCCGCCTCGCGAGAGCTTCAGCCTCCCCCTCAGCCTGTGCTGCAGCCTTCTCTGTGGCTGCAGCAGCGGCCATCACAGCCGCCGCAGGCTTTGGCTGCTGTGGCTGCGGAGACTTGACTGCCTGGGTGGAACTGCTGGCAGCCTCCATGGAAGCATCGCTGGGCTGAAAGACACACAGCAATGTCTTGACAACACGCTGCGTCTCAGACAGGGTTGGCCGCCTGCAGAGCAGACAAATGGCAAGTGGGGCGTTTGTGCATGGAGCTGCCGTCATGGTTGCTGGCACCCCGACGAGCTCCTGGTAGGCTGAAAGATCTTGCAGGAATTGTTTTGGCTGCCACAGATGAGTCCGTTGCGGGTGCTCTGCCGCGAGCAGACCGTCTCTCAGCAGCACTGCCTGACTGGTACCATGCAACTCGTATCGAACCTCACCGCGTGTTAAAAGGGATGCTGCGCACGCGGGGGTCGGCGCGGTTCACAAGTGGCAAGTCCCCATGGCAGATAGGCCGCGCATTGACGCCGGAAGCCTGAAGGAACACCAGGTCTGCTGCATGCAGATGGCTCTTCCAGGCTGTCAGGGTCTCTGTGATCTCCTTTTCAAGGGCAGCCTGCAGGCACAGCAGGGAGAGTTTGGCTGCGGCATGCGAAGCAGGGAGGTTCAGGACACAACAGTCACAGCAAACAAGTCACGCCATGGCTAGTGCCAGCAGTCTTGTCGTGGAGCATAGCTGTTGATCCTCCTTCAGAGCATGTGGCGGAGAGGTACTGGGTGCCCGTGAGTTAGCAGACATGCCTGGTAGCAGCAATGGCCAGGGTTGGCGCACCCACCTCATTGTACCTCCTGATGCGGGAGCCAGCCGACTTGGCAAATTTGCCAGTTGCATCCTGGGCAGACTGCCTGCCGCCTGCTTTGGCCCTGCAGCCAGACACATGGCGCAGGGCCTGAAGCTGAAGCACAGTTTGCAGGCATGTGTATGCTCGGCGAGTGCCTGCCTGGCTGCTTTCAGGGCTGGCGTGTGAAAAGGCAGCAGAGTATTGACCCATCAGTGGCAGGCACATGCGGCAGCTCTCTGTGAGCTGCATGGGCCTACCTGACGACATAGCGGTGGAAGGTCTTGTGCGCCAGCGTCTCATAGAGCGGCTGCTCGCCCTTGCCCTGCTGCTTGCCTGGCCGCGGCCGCAGGTCAAACACAGCAGCAGCAAAGTGCCCCGCCTTGCTCATGATGACAACCCAAGTCTGCGTGCTGCGTGCCACCTGCTGCAGGCTGTGCAGGAGCTGCCTGTCTGTCAGGGGGGCCCTGCTGTCCACCTCAGACACAAGCAGGCAGCGCCATACGGCAAACGGCTTGCCCTCTGCAGCTCACACAGAAGGCTGTGAGCTTTCAATGACGGGGGGCCGCCTTACACCCTGCAAGGGCATCACCCATGCAAGACGGTTGCCATGCCTGACACAGGCTCCCAGGGTGATCATTCATTGTGGGTGCAGGACATGGGCCGAAGCACACCATCTTGCCATGTGCATGCAGGCAGCAGTTGCACCTGGTGATCTGAAGAGTACCTGCCCACTGCGAGAGCGTGCCTGCCTGCCCGAGATGCTGGGCTGGTCATCCTCTGAGTCGCTGTCAGACCCTGAGATGCTGGACACCTGCAGCTGATGCAGCTTCAGCCAGTGGTGTGGCAGCCCCGAGCATCACGCGTGCCCCAGTCAGCAGCATGATCGGGTGCGAGGTATTGAGATGAAGTGATGTAGGTCTACAACTGTGCAAAAAGGCAACTGAGGCTGTCGTATGAGGCCAGGAGCGACAACATTGGCACAGGCAATCATGAAGCTTCACAGCAACACTTTGCAGCGCTTTAAGGGAGCCCTGCAGCCCCACATATCGGCCTGCCATGACAGCAGCTCAGTACCAAAATGCAGCCAGTCTCGAGGCGATCTGCACAGATTTGATGTCAGCACATGTTGTTCCATGCGCAGGCCTGCCGGTGTCTGCAGCCAGGCCGTGATGGGCAGCCCCAGGACACACCTCTGCATCCTCCTGCACATGGTGCTCAAACTCCTCCTCTGAGAATCCCGCCCTCCCAGCTGCCCGCCGCCTGACATTGAAGCGGTGCCAGTCTGAGCGGAAGTGTTCCCGCTGCTCTGCTGCGCTCCCAAAGGCGTGATCGCTGCCGACCCCTGAGAGGAAGAAGTTGTCTTGAGGCAGGTATCACGATGCTGTCTGACAGCATCAGGCGTGATTGCAGCCCACCGCATGTTATACAGGTGGGCAAGATCTCAGCTGCGGAGGGCGCTGCTGCAGCTGCCTCTGAGCTCCTGCATGCATGAGACGACTGGGACGGGCTGCATGAGCTACAACTCAGACCTGTCTTAGGACTTGCCTGGTGCCATGTTCCTCAGGTAATACGTCTGTGATATGCTGGAGTCCCACATCATCATCACCTTGGTCCTGAAAACAAACTTGAGACAGAGGGGTGGCCTGATCAATGAATGAAGCCGGCAGCTGCAGCAGGTGCCCTATTGCTGCAGTCATTGGGGCAAAGTGAATTGAAATGCTGAACACCTCAAGGTTCTCCCAGAAGCGGCCACCTCTGTCTCGAGAACCTTGAGCCATGTCCGAGCCTGATTTGCTGTTCAGTGTGCGGAACAACTTCTACCTGGGAGCCTTCCAGGCAGCAATCGCAGAGGCATCCGATTTGGAGGGTCTGTCAGATGCAGAAAAGATTGAGAGGGACTGCTACATCTACAGGGCCTACATCGAGCTGGGAAGCTATGAGGTCGGCCTGGATCTCTGCTGGCACATGCTGCTCAGGGGCAGGTAGCACAACTCATTGCCTGAGTGGCTCGACATCAGTTCCTGCCATGCAGCTTGTTATCAATGAGGTCTCAGGCAACTCACCCATGGCCCTTCAAGCCGTGAAGCTGTTGGCTGAGTTCCAGGGACGGAAACGCAGCACAGTGAGTTCCTTACAGGCAACTTTGTATCAAGCTGTGAAGCATCCTACAGGCCAACACATGGCAGCATGTTGGGCTGCAGCGCCGCACTGCAAGACCTTCAATGGCTGCTCGCCTGTGGCCAGCGTGAGACGCTTGGGACTGGTGGCTGTGGACAATCACACTGTTGCTCTGGTGCAGGACAGCGTGCTGCAAATGCTGCATACCTGGGCAGAGGAGCCTGCCTACCGCTCCAATGCCATGATGCATCTGGTGACAGGCATCATCCATGCAGCACTAGACAACTATGTGGAAGCCCTCAGAGCCTGCCACCCAGGCCTGAGCTTAGAATTGTAAGTCCTGCTGTCCACCAGCGTTGCCCTATCCACATGTAGTGCCTGTTCACTTCATTCATGAAGCTTGCGGCTCTGCTGCTGGACCTGCCCAGCCTGCTTGCTTCACCGCTGCCGGCCTCAACTTTGTGCTGCTGCTCTCACAGGCGGTCGCTGGCTGCTCAGCTGTACCTCAAGATTGACAGAGCCCAGCAGGCAGAGGAGCAAGTCAGGGTGGGTCGACATGCACCTGCACAGCCAGGCCGGAGTCATTCTGCTGCACTGCCCAGAGGCAATGTCAGGCAGGGATGCATTATAAGGCATAGAGACGTGAGCAACCAAAGGCGGCATCGTGCTGTCACCTTGGTGATGTAAACAAGCAAGGCTCCTGCAGTTGCTCACACTTGTTCCTGCTCCTGAAGTGTTGCCAGCCCGGACAGGACGCTCTGAGGCTTGATGCACATCAGTCTGATTGCTGATGCCAGCATGTGCGTAAAAATTTGCGTATGTCTGCAGGCCATGTCTGCGATAGATGAGGATGCCACGCTCACACAGCTGACCACTGCCTGGGTGAATCTGTACCTGGTGAGGCCCAAGTCTGCATGATGTTCGTACTGAATCAGCAATGGCCATTGCTGTTACCGTGCTGCAGGTAAGTTGCTGTCAAACACAGTGACAGTGTCGTGAAATTTTACTTCATCACCTGCCCAGCCTGAAGCAGCCTGCATACAAGAGCGATTGCCTTGTTCCTTCCTGACACATGACATTGCAGTTTGGGCGCTGCTTTCACATGTGTCTTGCCTGAAGGGCGGCAAGAAGGTGGAGGAGGCCTTCTTCATCTTCCAGGAACTTGGCGACAAGTATAGCTGGACGGTGAGCAGCCACTACTGGCCCAGCAGGGGCAAAAGGGTTGTTGCCCTATTTGGCCATGCACTGTTGCAAGTGTCATCAGGGTGATAGATGCAACACTCTACCAGCCTGCCTGCTAGACCAGTTACATGGGCAGACTCCACCATGTGCCCTGGACCAGATTGCTTGATGGGTCTCTATTGTCATGTTCTGCGGTAGGTGTGCCGCTCGACAACATTGACCTCATGTCCGGAGTCAGACATCTGCATGGCCTCAGTGTGCCCACTGCAGATGACCCCTGCTCAAAGTGCGCTCTGCAAGGCATAATCAGCATTAACACCGCTGCATGGTGCCCATGTGCCTGCTGGAGGTGCACTTGTCATGCAGCAGCGCCATGCTGCAGCATTTCATTGTATACAGTGCTGGCACATGTTGATGGTCCCCACATGCTTGCTGCAGGTGCGCCTGTTCAACGGCAGCGCCCTGGCCAACATGCGCATGGGGCGGTTTGATGAGGCAGAGCAGGCGCTGCAGGAGGCCCTCGAGAAGGACCCCAAAAGTGGAGACACGCTGGCCAACCTCATCACTGTCAGTCTGCACCTGGGGAAGCCAGTGTCGCGGCATAGCAAGTGGGTCACGGCTTCCCAGAGAGTCAGACTTCTGCTTGTATGCCTGCATGCTTAACTGTGTCCTGGCAGCGATACGGTCGGACTGCACCTGCAGATGATGCATCTTGTATGCGTCTCTTTGGCCTCAATCTCATCAGCCTGCATACGAGCTGTCTGTCCTGTAGCATAACACTGCCACCTGTAAGCTGGAAACCTGCTGTTATCTGAGCAACTTGTCGTGTCTAGCGTCATCCTGGCTAGCCTCCATCTCGGGTGGGCCAGTCCGTCTGGATTCAGGCTGCTTTTGAATGTCAAGCTACCGCTGCAGGACGCCTTGCTGAGCAGCGTGCCTGCTTTGCCTGCAGTCAGCTGAAGACAATTGCACCCAATCACTTAATTGTCAAGAGGACAGCAGAGGCTGACGAGGCATTCACCAATGCAGCTTCTGGTTTTGCTGGCTAGTCCCTATCCCTTTCTGCCCCTCTGTCTCTTCCAGACAGGTGTCCCGTTGCATAAAACCATGAAGGATATTGCTGCAGTGATATGCAAACAAACATATCGAGGTCAGGGCTTGTAAAAGTGAAGGACACGGGATGCAGGTACAATTGTCAAATGGTGACCTCAGGCTGCGACAGGTGCAGCATCTTTGGCCTGATCAGCAATGTCCAAAGGAGCGCCCTCGCAGCAGGTGTTGTCCACCTGAAGGCAGAACGCAACTCGGATTGCTTTGAACTCATAAAACAACACTTGGCAGCTCAAAGCCAGCAGGGTCACCTTAAAAAGTTCCCACTCCTTGATCCCGCAACGCTCTAGGGCGGCACACAAGCGGTCCTGCTGGTCATCAGCAGGCCAGCTGGCATCTGGCGTGACCAACACAGCACCTGCATCACCCAGAAGTAATTGCAGCATGTCAGGGGGTGCAAGGGCAGCCAGAGGTGAGCTGCTGCATCAGCCCACCTCTGTAAGTCTGTCCAACCGCTGAAGCTGCGCCAGCGTAGTAGAAGAGGCTCCAGCTGAGGTTGTCTGCAGCGTCCACAATGCGCCAAAACTCATTCGATGTGACTCCATTGTCCAGCGTCGAAAAGGAGAATGTGCCAGGCACCTTCCTGCGCCTGACTCTGCACAAAGGCAAGCAGGGAGAGGTCAGCTGCCTGCCCTCAAGAGCTGAGACTGTTGAGAATTCAAATTCGAAAGTGCAGGAGATGCATCACCTGTAGTGCCTTCTCCTCCACACCTCCTGCCCATCAAATGTTTGCACCTAAAGCAAGCTGGGCCCGGTCAGCTGGTCCGCACAGCAAGCACCTTACGAAGGTGCTAAAGTCAGCTCAGCCACCAGCACAAATCTGGCAGGTCTGCTGCTCATCACAGCATCTTTGTGGGAAGTGGCAGTCAGGCAGTGTCACATTTGTCAGCTACACAGACCAGCGAAAAATGCCCATCAAGGAAGCAGTGCTCACTTTGAATATTGGGTCATACCACAGGCCTGATTTGCCTCGATAGAACAGCTGCCACTGACAGGAAAACTGCAAGGCAGCAGCGGGGTCAGCTGAATGCGCAAAATGTAGCACTGCTCACAAGAGAGCAGGCAAAATTCCTGACGCACCAGGCAGAAAGGCAGTCAGCTCACCTGATCATAGGCCACATTGGCTCCTGCCACTACCCTCCAGCTGTGCGTAGCGCCAGGCTGAGACAAGTGCCCAATGAAGATGTCCTCTGCAAAACCACTCATGTGCAGTCAGCACTTGGTGAAGCACAGATTTTGCCAGGCTGCCTTGTCTCACCAGCAGACTGCCTTCCTCAGAGCAGCCACTTCATTCACTACCACCAGCCAGAGATTTTATATACATTCAAGGCCAAGCCGACTTATGTTTGGCTCGCAACAGCATCCAGTACCAAGGGCACACCTGCCTGCTCATGCGTGAGGGGCTGGCCCCTGAAGGTCTGCATCGGCTGCACATCAGGCAGAGAGGGCACCTCCGCACTCAGACCCAGGCAGTTGTTCTTCTGAAGGATGCACAGGCTGAAGTCCTCCAGCAGGGGCGTCTCGTGCGAGACAATGCAGCGATAGCTGCAGATCTGCAGGCACAGCAGGGAAACTGTGTGGCAGCTGCTGCCCAAGAGCAGCAGCACAGCATATGCTGCGTATATGTATTGCCAGGTCATGGGCTCTGTGCCGACACGATTCAGAAACAGAAACAGGATGCCTTAGGTGGTAGAGCCTGCAGGCAGCGCTGCCTGCCTGGCAAACTGCTGCCCGCCTGGCCTCCCGCCGTGCTTGCTTGCAATCCCTGCATACCTTTGCAGAAAGGCTGCAGCACCTTACAGCTGGCTCATCTGACCATTGGACTTTGGTACAGCAAGGCTCTGCAGGCACCTGATATACAATTTGTACGCGGCCTGGACGATCCCTGCCGCCCGACGTTCAGCACACCTGGTCGTTGGAGGCGCAGCCCTGCAGACAGTCCAGGGCTGCCTTGCACTGAGGGTCCCGCAGGCAGGCCACGATCTTCGGCCCACACTTGGTGCACATCTTCCACACCGCTGACAAATCCTGGGCCCGCATGCTTTTCACAAGGGAGACCTACAGGCCAGCATTGAGGGTCTCAGAACTGCGCAACCGCTCTGCCTGAGCTGAACACTCAGAGAGGAACCCACACGCTACCAGTAGAGTGCAAGTCAGCTTCCTGGTTAGCGTGCCACCCTTGCAGGCTGCATGCGATTCGCCATTGTCGTGGTACCACTGTCTGGGACCTGCCAAGCAAAACTCACCGGGGTCGTGTAGGCATCAATGAGGACGAGGAGCATGAAGAGGAGGCTGTCACTGTTCTGCTGCCTGTAGAAATCCTTCACGCTGTCCAGAAGCTTCCTGCCCTTGGCAGAGTGGCCCCTGTAATGCCATGGCCAGGCTCAGATGCAAGCAGCAGTACTGCACAGGGTCAAGCCTGTTGCCAGCAGCAACGCAGGCACCTGGCCAGGTGTTGCCTAGAATGCTCTCCAGTGGCAGTGCAGGCATCAAACTCTTCCAAAGCGCGACCTACCAGGGAAGCACTGCTGCAGAGGCCTCTGCCCACGCATTGCCCGCGATGGACTTGTTGTTCAAGCGCGTCATGCGCTCCAGGGGTTCTGCAGAGTCCAGCGCGATGGCGGTCGGCACTTGCTGCATCAGCGGCCGCACCACCTGCAAGCGCAGGGCTGCTAGCCTCGGCACACAGAAGGCGAGCTGGCTGCAGGCAGAGCCAGCAGCGCAGGCTGCATGCCGTTGGCACAGCCTGCTGCCTTCAGCACAGAGGAGAGCCAATGCCTACTGGAAGCATAAGCTGCACAGGCAGCATGCCCTCAGCATTGCCGCTGGCTGCCAGCTGCCTGCAGCGGCACACGTGTGGTAGCACTGGATGCAGCTGCTGACCTGTACTGTGCTGTCCTGCTGAACCTGGATGCTGAGGAGTATGACGGCCTTGCTGGCCAACTCCTGAAGCCGATTCAGGGCCTGTGGTTGCTGCAGCTGGGCATCAGTGAAGATGTGCAGCTGGAAGCCAGGGCTCTCCCAGGTCAGACGGGTAGCCACATGCTCTAGGACCTCCTGCAGGGAAGATGGACCAGTTCCGCCACTCTGACAGGCGGTAGATCAAGAACTAAGAGGGGCTCTTGCGATCACCTGCCAGGGTGGTCCAAGGGGACTAGTGTCACCAGCAGGCACTATGGCCACCAATGTGGCCTCAGCATCTGTGTTATGGCCCTGCTGGCTGCCGGCAGCTTTGCTCCGTGAGCTGACACTGCTGGCATGGCAGGCGATCTGGCATCTCCTCTGACAGAACTGATCACTCCTGTTGACCGCCTCGGGATGCGTCTTGCTGGCATGTTTCCAGCCAGAGCAGCGGTGATGCTGCCTGCGTGGCAAAATGGTCTGGGACAAGCAACGACAAGGGTCTGTTGAAAGCCGAGTGGTCGGCATGGCTGCTACTGATCAACTCACACCAAGGAAAATGCAAATCATCATTTGACCTGCATGCTGACCACTTTAGAATTCAGGAACTCCGCCAAAGTCTCAATTGCCAAACTTCTGGGCCAGGAGGCCTCCAGCTGCAGCCTTGATCCAGTCATAAGATAGATGGCCCATTGCTTGCCTGCAGTCAAGCAGAGTGATCAGAGGTGGGCAGCGCAGCAGCACCCAGGCCCCATCTCCAGCCCGCTGCGCCTGCTACACAGAACAGACTCTGCCAGCAGCACCCAGACTGTAGTGGAGGTGCCCATGCTGCCAGTGACGCATCATGCAGGCATGCTGAAAGCCAACTCATCAGGCTCCAAGGTAATGTGCTGCATGCCCTTTTGAGGGGCCATGCGCCACAATCAGCCGCTGCCCTGCTTGGAGTGCATGGCATGGTTGGGAATCCAGGTGCTTACATCCCTGACTGCAGCGAGGCCTGGACACCGCTTTGGAGGATGACACTCCCACCAAGAGAGCGAGGGTGAGTGCTTCTGCATTGGGCTCGATTGAGCGCCACATTTTTGACCGCCTCCGACATTCGCTGCAGGAGGCGGACAGCGGACTAATCTCAGAGGAGAGGAGTGCTCTGAGCTGGGGCAGATCGCCAGTAGCACGACTTCGGTCCCGTTTCGGAGCTGGACCAGACATCCCTGCCCTGCCCATCAGCCTGCCCATCAGCGACTCCCAGCAATCTGCAGCCAGCACCTATGCAGGTGCAGCATGCTCAACCCCTGTCTAGCACCTAGTTCAGGATCCCCATCTATGAATCATGGATGAGGCGCAGCTTCTGACCTTGTGCCTGCTGAACAAGCTGAGCAGCCCGCATTGTGTGCCCTGCCTGCAGATCTCTGCTGCGGGGAGTCGGATCTGTTTCATGACAGAGCTAGCCCCGCTCC
This sequence comes from Asterochloris erici, assembly GCA_019693375.1. Lineage (NCBI taxonomy): Eukaryota > Viridiplantae > Chlorophyta > Trebouxiophyceae > Trebouxiales > Trebouxiaceae > Asterochloris > Asterochloris erici. The sequence goes on from JAAMXJ010000205.1 coordinate 220,927, forward strand.
GCTGCTGCAGCAGGCGCCCCTGGCTCACCTGCAGCATGACAGCCCAAGGCCGGCCGTGGACTGCCCTGCCCAGCAGCGCCAGGCCCTCGCCTCAGAGCTGGACCTGCATGAGATGGTCAGGTGCGCCAACGTCGGCGGCTGTCAAGCAGGGTGTGCCAAGGCAGGCAGATGACCTCATCTATAGGCACAGTGTGCTCAGCAAAGGACACGCCTTCTGCAGCACTTAACTGGAGCACCGATGTGGCGCAGTGCAGCTGCCGGCGGCACTGTCCACAGAAGCGCAAGAATTGTGCCAGCAACTGCGCACCCACCCTCATGGTGCTAGACGCTGAGTAATGGGGATGCAAGGCACTCTGCTTGGGGCTGTGTCGTGCTGAGTCACACAGGACTGCGCTTGACAGGAATCGAGTCCAGCAGGACCCTGTGCGAGTGACAGGCAGTCCTGGTTGAGGCTAGCTGAGCGTCCACTGCCCTCAGCCCTACTGTGCTGCTTGCGCAGGGACCTGTATCGGGCGCAGGTCACTTTATTATCTGACCCTGGAGCTGCTGCATTTGGTGCATCGCTTTGCACCTGAACTGCCCCAGCAGCAATTCTCACTCCTGAAACCGCACATGGTCAATGCACGGAGCCCCACATAACACCACTGCAGCAACCTTCCTTACGCGAGTTGGTCTTGCTGCCCACCCCTACTGTGCCACACTTGCTACACCAGAACGAGATGGCCTTGCTGCTCGACCCCTGGTCGTGCCACAGATGCTGCACCAGTAAGCACACAGCTTTCCTGGCTGTGGCCTTGCAGGAACCTGTACAAAACAGAGGTGGCGCTGCTACCTGACCCCGACTACCTGCAGAGACACTCACAGGAGGTGGAGCCTGACCTGTACCTGCAGCCCTGCATGCGAGCCGTTGCCATCAGCTGGCTGGTGGAGGTGGCGCTCGAATTTGAGATGCACCAGGAGACACTGTTTCTGGCAACCCACCTCTTTGACCGCTACCTGAGCCAGACGCGGGTGAGGCGCCAGGGGCAGTCTGCAGGGGGGGCAGTCCAGGAGAGCTGCTGCTGGGGTGCGGCTTATGCAGGGGAGGGGCAAGAAGAAATGACATTTGCAGGAGAAGAGCATGTGTGCTGAGGCTGTAAAGGACCCGGCGCGGCTGCAGCAAGGGGGCGCATAGGCTGTCTGACTGGATAGGTCCAGCTTGTGGCCGCAAGGCGCAAGGCTAGCAGTGCGATACTTTGCACAAGCAGCGTTGTGCAGATTGGCAGGCAATCGAAGGGACTTGCACAGCTGCCCACATGTTGCCCACCACAAACAAGCCTTATCCCACACAGGAGCTTGGATGCCCAGCGATGTTGGATCAGTGTCAGCCTTCTTGTTGTGGCTGGCAGGGCTGGCATGCCTGTGCAGTCCTTGCTGATTTGACAGCTCCTGCTGAAGGCTGGGCCTGTGTGTTGTGCTCACCCTCTGCCAGTTCCGTCCCGACGATCATGCTGTCAGGAGCTGTTCCTGCCCTCATGGCCACCCCTGCCAGAGGGAGCGTCCCATACACATCTCGCCCTCTGCCTGTCTGCAGGGGACAAAGCGGAACACTCTGCAGCTGCTGGCTGTGTGCTGTCTTCTGCTGGCTTCCAAGCATGAGGAGGTGAGCAGCACCCAGCACTCTCGAAGCTGCCAAGATAAGCTGCCAAATCACTGACATTGTGTCAAACTGCTGTGCAGGAGCTGCACCCCTCGCTGAGAGAGTGCACTGCAATTGCAGATCACTGTTTCCTGGTGAGTGGCAGCTTTTGCTGACACGTCTGCATGAGGCTGCCAACTCTTCAGCACCAGCTGTCTGCCAGTGAGACACCAGGCCCAGAAACAAGGGAGCCAAGCCCTCAATTTGCACACTGCCGCTGGCCCGCAGGGTCGCCTGGTGGTGGCTTGCGCTGGCACAGTCAGCCCAACTGCCGCTCTCGCTATCATCTAGCCACACAGCACCAAAGCATGTCCATCACAAAGTCGAGGTCTACTAGTAGACTGCTCAGCCCCACCACATAGGGTTAGGACCCAAGCAGTGGCCTGGCCGGCACCAGTGGCTGTCACTGCCCCACTGCAGCACTGGCACTTGCACAATGGACTGGCAGGCATCACACCGGGCAGCCCACCTCCCGATCACCTCCCATGCAGGCGTCTGGTGCCTTCACCTCAAACACATGCTGGAACAGGCGGGCGGCACACTATGGCAGCAGGCACCCTGTCGCCAGGCACCCATCGCCTGCCCTGCAGGTGTCTGACCTGCACGCCATGGAGGGCCTCGTCCTGCAGACGCTCGACTTCCGCCTGAACTCCCCCACTGCCCACACCTTCCTCTCCATCTTCAGCGAGGGAGTGGGGCTGCAGGGACGCGCAGCAGCGCTGGCCTCCATGTACACAGTGAGTGGGCACCTGCCGTGCAGCACGAAGGCGGCTCGTCCTGGCCTGCATGTACGCAGCAGCAGCTGTGGACCATTGGGACAGCTATCTGCACAGGCAGCCATGGGGACAGGTTGCTGCGCTGCCTTCCGGAGAGCACCAGCCAGATCAGAAGACAGGGGAAGGACGGGCAGGGGTTGGGGTGCCACGTCAGTCTTGCGTGTGCCACTGATCAGCTCCTGCAATGCCGCAGGAATCGTACAAGAAATGTAACTTTGCTGAAAGGGAAAAGACAGGCCTGCAGGTACAGGCATGTACGCAGGTGGGCAGGGGAGGTGCACAATGACTGAGCAACTGGGGCATGAAGCGCGGTACATCGGCTCTGCAGCAAGGCAGCTGTGCTGCAGTGCAGGGCGAGGCGTGTCTAGCATGGAGGGCAGCTCTGACGCATGGTGTTGTCAGGGCGCCACTGCACTGCCCACCTGCAGAGGAGCACTGGCGGCAGCTTGTGGTGCAGACTGGGCATTGCATCAGCAGAGTATGGGAGCATTGAGGCGGGCTGGTGCTGGCTGCGGTTTGAGGCAGGCTGCGTCACCAACATGTGGCATGTGGTCAGCCAGGGCCAGCTGTGCCCTTGCCTTCAGCTTCTGCTTCCTGCAGTGCCCAAGCACCACCAGGTCTTTGCTGCAGCTGCATGGCAATGCTCCTGGTGTCCTCCTCAGTCGCCCTCATCAAGATGCTGCTGCCATGGCTACAGGAGCTGGCCCTGATCGAGTATCGCATGCTGTACTTCCCACCCTCGGTGATAGCTGCCGCAGCTGTCTTGCTGGGGGAGTCCTACTGCGGCCCTGCCCGCGCCTCTGCGCAGCTGAGAGATCTGTCTGGATATACACCCCAGTTGCTGGGTGAGCTGTTGCTGGGACCTGTCCAATAAATTTTCTCAGCTACAGGGTGGGCATCTGTATGACTACATGCCTCAGGGTCTCCTCCAGTCCAGCCCCAATCAGTGATGCTGCTGTCTGTAAGGTGCAACTTCACCTTTCCTGCTGATCGACAGCCTGGATCAGCAATACGTGGCTGCTACACATTGCAACAACTACGCCTTTCTTGCCTTGATTACTGTCTGCTTTCAAGCTACACCATCTGGTGCATCTGGCAGACGCCCTGCCAGCCTGCAGCCCTTTATACCCTGCACCACGTCAAACCTGCGTCCAGCCTGCCTTGTGCCCCTTCCCCAGGCTAGAGAACTTCGGGCCATACACTGCTGCTCAAGGCTTTGCCTGCAGGCTGCTGCATGAATGATAACCGCCAAAACTTCTATGGGCCCATGCTGTGGGGCAGCTTGCCAACTCCATACGGCTGCTTGTGTGCAAATTGCTCATGACTTGGTGGAGCACACGCATTCACCATGTACCCCTGTAGGGTGCAGCATGCAGAGGCTGCACTCCTCTCTCTTGCTCTAGACCTGCCTCATGCGGCTGCAAGCTCTCGCCAACAGCTTCCTGTCCCCTTGCTGCAAGCTGCGGCGGAGGATCTCTTCAATTCGCTGCTGCACGCTTCCCTCCAACACCCTCCTGCTTCCACATTGCAGGCTGCTGCATGGGCGAGCTGTTGGTTGTAGCCCTGCGGCTATGTGTCCAACCCTGCACTAAGGCACAAGGTTGCTGCTGATTCAACCCTGTTGCACTTCTGCAGGCTGCTGCATGGAGGAACTGCTGGAGCTGCACCGCCGCATGGACGAGGCAGACGATGCCCAGAGCCCCCTGATGGCGCCCAAGGAGAAGTACAGCCAAGCCCAGTGGCACTGTGCGAGCAACACTGGGCCCCACTCCTACCTGCCAGAAGCCATCTTCCAGGCAGGGGCTGCACAGCTGCCACGCGCGGGCGCAGCCGGCAGCAAAGTGGGGTCTGCAGCTGGCCCGGGGGCTGCGCTGGAGGCATCCCCGCCACCGCAGCCGCATGTTCACAAGTCAGAGCTGGAGTCTGCTGCCAGCAGCCGCCATGTGCTGCCTGTGGATCTTGTGGCGCAAGCAGGCGGCCTGCTGGCCAGCACAGTCGGGCACCAGGCACCAGGCAGTGCCAGGGGGGCCCTGGCTGCAGAGGGGCACCTGCGCAGCGCTGGCAGCGAGCCTTCTGGGGCCAGCGGGCTGGGGTGTGCCCTGCCGGGAAGACCCACAATGCAGAACCCCCGACTGCCCGCCAAAGGCACAGGTGTGGCAGCGGCGGCTGCCAGCAGCAGGCCGCAAGCAGAGGTGCGCGTGCCCAGGGAGGGGGGAGGTCTGCAGCAGCGCGCTGTCAGCCCTGCTGCAGAGCCCCTGCAGGCCCAGTGGTGGGAGGAGGGCGCTCTGCAGGCGCCGCCAGCGGCAGGCTTCACCCCTGTGGGCCTCGAAAATCTGGGCAGGAGCGGCGCCACGTCAGCAAGGCACACCTCAACAACGCACACCAAGCAGGCTGGGCACCGCATTGCGCTGGGGCCTGGGCGGCAGCCCATGAAGGTCCTCTCGTCCCACGCTATCTCCTTGAAACAGTCGGTCGGGTACTCAACCCAGACCTCGCCCCTGAAGAAGCAGCGTTGCAGCTGAGCCAGGCACAGCAGATATCAGCAATGAATGACTACGTCTCTCCCATGACACATGTTTTCTGCTGAAGTGTACGGAATGACACATCTTTTGTACAGTCCCTGAGCCGCCAAGGAATGATCCCCAGCATGAACTTGCAGTACCAAGGACACTGAACAGCAGTTGTCAAGAGGTACATCGGCTATGAGCATATGCGCACTGCCACATGATGAACCTTGCCATGCAACTTTGCTTCCTGGACAAGCAAGCAAGAGGATGAGGGCAGTGTGACAGTCATTTTCTTTTCAGGGAGTCTCTGTTGAAGGCAAACTCAGTCTTCAGGCGTTCCCGCCAGCCCTTGGAGGAGGCAGAGCCAGCAATGCCCTTGAGGACTGTTTCCAGCTCCTTGTAAGTCGGCCGTGTGCCCTGGGAGTGCACACACTCAGACAGGCCTCCCTCGTCCACCAGGTGCACCTGCCACTGCCCGGGGTAGCACCTCAGCAGCCTGCAGGCGCAGACAGCCGGGTCACGCCCTCAGGATGGGGGCTCCAAGCTGGCAGATGAAAGGTGGTTGGGACAGCACAAGGCCCTGCAGGCAGGGCTGTTGTACAGGGATGCCAGACTCGCTGGGCTGATGTGCAGCTTAAGGAACAGGTGGGGAAGCCAGCACGCCTGAGATCAACATCGCGGCTCTCAGCATCAGACAAGCTGCTGGCACTGGCAATGTCACAACAGACCGCTGGCCTTGGGCTCTCAGACTTGCCGGCAAGCTGACAAGAATGTGCAGCACACCCACCTGATGGCATCGCCGCCGATGCGGTACTGCTTGAGGAAGTAGGTGTCCTCAAAGGTGGCAAGCCACTCCTCTGTGCCCTGCTTTTTCTGCCCCCATCCAAAGTCTGAGATGACCTGCAAGACACACCTCTCAGGTGATCGGTGCATGGCCAGACGTTGCGGGATTGAGGAGCCGTGTGCCATCGATCAACAGGCTGTGGACCTCCAGGCTGCACTGTGTTGCGCACTGCGATGGGCTCACCTGGCCAAGCTGCCACTGGGGGTTCACCAGCAGCGTCAGCTTATTTGTGCCAGCGGCTTCTCTGGCCTGCAAGGGCACAAGTCAAACATCGTGTGTGTCCACAAGTGCGGCGCTGAGACCTTGAAGGTGATGGAAGACGTCGTGAGTGGCAGCAGCCAGACGGCCTCTCCTCCAGCCCGATTCAGCAGAGCTGGGTGCCTCGGGCAGGCCAGCAGGGTGGCGAGGCGCTCACCTTGCGAATGGTCTCTGGAGTTGGGAACACCACAGCGCAGATCTTCTCACTGATCCATGCTCCCACAGCATCACCCTGCAGTGTGAGGCAGTCATTCTGCAGCCAAAGTGTACCTGTCACCAAGCCTGCTCTCCAGCTGGATCTTCATTTCGCAGTAATGTAGGTTCACACCTGATCCCAAATGCTGGCAGCCAAGGGGCCCTGCAGGCCAGCATCTGCTCTAAGGCCTCTGAGTATGTGCTCCACCATTGGTAGTACAGCCTTGAACTGTTGCCTGACACCTCCAGGCCTGCAGGGCCACAAAGCATGTAGTCAGCCCTGCTACACTGGATTGAGGAGACTTTGATGCGGCCATGGCAAGTGTCATTCAGGCTGGAAGCATGCATAGCCACCCTTGCTGTGCTGGCTGTGCTGTGCAGCCACAGGCTGCCTAGGGTATTCGTGCAAAGGCCGGGCAGGCGGCGCTGGGGCAGCCTCACCAGTCATCAAGATCGGTGGCACCAATCAGGGGCAGCAGCAGCTCGAGACGCTGCCGTGATTTGCCATCTGCATGCGCCCTGAGACTAGCTGCCAGCGCCTGCTGGCTGACCTGCTCAGCATTCTGCGGAACGGCATACACCTTCTGCCTGCAGACTGCCTGCATGACTGTCAGTGAACACACTGGTGACAAGCCATCATTGGAAATTGCTGCACTCACCTTGCATCGACTGCTGGATCTGCTGCGGCCCTGGTCATTTGCCTGCCGTGTGCTCTATACTTCAGATGCATGGACGGTTGCGCCTGACAGGTATGACCAGCATGTTGCCAGTGAGAGAAGGTCTGACAGCCAGAGTGCTTGCTGCTCCCCAACATGGTGCTGTTGAAATGCATGCTTCAAGATATAGTCCACTCAATCGTGACACAGCCAGGATCAGGTCAGCAGGAATATCTCATCCCTGAGAGAGCAGATGGCAGGCTGCTCAGCTCATCTACATCGCTGTGCTGTGCACTGTGGTGTGCAGCGGCATGCCCAGGTCCGTGTAAGCACCCACATCAGGCTATGTTCTCGGCAACACATAGCTCAGGTGCGCTGGCTAACGAAGTGGAGCTTATATTGGCCACACATCTCGTCAAATTTTCTGAAAGCCACTTTGTGTTGTTACAGCAGCATGAGCTGCGGGGCAGCAGAGCTTCCCACAGAACGCAGCGATGGAGCCGCTGCAGGGCCTCAGGTGCTGTTGTGCAGCAGGCAAAGTCAGACTACCGCCAGCGCAATGCAAAGGATATCCGCGTCGTGGTGTTTGGAGCTACCGGCTACATTGGCAAGTTCGTTGTCAAGGAGCTGGTGAAGCGGGGCTACAGTGTGGTGGCCTTTGCCAGGGAGAAGAGCGGCATTGGAGGCAAGCAGAGCACACAGGATGTGCAGAAGGTGCGCTGATCACCTTCCCCGGACAAATGCAGGCCTGCGGCAGACCCCCTGGCTGAGTCCACGCTTGCAGGTTGCCACAGCATGGCTATGGTTGTCATGGCCGGAGCATGTTAGGTGTTCAAGCATCACAGGCTTGGGTGGCCTGGACAAGCAAAGCTTAGATTTCAGATGCAGCAACTTTTGCAGCTCGCCCCAGGTGTAAGGCTTCACAGGCTGGCCCCACCAGTCGCCACACACAGCATGCGCGGCGGCGCAACACCAGACAAGACCTGCCGGCTGTCCCCCTTGCAGGAGCTCCAGGGTGCTGAGGTGCGCTTCGGCAGCGTAAGTGACGAGGACTCGCTGGCGCAGGCAGCCTTTTCGGACCCGGTAGATGTGGTGGTGTCATGTCTGGCCAGCCGGACTGGGGGCAAGGTGACCACCTGCCCGCTGACTGATTCTGGCGGCCACCAGAGCTCTGGTGACTGTCCTGCTGGATGCAGGGCTGCTGGTCAGCAATGTGCAGGCCTTGGTTCTTGGGGCATTGCCCTTATCTGCTCCGGGGCCGAAACGTCTGCAAGCGTGTCCTGCCTGATACCTGAAGCTAGCTTGGGTCTCAGGCTCTAGCAGGGAGGCTTCTGGACATAGCTGAGGCTTGCTCAGTGCACACAGCAGAGCACACCAGCCACAGGCCGGCAAGCTCCAACCCATCCACCTGTGCCTGCAGAAAGACTCGTGGGCCATCGACTACCAGGCGACCCTGAACACACTGAATGCAGCACGGAAGCATGGAGCTTCCCACTTTGTGCTGCTCAGCGCCATCTGCGTCCAGAAGCCCCTTCTGGAGTTTCAGCATGCCAAGCTGAAATTTGAGGAGACACTGCAGTCTGCTGGGGACATCACATACAGTATCGTGAGGCCGACAGCCTTCTTCAAATCCCTGGCAGGCCAGGTGAGCTCGCTGCAGAGCTCAGGGGTGCACCTGGCCATGTGGTGTGCTGCAATAACCACGTTGAGGCGTGCCACTGGTGCCCTTGTGGGCTGAGAAGGTACACCGTCCGATCTGCTGCATTGTGGTCCCGTCTTCCTTGTACTTGGCAACAGCAGCTGCTGGCAGGGCAGAGGCAGGGTGCAGGCTTTGCCCCAGACACACAAGCGGGGAGGCGCTTGGCTGCAGGTGGAAAACGTGAAGACAGGGAAGCCATACATCATGTTTGGCGACGGCCAGCTGGCCAGCTGCAAGCCCATCAGTGAGGCAGACCTGGCTGCCTTCATGGCTGATTGTGTAGCCAAGGAGGACAAAGTGAACCAGGTCCTGCCCATCGGAGGTGAGGCTGCAGATGCCAGGCAGTCTCTGTCAGGCAGCCCTGCCAGCGCCATTCCTTGCTGGAGCCCTCATTGCCGAGCTCCAGCTGCCAGCAGGGTGTCAACATCTGCGCACCTATCAGTGCTTGCTTCTTGAGCAGGCTGCGTGAGGCCTGCAGCAGCATGTTGTTAGCCCCGTGTCCCAAGTCCTGAGGTGGTTGCCTGTGCTGCTGCTGCATGGCAGCTGCAGCAGGGTGGTCCAGCAATTTCTGTCAGCTGTGAGGAGGCACATATTGAGGCTGCAGGCCTGCCTGGGCTAGGACTTGAGATTTTGGTTCCCCCTGCAGGACCAGGCAAAGCCTGGTCTGCTAAGGAGCAGGGCGAGTATCTGTTTGAGCTGAGCGGGAGGAAGCCCAAGTTCATCCGAGCCCCCATTGGGCTGATGGACGGCATCATCAGCGTCTTTGATGGGCTGGCACGGGTCTTTCCTGCATTGGAAGTGAGCTTGGGGCTGCTGTGCGCCTCAAATCGCTGATATTGCACGTTGGCCACTGGCTTGTATCATCATGTGCTGACAGCAGATAATCCCAACCATGCCACCTGCTCATGGCTACACAATCGATAAGCAATCCGAAGACGCCTTTCGTTGCTGACCTGCAGGACTCTGCAGAATTTGGTCGCATTGGCAGATACTATGCCACAGAGAGCATGCTGGTTTGGGACCCAAAGAAGGAAGAATACATTGCAGATGCAACCCCTAGCTATGGTAAAGACACCTTGGAGGCCTTTTTCCAGCGGGCTGTTAAGGAGGGACTGAAAGGTCAGGAGCTTGGAGATGCTGCCGTTTTCTGAACCCTGCTCTCATATGTTTTCTGCTGCCGTGTGTGAGTTCATAGCCCTCGAGGCTGCCACATTTTGAAATGCATTTCATTTGGGGTCCCAATTGGGACAACCCACCCTCTTAAGCCTGCTGGACAGAGCAAAACATGATGCATCATGTCACTGCAAGTGAAATAATTGTTAGCATGGCCAGCTATGATAGTCACAAGAGCAGAGGAGCCGAACTAATTATTGTAGTAAGTGTTTGGGAGGCCAAGCCAAAATTTGAATCGCTCAAGGCTTTCATTGCGCACTTTGCTGCCCTGTTTGGACTTGCGCTTCATGTCATACTCCTGCCTGCACCCAGGAGCAGCCTGCTGAGCAGCTTTTTGCAGTTCTGGCATTCCAGACACATGCAACCAGAACATATGGTGCTGACATCAGCTTTGCGTATGCTTTGTATTTGAAAGCCAAGCCTCACCTCGTGAACTCTGAAAGCAATTCCTTCAATCGCCGCTTGGAGGCAGGCTTGCCCATCTTTTCCATTGCTCTTACAACCTGCAGCAGCACCATACAAGTTGTTAGACCAGGGCTTGTCTCCTTGCTGATGGTCAGCCAAAAGAGCATCTCCCACATTCAATGTTGCAGCAACACATGCCTTGCACAGTACAACTGCTGGCGTCGCAGCCTGCTGCTGCCCAGCATTGTCAAAGACTGTGACGGAGGTATTCCCACAAAGCAAAGCCTCTGACATCCAAGAGGGTCAGGTCAACAGCAGGCACAGAGAAGCCAAGCGACTGGCCACGCCCACCTGCAGTGCTGGCTTGAACTCCCCTGTGCGCACGCACAGCTCAGCAATGCAGTCAAACATGGCCTGGTCGGGCATGCCACCAAGCTCCCAGAACTTTTTGACCACTCTGAGAGCTGGTTGCACCTCTTGCCTCTGAGCATAGCCCTGCAGCACAGCCAAGCAGTGGAAGTGGTGCCAGGCCGGCATGTCAATAATGCCACTTTCGCGGCTCCGCGCAGCTAGCTTGCCAGGGCAAACCAATGCCAGGGCAAACCAATGCCAGGCAGCAGCTTGAAGCAATGACTGGCTGCTTCACCGCAGAGTGGGGCCTGGCATGCCAGGGATGGGACTGGCATGCTTCCTGGGCATTGGAGAAAGCCTTGACAACTGCGCTTGCCTTGACGACTGCGCCGAAGCCCTCAATGGGGAGGGCCACCCCTTCCTGTTGAGCAATCTGAGTGGCCATCTCCAGATAGGACTCAGCTTCGGCCATCCTGCCAGCCTTGCTCAGGCCGTTGATCAGCACATTGTGGGCATAGAGGTCTGACTTGGCGCCAGGGGCGTCCTGCAAAGGCATGACGCCACGTCCGGTACAGCAAACAATGCTCAGGACCAGAAGGAAGCTGATCAACACTGTAGCAGGAAGCCACAAGTGTACCGTTTCAGCTGCTGCCAAAGCCTGTGTTGCGAGCAGCGTCAAAAGGACAGGGGGCAGTGCTTTCAGTTTGCCAGTCTGAGTAGGGACATGCTGACGCATAATGCAGATGCAGCACACCTGCAAACTGCTGAAGGCTTGGAGGGCGTCATCAATGCGGCCCAGGAGGCACAAACTACTGATCAGGACTGTGTAGGACACACTGTCGGGGGTCATGCCTGCATGAGCCAGGATTGGGGGTGACAGGGTGTCATCTTAAAGCAGGGGGGTGCCAAGGTACACCCACAGCATGCATAGACAAGGACGGACCTACTCAGTGACAGCATGTGAGGTGTTACAGGGCACCAAGTACCTGCGGCCACTGCTGTGCTGCTGCATGTAGCTGGCACTGAGGCCTGATTGAGCACATAGCTGCAAAAACTTGTCTCAGCTGGCAAGTGCACCCAACACTGACAGGCAGCATACCTGACATTACAAGGCGCCTGAAGATGCGGGGAACAGACTGCAGCTGGTGCCGCTGCTTGCAGGCCACCATGAGCGTGTTGTACGTGTCCACAGAGGGGGACACCCCAGCCCCCTCCATGACCCCCAGCAGATCGAAGGACTCCTGCAGCAGGTACACGCTGGCATCTTCAAGTCTGCAGAGCGGCTGATCAGCTTAGCTTTGCTCCACATTGCAGCCCACCAGCTGGTGAAGCACGCAGCATTGGCCACCCAGGGCTAGCGGAGCTGATGGGCAGACCCCAGGCGTGTGCTGACGCTGCATGCAGCTGCCATCAGACTGCAGCAACAAAGCTGCCCAATCACACAGCTGACTGCTGCTTTGTTGCTGCCTCTGAAGCCCAGGCAGATTGTATTGGCTGTCTCAGAGCAATGCAATTTCTCCTGGCAATGTACAGACGCACGAACACACATGGGTCCCAGGCTGCTGAAGTCCCCTGCTGAAGTCCCCATGACACGTGTCATGCACCCACCTGCTGGGACAGCACAGGCACCTGCACAGCCCCAGCACACACCTGCAGGTCTGTTTGCTCATCCTGCGCCAGCCCTCGCAGCAAGGAGTTGTATGTCACCGAGTTGGGCTGCAGGCCCAGCCTGTGCATCTGCGACAGCACTGCTCGGGCTGCCCGCGTCTGCCCGCCCTTGACACAGCCATCCAGCAAGGTGGAGTAAGTGACCTGCACGGCAGAGACCCTTGACGCAGGGCAGGAGCACACATGGTGCAGGCTGCGCATGCTCACAAAAATGTCTCTTGCAGGTCAGCTGGCAACCCAAGGCAGCGGGCGCTCCACTTTCCAGGAGCTGCCTGCTCTAGGAGGCAAATGCTGACCATTGCAACTGCTGCTCAGATGACGTGGTGGCCAAGGGACAGCCTGGGGTCTTGCCAGAGCAGCGCAGGGTGCCCCATGTGTTTGCAGTGGGGGCAGCAGCCAGTCCCAGCCCACCTCGTTGCCGGGGACGCCAGCTGCCTGCATCTGCAGCAGCACTGTGCGGGCGCGGGCAACATCCCCGCCCTGGACGTACCCCTTGATGAGGGCGCTGTAGCTCCACACATCCAGAGGCTCCCCTGCAGGGAGACAATGCGCCTCAGGCCACTGCAGACAGGTTCTGCACAGCAGGCGTCATGCTGTGGCATGCACTGCATTGAGGCATGCTGCACACTGCGGCTTCAAAACCACAGGCCCTGCCAAGCCTGGGGCTCACTTACAGCTTTGGACAAACCAGTCTGCACAGCAAGACCGCCCAAAGAGGCCTTCCTCTTGAAGGTGCATGCGAGACAATTCCAGTGGCAGGCAGTGGCTCCTGCAGCTGGTTGCCTCAGCTACCACCAAGGTTGGCAGCAAGACCAGCCTCAGATTCAGCGCAACGCCACAGGTCATTGTGGAGGGCACTCCCTGCATACTGTGAAATTTTCTGCAACGCCTATTGGAGCAATGCAAAGCTTGGGCAGGTGCAAGCTGCTAGTGTCCACAGCTGCAGCAAAGAATGTGATCTTCAGTGCAATCTCTGCGCACCAGTGGGCCTGCCAGACAAGCCCCTCGCCTACATCATCTGTGCCCTGCACCGCCTGCTGCAGTCACTCAGACTTTCAGCCAAGGCAGGTCAGTCACTGATGGTCAGAACTGCAGCCAAGGAGTTTCAGCTTACATTGCAGCTGGTCTGGGCCGCTCTGTTGCTTCCGCCAGGCAAGCCCCTTACCTGCATCCTCTGCCTCCTGCAGCGCCTGCTGGGCTTGAGACAGCTGTCCTGCGCGCACAAAGCCGTCCACAAGAGTCCCATGCGTGGCCCCTGAGGCAGACAGCCCCAGTTGGCGCATCTCTTGCATCAGCGCATCCACCTGCACAAATAATCAACAAGGTTGACGCAACACCTTCCCCATCTGATCAAAGCAGCCTGGCATGCAAGCCCATACCCTCTGCTCCCAGGGATACTCTTTGCTCATATGAACGCATTAGGCAGGCTTGGCGCAGCCTGCAGTTCCTTACTGAAGCCTGTCCCACGATTGAGATTGTGGCAGAGAGCTTGGGCTGAGGACAGACAAAAGACTGGCTGGGGCGCCTGTGAGTGTTTGTCAACACAGCCACGATGCGGCAACAGGGTGCACCCGGCTGACCTGCGCCCAGGCCCCCTCGCGAGAGGCTGCTTTGAGCAGGATGTTGTAGGTGCGCACGTCTGGGGGGCACCCCGCACGCTGCATCTCGCCCAGCAGGGCAGCCGCCTCCTCCAGGCGCCCCAGGTTCACACAGGCATTCAGGCCTGCAGAGGCAGGGGGCACATTCACACAGGCACGTTCACACAGACATTGAGTCCTGCCAAGGCAGGAAACAGGTCGGGACTGCAAACCTCAGAAGGTCAACTGCTGGGCAGTGAAAGGAGCAGCCCCCTCTGAAGTGGCACACTGTGGCTCTGCTACTGCACATGTGCTGACTCCCTTGTCTGCAATGTCTGGGCAGCAGGCTAGCAGCCAGCTGGCCGCACTGGGGCGCCAGCGCTGGCAGCCTTGCCTCCAAGCCAAAGGCATGGGGTTCTGCAAATCGCCGTGCACCCTGCAGCCCGCTGTCAAACCTTCTGCCCTCCCACGTCAGCCAAGCAGGATGTGGCTCTTGCACCTCTCCAGGGGCAGTGCAGTGCAGTGCCCAGACGCCCAAGCCAGTCAGCTGGTTGCCATCTCAGGCATTGCATTCTCGCGCCAGGTGCTGCCTGCATGGCAGGCGCATCGGCCCTGGTATGGCCCCGGAATCAAATGCACTGTGCAGTCAGCTGACAGCAGACCTGCCCGCCAGACGAGGGTGTCCTTCTTGCTGCCTGTGCTTGTGCTGCGCTTGTACAGGGCAGGGCTTTAACCAACTGACCAACATGGTGCCCACCTGCCCTGTAGGCCACATCGTCCAATTCCCCACCCCCCTGGTGCAGCTCAGTCCACAGCTGGTATGCAATCTCCACACTGGGCTGCCCTTTGCGCCGCATCCGCGACAGCGCGCTGATGATGCTGGAGACCGTCTTCTGGTTGGGACTCAGCTGGCTGCCCTCCAGGTCGCGAAATATTCTGAGGGCGGTGGAGGGCTCACCTGCCTGCACCAAGCACTGGCAGCCTCTCTCGCATTGAGCCACTTATAAATGCGACTCGCTGCCTCTGCAGCTGGCCGCTGGCCAGCTGGACTCATGTGGCTGCCCTGAGGCTTGACATGATCCAGCCAGGCTGCATGCCTGTGCCACAGTTGAGCCCCGGTGAGCTCTCGCTCTGTGTGACAAAGAGCCACGCCCTCACGGAGCGAGGATGCTAAGCTTGCCGCTTGAAGAGCGTCCAGCTCTCCTTGCACAGGGCTTGCAAGCTGCCACAGGCCTGCATAGCAGCCTGCTGAAGCCGTCCAGCGGCGCTGAGTGTTCCCCTCAGCCTGCTAGGAACACGAGGTCTGCTGGCACGGTGCCCACCTTGATAGCGGCCAGGCACATCTTCTGGAAAGTGTTGTATCGGAGCCTGCTTCGCTTCTTGGGATCCAGCTCGTACACCGTCCAGGCTGCCCTGAACATGCCAGCTGTGCACAGCACTGCAGAACAGAGATTGCAAGCCATGTGGCAGCAACTCAGTGGACTGAGTGACCGGCAGGGGTGGGCAACACAGCTTCGGCAGCGAACAGGCTGCGACCATGAGGGCCATAGCGACAGCGCAAGCGGGGGCAGGTGGGCATATGCGAAACAGCTCCAGGCCAACAGAGTGGCTTAGGTGTTGCAGGCCATCTTTCAGGGCAAGTGCGAAGGCAAGATTGGCAGAAGCAGGAAGTCATACAAGCAACATGCTGTGTGCAGGCAGATGAACAGCAGACTGACTCTCCAGCAGCTTGTGGAGCACCAGTGGCCTGGTGCTGGAAAGGTAGCAACAGAGGGTGACATCAAGAGGCTGATACGCAGGGTGTGTGCAGGTGACAAACTTACTGTCAAGGAGCTCGTCCAAGCCTGCTGCTGCCTTTGCATCCCCATCCTGCAAGCGACTCCTGTAAGTCTCCACTGCCGCCACCAAGTCTTCCTGGGAGTTGCCGCTGCTGCCTCTGCTGGGGTTGCCACCACGGGGTGGCCTGTTTCCAGGCGCTGCCTTCTGCTGAGGGCGGGTTGCAAGCACTGCTGACACCCGTTGTGTGGTAACGGGCCTGCTGAGCCAGTGAATTTGTGAGCTGGAGGACGCAAGGGAATTGGTGGTAGCACAGTTGACGCTGCAGGCAGACTGCCAGGCTGGCAGAGTAAAGGTAGGAGCGGCTCTGTGGCTCAGGGCAAGCCTTGGTCTGGAGGTCTGATGGCCAGAGCCTGTCAGCATCACACAGAGGTGATGCAGAAGGCAGCAAGCTAAAAGATTTAGTGCTCCAAATCGCACACTAACATCACCAGGGCCAATGCCAATGACATTGGAAAAACTCTTGACAGCCACGTAGCAGATGAAGTAGGTATTTTCTTGCTTGGCAAGATGCACCGCAACAAGTCTGTGCAAAAGCCCCAGGTTGCAGAGTCGACATGCTGTCTTCTAAAAGTGGATCAGGGTGTCATGAACGTCTGAGCTGAGCAGTTTTGGCTAGGCCAGGTATCATGAAAGTCTTCGTGAGGAGAGCAAGCCCTCTGCACTAGGACATCCCCAGTCCTCTTGACTGAGGTGGTGCATTCCAGGAGGGCAGCGTCATGCTGGTCTGGACACCAGTGTTGCTGATATGCACCATCTTTGTCCTTTTTCCCCCAGACGGACTCCGCCTGCACTCTACGTGAGTATGCGTTCCTGCATATCCTTGTCCAGGCATCTGCCTGAGCCTGCCTGAGCAGATTTTGTACTGCTCCTCTCGCACCTGGAGCAGAGTTTCCAATGGCTGGTATGCCTACCTGCAGACGGACTGCGAGGCGCATCCTGTGGCAGTTGGTCGGCATTCCAGCATGCTTCGTGGGTGTGCGAACCCTTCAGCACATCCAACCAACTGCATTCAACATTGGTGCTGGCTGCGTTCTCACGGTGGGTCCACAGCACGCTTCAAGACAGCAGAGCTGTGTCCATGCCACAAGCCGTCTGCCTGCCTGCCTCTCCCCCTGGGCCGCGGCTAGTCACAGTTTGGGCAGCTCCCAGTGCTGCTCCTGCCACCTGCAGGTGTCCATCCTGTCCTGGCTGGAGGTGCTGGCCCACAAGCGCTTGTTCCTGACTCCTTTCCCAGTCGAAGCTGCCACCAAGGCTGAAGGTACCAGGCCCTGGCCGGCCGATTGAGCCCCTGGCCTGCATTCAACCCAATCCAAGGCTGCACCAAACTGCATAGAGCGTCCACCTGCAGCTGGCTACAACATGCTTCTGACTCCACTCAAGGCATCAACAGAGCACAACCTGCAGGGGCATACATGCTCAAGCTTCAGAAGCAGGAAGAGGGATGTCATGTCAGTTCCTCACATGACTCGCGCTGAACATTGGCACAGTGTGGCAGCCCACCTCATGTAGTTCTGGTTGGGAAGAGCACTGCCTGAAGCTGCATGGTGTCCATGCTGCAGGGAGTCCTGAAGCTAAGGGCAAAGCTGACTATGTGCTGGAGCTGGTGGACAACATCAGCACGTGGCACAACATGACCGTGGGGATGCTCACGCTCTGGCGCACAGTCCTGGAGCGGCCCAGCCCCAGTCAGCAGATCTTGCATGAGGTCAGCAGGCAGCATGTGACTGCGATCTCAGAGCAAACATATTCAAGATCAGGTGCATGGTGGTTTGGGAGGGCAGCCAGGGCTGCTCATTACCGGACGCCACATGTGTGGGCTGGCATGCTGTGGCTCTGAGTGAGCCACTTATGCCTGCAGCGCATCAGCCACCAGGTCCACTTCCTTGTTGTGGAGCTGAGCGCCACTGCTGGTTGCCATGCATGTCTTGCCAAGGTCTGCCCACCCTCTGCCCTGCCAGCTTGCACTGCCTGTGACACAGCACACCTGTCTGTGCTGCGCAGATCATGTCCACTGCAACCTCTGAGGAGGTCAACTTCATCCTGCTCAACATAAACTGCGCTGCCTTTGTTGAGGTCTGCGGCCCCAACACGCTGGACATGCTCACCGAGCCCGAGCAGCGCCTACCTGAACTTACAGTCCTGGCCAGGTCAGTGATACTTTGTGCACGGACACGAATGCGTGCTGACTCAGTCTCAACACGACACGCCAATCTGTACCTCGACCATGCTCACAGACCTCGGCAGAGCCCAGGCTCACACCGCTGGTCAGGTCAATCTGCCGCAGCGGGGCGCAGCCCATCACTACCAGATGCGTGCCAAACAGCAGGAAGTGTGCTGCGCTACTTGGCACAGCGATGCTGACCCTGCCTGCTGGCCTTGCCGCATCCCTAGTTTGGCTGACATCAGCGTAATCATGCTTCACGCCAGACTTAATAGTGATGCAGGGCCGGACCCTCATGCCTGGTCCCTCCATGCCTTGGTCCCCTCATCCAGTCACACTCCTGAGAGGCTTCCTCTGGTCACCCAGCTTTGCTGTGGCGCCAGGCGAGCTGCACAGCCACAGCAGCTGACATGCGGCGCTTGGCCAAGCAATCGTTGTGGTGGAAGGTCTGGTGCTCTGCTGCAGGGCGGCCGTGCTGGACGCACTCCAGGATGCTGTTTGCCTTCAAAGCCACGCATGACACAACCGCACAGAACAGGTTGCCCGCCAACCAAGCAGTGTTGAATCATCTGCTGCAGGGCCGCCCTGCTGGATGCACTGCAGAAAATTGGGATGCGCTACCGCTTTGCGCGGCAGCAATGGGCGCGGAACCTGATGGTCTATACCCGCAGCAGCGACCTGACTCGCCTCAAGAATCTGCTGGACGACGGCGGGGACCATCACACCGTCTTCAAGCTGATTTACAATGACCTCCAGGCGAGCAGCACCAGCCTGCTGTCAGGGCAGCAAGATGCAGACGAGAGTCTCTGGATGGGGTGTCTGCCGTTTCAGCCTACACGCCCAGCTCTTATTATTTCGCCTGCTCTTGTGGCAGCGAGGAGGACAAAGGGTTGGGCAACAGTCATACAGCTGTTTTGCCAGGTCTTCTTTGGGGTGTTATCCAGGCAGGAAAGCTGTGTTCCTGTCGATGAGTGGGCAAGGAGCAACCAGCGATGCTGATGCTCCAGCCAATGCAGCAGGTGGCACTCAGCACCCAAGACTCCAGAGGTGGAGGCGTGTGTGTGCCCAAGAGTGTCCCTGCTGCTGCTGCTGAGATTCATGAACATTCATTGTGCAGGGCGAGTACCAGCGGCAGGTGCTGCAGCATGTGAGCCTGGAGGGCAAGCGGGCACTGCAGGAGTTTCATGAACAGAACCCAACAGGGCCGCCTGGACTCATTCTCAAGGCAAGCTGCTGCCAAGAAATGCTTGTGCTGGTTCTGCGCATAAGCAATCACCTAGTGCTCTCGCACCTCATCTGGACACCTGTGCTGCAGGTGGTGTCGGATATTGATGACACACTGATGTGCAGTGGAGGCTCCTGGCCCGCAGGTGCGTCACATCTGCAGCCAGGCGGCACCCGCAGCCAGGCAGTTCTCGGGACGTGATGTTTGCTTGGCCAGCCGGAACAGCAAGTATAAGCTGCTGGGTGCTGCGTACATGCTGCCTCCTGGCCTGCAGGCAGCGACCGCCGTCTGCCCAAGCGGTGCATGTACCCTGGGGCTCTCGCACTATATAGCGAGCTGGACATTGGCTTTGGCCTTAGGCTCAAGGTGGGCTGTAATGGAGCATGTGCTCTGAGTCAACATCAGATTTCTGGCCCCGCAAGATGTCTGTTGCTTTTCAGTCAACGTATGTCTGACTGCCACTCCAGCTATGGTCACAGCCGTTCCGCAGCCTGTCTACCAGTCTCCTGCATCCAGGAGGCTGCACTTGCAGCGCCTCCCTGCAGCTGCATTGCAAGCTGTGCTGCAAGCTGTGCTGCAAGCTGTGCTGCAAGATGTGCTGCTGCTGCCCTTCATAATAGAGTCTAAGCTCTGCTGCATCCTGGCCCCAAGCCTGCACTAATTGAGCCTGCCCATGCTATACAGCGCTGCAAGCAGCTGGAGCATGAGAGGCGGATGCGCCAGCAGTCTGTGGACCCAGAGGACTTCAATGGAGCGTCCTCGCCGACCGCGCGGGAGCGGCTGCCCCACGGCTTCTGGGCTGGCCTGTCAGCAGGCTTCAGGCACCTGGCATCCATCAAGAACCAGGGTGAGCTGCTTGGCTGGTCTGGACAGGCACCATGCACACTTTTTTGACTGTGCTGTCCCTTGACAGGCATGTGCAAGCTTTGGACTTGTTGTCCCTGCAGCATGACCTGCACCTGATGAAACCCTGCACGGGGCTGGCAGGGGCCGGAGAGTGCTGGGTCCCTTTGTGTGACCTGTGCCTGGTGGAGTGCCACAGCTGGTTGAGTGGCAGGGGCTGAGGCAGGAAGGCGCTGCTGCCGCATCAGCAATGTGGGATGCACTTGTTGGCCTGCTGCAACACGCTGGCTGGCTGGAGCTGAAGCCAAACTGTGCTTGTTCTCTGGCTGGCTGAGGTGGACAGCAAGCTGGCAGGGCCTGAGGCAGAGGGTTGCTCCCCCATCAGCGATAGGGCATGCACTGGCTGACTGCCAGGGGCAACACCAAGAAATGACCTCTCTCTGGTTGGCTGCTGTAGTTGGCGGGCTGGCAGGGGCTGAGGCAGAGGAGTTTGTGGACGCCCGCCACGCCAGGTCGCCTGATCCATTGGACATGGGCTTTGCGCGGCAGTACCCCCGCAGGTGGGGTTGCTTGCTCCATTTCTGACGCCTTGCAGAGTGTCTGCTAGCTTGTGCCTCTGTCGCCGTTCAGCTTATGCACTCCGGGCAGTGAGAACGCTTCAGCTACAGCATGACGCAGTGGTGCAGCAGCTTGGCGGCTGTGCACTTGTCTGTGCTGCTTGACAATCTCTGCGCCGACATGCAGTGTCAGCATGATCTCTTTGTGCTGTTTGCATCTGTGAAGGCGCAGCATGGGACAGCGACGTAGCGCGCTGGCAGCACTGCATTTTGAGGACGGGCTCCAAGCGGAGCAGGCTGAGCTAGCACCTGAAAGCCCGCCGGCCCAAAGCTCTGAGCACGAGCGGCCAGAACTAGAGGAGGGGGGGCCCATCACGGGCACTGGCCTGTTTGGGACGGTGGCTGGCGAGGAGCTTGGCTTTTCGGATGCCCCTGAGAGGGAGAGCGTCCTGCAGACAGTTGATGCAGGTGGGCTGGGTGCAGAGCATGACGCTGCTATGCAGCACAACAAGCAGGTCTCCCTGATTGGATGAGCTTCCTGAGGGCAGTTGCAAAAGTGGCCATGCGTTACTGTGTCTCTGGCATGTATACCCAGAGGGGGGGTTCAGGAGGCACTGTTCATTAAGCGAGTCCCAGGCAACTGAGCCAGACTGTAGGGTGAAGCTGTACAACGCTTGCAGCGCACATGATGCATCCATGCTGTTCCACGCTTTGAGATGAAGGGGAAAATGCCTGCCGCATGCAAGCCGGTGCAGTCCCCAAGCTGCATGGTGCAGGCCAGGCAGGCGCCTTCATGGAGCTGACTGCAGCCTTCCAGGAGTTTTGGGCCTCCAGCCCAGTGGTGGCGGTGGTCAAGGCCGGCGGGCGCAGCACGCAGCAGGGCCTGACAGACTGCCTGGCCTGGGTGACCATCAGGCTGCCCCGCAAGGTGCTGCAAACCCTCCAGCGCGCAGCTGCCGGCCTGGCAGCGCTGGTGCTGCTGCTCTGGGCCCTGCTGGCCAGCTTGCTCAAATCGCTGCAGCTTGTGGCGTGGACGGTATGGCTGCAGCCCCGCCAAGTGTGGAGACAGCCAGGCCTCGTCTGGCAGCAGCTGCAGTGGCCCAGGGAGGGCGCGGGACCCAACTTGGCCGCCAGCTGGCTGGGGAGCATAGAGTGGGCCCAGATGCGCAAGTATGCACCCATCAGCATGCTGATGCTGATATGTGACTGGCCGCGGGTGAGCAGGCGCCCCCGCAGGCGCAAGGGCGTCCCTCGCGCCAACCTGCAGCCCGCAGAGGGCGGTGAGACCCAGCTGGGGCCAGCTGCCAATCGAGAGAGTGACCCTGAGAGAGCTCACCAGGTCAGCACAGGCCGCCCTGCAGCTGCTGGCATGGTGTCAGCCACCAAAGCTGCCACCTGCATAGACACTGCACGTGGGCGGCAGCTTTTGCATGTAGCTGAATGAGGTGGCAGCTCAGACCGGCCTGTACAATTGCTGAGCTGGTGCTTGACCATATCTGCCCCAGGCTGCTGGCAGTGTGAGGTCGCTGTGCCTCAAGCAGTCTGCAGGCAGGGGCTTGCTCTTGTCAAGGAGCCCTTCCTGGGTGCACACAGATCTTGCCCACAAATTCTCGCTCATGACATGTGGTGTTGCTGCATCTGCAGGAAGGAGTAAACCTGGCCTTCCTAAGTGCACGACCCCAGGCGCGACATGGTATCACAGAGTATGAGAGTTTTTCCACCCTGTTCAATCCCCTCCTCAAGCGCAAGGAACTGTACTGCTCGCCAGTGCTGCTGCTGGGTGACCTGGATTCAGCCAGCAGCGCGATGTGGAGCTACCTCATGGGCAGGTGAGGGCAGAGCAGAGCTGCCCATACATCCTGCATGCCTCGCTGTTCGCATGTGCCAGCTTGTGGTGATCTGCTCACTAGATTTTTGGATTGTGAGCCATCCGAGTCCTACGTCAGGTGGGCAATCCGCAGCAGCACAGGCTGCCTGCAACACTCCCAGCGCTTGCCTGACCTGTCAGGGGCTGAGTGCTGCAGTCCGGTGTCTGATGCTTTGCATATGCAGGACCTGTCATCGATAGCCAACCCCAAAAAGCGTCATGCCCCCCTCTTGGCCGGTGGCTTGGCCGGAGGCCCTGCACGGGAGGGCACAAATAGGCCTCAGCATGCCTGGCACAGAGAGCCATTCAAGCAGTTGCTTACTGAGCACAGAAAGCTCTCCATGCCTTGCAGGGCACCTGCTGACCGGCCAGGCAGATTTGAGGCCCAGCTATACATCACCCTGGCTGAGCGCAAGATGCGGCGCTTCTGCCAGTATGCAGCTCTCTACCCAGAGAGCTGCTTCATCCTTATAGGAGACAATGGCCAGGTGGGTCACTTGCATCAGGCAGACCCACCAACAGCTCA
Source organism: Asterochloris erici (assembly GCA_019693375.1). Classification (NCBI taxonomy): domain Eukaryota; kingdom Viridiplantae; phylum Chlorophyta; class Trebouxiophyceae; order Trebouxiales; family Trebouxiaceae; genus Asterochloris; species Asterochloris erici. Next base: position 243,732 of record JAAMXJ010000205.1, read on the forward strand.
AGCAGCCGTAACTAGCACAGACACTTGCAGTCAGGGTGCACTGAGGGGTGCACTTTCCAGTTGCTGCTGCAACATGGCTCTCGCTTCTCAAGTTGCCTCAAAAGCAGCAGGTGGGTCTGACGAGATTGACGCAAGCCACAGGGACCCCTTGCAGCGGCAGCAGTTTTAAGGGCATGCCACCCAGCCTCAGTGTCAGGCACAGCCCCTGTCTGGACTGCACCAGAGAATGGCTTGGTGGTCACGTGGAGCAGCTGCTGCAAGGAGGCGTCCTGTCTGCAGGGAGCTGACGGAGTGGCTGGAGCCCTGCATTGGCGGTTTGTCAGTCTCCATCTAAGCCCCCTGCTGTGCCTGCAGGGAGACCTTCTGTTTGCGGAGGAGCTCACCAAGCGCATGAAGCCCTGCCATGGGCAGCCGCGCATGCTGGCAGCCTTCATAAACCAGGCAGTGCCTGTGCGCGACACCGTCAGCCGCCTGCGCATCACGCGTGCAGACGAGGCCTCCTGGCTGGGCACCTGGCGCAGCAAGAGCATCTACCTGCATAAAACCTATGTTGGAGTGGCTCTGCAGGTCAGCCAGCGCTATGTTGCACGGTTCACTGCACTGACAAGCATCAAACCTCAACTTCTTAGTATCATCTTCCCCTGAGGCATTGAGGGTCCTCAGTTGCCCCACTGTCAAGTAATAGTTGTCACAGGTGTGTCAGCTTGTATGCAGGCCTACACGCTGGGCATGATTGATGACCTAGGGCTGCAGCGAGTGGCGGCCTCGGCCTGCAATGATCTCCGGTGGGCCCGTGTGCGCCACGCCAAGCAGCAGGTGGACTGGGAGGTCATTGTCGGCCAAATCAATGCAGACCTGAAGGCTGCCAACGAGGTGCTGCCAGAGGCGCGACAGGTCAGCCCTGCTCTGTACTGAAAACCATGTGTGAAGTGAGATGAGCGGGGCTGAATAAATCATGCCGTCCTGCACCCGTGTTGACTGCACAAGAAGTGCTCTCTTGACTGGTGAGAAGGCTGCCAGCAGCGCAACATGCAGTGCCTGCTGAAATCACCTGCCACTGCTGGCGGGCAACAGGACTGGATCAGAGGCTGCTGATTGTCTGGCTCACTGCAGAGCAGCCCCTCGATCCTGCCCTCCTCTGCAGCTGCATGCTGCATCTCATGTTCCCCTGTGCAATCCCGGTCCTTGCCCAGCACCGTCTAGCACCGCGCAGAAGCACCTCACTGCACCAGACTGTCAGTAAGGCACCACAGATCTGTTCGAGCCCTGTCACCCCTCAACAGCTGGGGTTGCTGGGAGTGGCAACACTCACAGGCACTGCCCTCCAGCAGGCCTGCCCTGGTGTGCGCTGCAGGTCAGCCCCCTGGCCCTGCCCTCAGACCCGGAGCAGGCCCCCAACAGCCCCGAGGACGGCGCCACCACCCGCTCTGGCGAGTTGAGGTGGCGCAGCAGCTCGGTCAGTGGGGAGGCCTGCGCCCTGGTGGGCAGGAGCCCCTCGCAGCTGACCCGCATGATAGCAGCCGCCCGCCTGGAGACCAAGCGCTCCACGCTGGACGAGCTGCCCCCAGTGACTGGGCGGGGCCCCGCCTTTGATGAGCGTAACAGGCGGCGGCGAGAGTCCAGCTTCAGCCACGCATCGGGCCAGGCTGTGCCCAGCGGCGCCTCCCCCACGGGGGCCCCCGGCCTGCAGTATCGCAGGACCAGCTCCCCTGCAGACCTGGCTGCCGAGCCGGCACTGGCCCAGGCTGCAGAAGAGGCGCGGGCATCTCCCTTCGCTAACCAGTAGTGACCTACACGGGGCTGCAGCTGCTCAGGAACAGCTGCAAGGCAGATCAGCCTCAGCCGGCAGCAGTTCGGCGGCAGCTTAGGCAACGACCTCTGCCTTTCCTGACCAGCAGGGACCTGTGCTGGGTCATGGTGGCGGCAGTTCCCCATGCATCTGGCGGCTGAGGCACTGTCCCATGACGCCTCTCGACCAACACTGATAGTGGGGGCTACTGCCTGCAGCCATCAGGGGTACATACCCCTGCATTGTCTGAGCACCATATCGGTGGCTTAATCCCCTCTGAACATCTCCGCAACCTTGTCTGGTTCGGCCCGGCCCATCACATGCATGGGCGCCTTTGCTCTCCTTCCCCGCCTGAGTACCTCAAAAGCAATTGGTGCCCCACCATTTGGATTGTCATGTATCATCACAGCATGAACTGAGCGTGTGAGAGTGCAGCATTTACAAATGGTGGTCTGTACCACAGCCTTGCTAGGTGGCTTCGGCACAGAACAGTGCGCCATGTGCCTGTGGCATACCAGGTCTAGGCTGCTTGCAGCGCTTGCAGAGTCCCTTGCGCAACAGCCTCTCAGATGCTCCGGGTATAGGGACCTCATGCTAAAGGCGTGAGTCATGGCCCAAGACCACCGATGTGAATTACAGGGTTGTCACCTCCAATGGTTGATATTTTTCAACTAACTTCATCTGCCCTGGCAAGGGCAGATGAACTGAAAGTCAGATAGGACTGGGCAGGTCCTGAATCTGATCTTGTACAACTTTCATGGCGTTCCCCATGTGTGCACAGCATGCAGCGCTTGTTCAAGGCCGTCTGAACTGCCGCCAGGCGACTGCCAGGTTTGAGTCAAAGACCTGAAAGTGCACGCCCGTTCCTGGTTGCAGATGGGGTTGACTGACTCACGCCGGCACCACCCTGCAGGCCCAGCCAGTTTTTGGCTGGTAGGAGACTGGTGCAGGCGCACTTCAGACATCAGCAGCGGCACAGGAAGGCCTTTGTGGTGAGCGTAGGCTGCAGCGAACAAGTGCATCTGGATGTGGTGGGTGGAGTGCCTACTGGCTGCATGTGGCATCACACAGTCCTCAAAAATGTATGCAACTGCCTGGCTTGCCCTAGCGCTCATGCTCCCGGGGCAACTTGCACAGATGCCTGAAGTCTCCAGGCGTGAGCATGCACAGGACGACACCATCCTTGTCCCTGCAGTGTTGTGCTGTGTCTGCAGGTGAGGGCTGAAGACCCCTTTGCGCTTGAGGAGATTGACGAGTAAGGGACAGGTCCTGGCAGGACTCGCCTGCAACACGATGCAAGTTGCCGGCATGCACGCTTCTTGCCGAGCTCAAGCCAGTGTTGGTTCCAGATCCATCTCTCAGGGCCCCTTGATTCCTGTGCAGCTATGTTGCCCAGTGGCCCAACAAGGAGTACATTGCCCAGGTGAAGTCAGCCTGGGAGGAGGGAGAGCTGGACGTCGTGAATGTGGAGCAGGCACGGGTGAGCCAGGGGTCTCTTGTGCTATGATAAGTGCCCCACGCTGCCGCCCAGCCTGCTGCCATGACCATGGTGCAAGCAAGCAGCAGTGGCCTGCCCTGGTGGCCCAGCAAGGGCGTCCCTGCAGCAAGCAGGGTGACCAGATGGTACTTGGGCCTGGTGGGACCGAAGGCGGGCCAGCCTCCTGCATCCTGGCTGGACAACAGCTGACGCAGGGCATGTGGCTTTGTCAGGGTCGGACTGTGGCAGGTCCTGTCCCAGCCTGTGTGTACTTGGGACGGAGGCGGCTTTGCCCCTCTGGCTCCACTGGCTGACACATGCCTGTCTGCAGGTCTTGTTCTCAGAGCTGGGGTTTGTATACCTGGATGTGAGGCCTCCCCTGGAGCTGGATGAGGTGGGCAAGGTCAGGGGCAGCGTCAACATCCCCATCATGCTCTCCCAGCGGAAGTGGAGCCCTGAGGAACAGAAAAAGGTCGTCAAGAAGGTGTGGTCGGCGCTGCTGCCAAGCTCCAGCTGCCTCACCGCTGTTTGGCAGTGCCCAGCTTTGCAAGTGAAAGCAGGTGAAGGTCACTCAGAGGCACTGCACTACTCCACAGCATTTGCTGAGCACGGTGTAGATACAGGGCCAGAACCCACAACACGTGCTCTCAAGGATGTGAGCCTACTTCCTGCCGGCCTACCTGCAGGAGCCAAATGAGAACTTCATCAAGGACGTCGAGAAGAAGTGAGGCCACCTGTCTGATACATATGCATGGGCACCACTTAATTGTCTGACTGCCTGCAACCATGACAGTCTGCAGAGTCGTCCCCTGCAGGGAGGATTGTGCGCAATTTGCTGACCTAGCCAGCATGAAGCGTGTCATATGCACACTCAGCAAGGCTGCAGGGCTCACCTGCTTCTGTTGCCCTGCCAGATTTCCCAATAAGGAGACCAACATCCTGATTGCTTGCTCAGACGGGAAGGCCTACTCCATGGACGCACTAGTGGCTCTTGATGAGGCAGGGTACGCCAATTTGGCAGGTAGGCTCCCGGCAGGGCTGCGTCTGCCTGGTCTTTGACTCATGGGTCAGCAGAGGCAACATCTGAACCTGCTCTGGCTGTGCCGCATGATATGATGCACTGCACATGCATTGCATGATTCTGGCAGGCACTCACCATTGGCAAAGTCCTTACAGCAGCCTGCAACATGCAATGGCTGTCTATATGCTGAGCTGCCATTGCGGCCGCCAAAAGAAAAACACTTATTTTTTGCAGGGCTGAAAGGTGGCTTTTATGCATGGTACAGAGTCTTTGACAACAAGGTGAGGCTCCTGCAGGGTTTGCATGCTTGTCAGGCCTGCCAGATGCGTGACCCCAAGCAAATAAGCATGTGCTGCACTGCTCCTGTGCCTCTGGTCTCCCTGGGGGACCTGTACCGATTAGGCCTGTTAGTCTCAAATCTGAAGCATGACATGTGCCCTGCAGCTTGGTCGTCGCGTGACTGGGGAGTATGCAGAGAATGTAAGACACCTAGATGCTTTGCATTGCTGCGCTGGTGCGCTGGCCTCCAGCAGGAAGCACAACTGCGCAATCTTTCTTGTGTCTGTCCTGCTGCTGTGGATGGTGCTGACCTCAGACCTGCCTGATGTGTGCTGCAGTTCAGCCATTCAGGCGACACCTGTGGCATTCACGGATCTGGTGCTGGATTTGACAAGGTGGGCCTGTGTGCATTGCTTGCTGATGTGGGCCGTTCAGAAGCTAACACTGTGTGCCCTTGCCCTGCAGGTCGACAAGATCGAGCAGTGGGTGCCGCCCCAGTACTGATCAAGTGATCTGCTCTATCTTTATGCTCATGAGCTGCCAAAATTGAATTGCCAAGAAAGCAAGTTAGGTTGTAGATCTCTGTGCCGTTGCAGCACGCCCAGGCCATTCGCTGCTCCCTGCATTCAGTGATTAAGTTATTGTGGGCACTCACAACCAGAGCAACTGACTGGCTTGGCCGCCAACATGTTGCTTCTGTTCGAGACTGCGGCTGGATATGCCCTGTTCAAAGTTCTCAAGGATAACAAACTGGAGCGAGCCGAAACAGTGAGATACTGGATCCTCTGGTCATGCTGCCAAAATAGCACACATTGCCTGCTCAGCACGCTCCTGACTGGCTGCCTGTCTGCAGCAGCAGGCTCTGCTGTGCCAACTGTTCTACTGCTTCCATGCTGCAGGACTATGCCGAGGACTTCAACACCCAGGAGTCAGCGCTCAAAGTGAGACCACAGCAGCCTTTGGTGTTTTGCTGTACTCTCTGATGTACGCAGACGTTTTGAATTCTTCTCAGGTATCTGGGTGTCCTACCCCTGCATGCTGCTTGCAGATGGTGAAGCTCAAGGCCTTCGGCAAGTTTGAGAACACCACAGATGCCCTGGCAGCGGCAGCCTCCCTGGTGGACTCCAAGCTCAGCAAGGGTGAGTGTGCCATCCTGCCCTGCTGCCCCGCCGTCATTCAGAGCTCAGAGCGCCAATGGCCTCCTTCGTAGTCTGGGCTGCCAGCTGCACCTCAAGCCGCAATGTTCCGAAGCCTCTTGTGCACACTGCCGACTTCGTTGGCGCTGATCGCAACATCTGCCGGGCATTGATCCTCAATTCTGATCCTCAATAGCAGAGCACCATGCGTGTCGTCCTGCTGACTTAGCAGGCGCCGGTGGCCACCTTCTCTCTCCACGCCTGCTGCCCTGGGCCTGCAGGGCTGAAGAAGTTCCTGAAGAAGCATGCTGTGGGGGACACGCTGGCAGTCATGGACTCCAAGCTGGGCAACCTGATCAAGGAGAAGCTGGACATTCCATGCGTCTACAGGTGCGCTGCCCTACGCGTGGAAGTGCTTGGGCACAGCTCTGGCCTGCATGGCCGGTTTGGGGTCCTGGCAGCGATTGAGATGGACCAATGCATCTCTGGACGTGCTTGCTGGTGCTCATGTTCGAGCAAAGGCCTCGCTGCTGCATGTCTGCTGGCATTGCTCCTGCCAGCAGGCGTGCTGTGCCCCAGCGCTTCCAGGTTGGAATGATCTGTGACAGGCCTCTGCCTCAGCAGTGCAGCTGCCTTTGGATGTCACGCTGCGGCACCAGGAGGCTCTGGCGCTGCTGACAGCAGCCTGCCTGCTCTGCAGCAACTCTGTGATGGAGCTGGCTCGTGGGGTGCGCTCGCAGCTGCAGGCGCTGGTGGGCGGGCTGGAGGGGCAGGACCTGCGGCCTATGTCCCTGGGCCTCAGCCACAGCCTCTCCCGCTACAAACTCAAGTTCAGCCCTGACAAGGTGCGCCCCCGCCCACTCCAAGCTGGTGCAGTGCATGGCCTCGCTGGCTGCAGATATGCGGCTCCCAGACGACATGGACTATGCTCGGCACTACCAGGGCACTGCAGCACTGCTGCGTGAGGCATACCATACCCATCTAGCTTGGAGGCTGGAGATCTTGTCAGGCTCTTGTGGACATGTGTCTGCCCAAGAATCTGGTGTTGCCCCCACAATGACGCCCCAGCTTAGTTTGACACCTCTTCTGCTGTGCGCCTGCAGGTGGACACCATGATTGTGCAGGCCATTGGTCTGCTAGATGACCTGGACAAGGAGCTGAACACATATGCGATGCGTGTGCGTGAGTGGTACGGGTGGCACTTCCCTGAGATGACGCGACTGGTGGCTGACAACATCAAGTATGCCGCCACGGTGAGCCGCAAGAGCTCCATGTAGGGTGGCCGTCTGCATGGCAGTGAGCTGTGCGCTTTGCATTCAACAATATCCATGCAGTGGTTCAGAGCAGCTTGCAGCTTTGTGTGGTACTCTTGAAATTGCAGGCTCAGCTGGTGACAACATCAAGCCTCGCCGTCAGCCCTTGCTGTTGGCTGGCCCTGCCTGTCTCAGTGGCTGGCTGTGTCCACTTGCTAGCAGCGCCCCAGCACAGTCGGTATCTTGGACACACATCTGTCCACACAACCCTGCCACTGCGTGCAGATCAAGGTAATGGGCACCCGCGATAAGGCCGAGGAAGCTGACTTCAGCACGGTGCCTCTGGAGGAGGAGGAGGCCACTGTGCTGAAGGAGGCTGCCATGATCTCCATGGGCACTGAGATCAGCATGGAGGACATGCTCAACATTGAGGCGCTGTGCGACCAGGTGGGCATTCTGCTCAAGGTTTGTGCAATGCAGTCAGACAGGGAATGATCTAAACGTGTGCTGTGGGCAGAGCAGGGCAGGTCAGGGTGGGCTCCAGCATCTGATGGGCCACTTGAGCAAGCTGCTGAGATTCTGTGGAGTACATGTGATGGGGAGCGTGCAGGTCACGACAGCCCCCAGGACCCTGGCTCCTCCCCCCGTCTGCTGCAGACCGCTGGAGGCTTCTCTGAATAAGCCATGCTGATCCAGCTGCCAGCAGCCGCCCTTGCTCAATCTGTTGTTGCTGCAATAGGTCAGTCAGGCCACCATGAGTTACGCCACCATGTTGCAGTTCAAACCCTTACTGAGCGTTGACATCGCTACCTCGCTTTGCTGTCCAAGACCAGAGCCTGCATGTCCTGCAGGTGATTGCCCTGGCAGAGTACCGCGCTCAGCTGTATGAGTACCTGAAAAGCCGCATGGCAGCCATCGCGCCCAACCTGACGGTGCTCGTCGGGGAACTGGTGGGGGCACGCCTCATCTCGCACGCAGGCAGCCTGATGAACCTGGCCAAGGCACCGGCCAGCACCATCCAGATCCTGGGGGCAGAGAAGGCGCTGTTCAGGTGAGCAGTGCAGGTGCCCCTGCATGCCTGATCTGATTGAGAGACAGCGCAATTCAATCCAGTGGAACCAACCTCCCTCTTGTGGCTGCCACTTGAACACAGGCGGCTCAGTCATGGCCCCGCATGCTGCCCTGGTGTGGAGCATGCACAACATGGGATCAGCACAGCAGGTCGGCAAGGGCTTGTGCATGCGTGGGCTGCATCTGCAAGTGCATTGTTTGCTGATTGGATTGCAAACCCTGCCTGGGCTGCGCGCACAAGGGTTGCAAAATTGACATGGCGCCAACCTTCTGTGCAGGGCCCTCAAGACAAAGCACGAGACGCCCAAGTACGGCCTGATCTATCATGCCTCGCTCATCGGGCAGGCCCCCCCCAAGTTCAAGGGCAAGATCTCGCGGGTCCTGGCGGCCAAGTGTGCCCTGTCCATCAGGGTGGACGCTCTGGGAGAGGCAGCTGATGCAGAGGTTGGGCTGGAGGCGCGTGCCAAGGTGCGCGCTGATGGGCCTGCAACCACAGGGGCAGCCCATGCCTGTCAGGCATGGAAGCCCTGTTCAGCAGAGGCAAGCCCCTCAAGAGCATGCATGCACTCCACAATAGCTTGTGCAGGCTGGGGCTGCGCAGCTGAGGGCCCTCTCGGGTGTCTCACACTTGCAGGCAGGCCAGGGCTGCTGACCTGGGGGTTGTTCGGGCATGGTTGCGTCAAGACAGGACTAAAGCCTCTTGAATGAGCCCTTCAGCCCAATCCATTGGCTGATGAGGTTTTGAAGGGAGGCAACATAAATGTGGCCAGCTCTCCGGGGGTGGGAAGGAGACCCATGCACTGGCCCTCGAATGCTTGCCCACATGCACACACCTGCACCCTGCACAGCATGGCTGCTGCTGTGCGTGTTGTTGAACTATGCTGACTCTTCAGCGCACACCCCCCCAGCAGCACATTGCCTTGCAGCAGTCTGGTCACATAGTCAGGCTGCAGCCCTAGCCCCCCCTGCGCTGCGCTCGACCCCCTCTACAAGCATGTGCCATGCAGCCCCTCCTCGCCTGTGTGAAGGCAGGCACATGCAGCACAGCCTGCTTCAGAGTGGAGCGGAAGCTCCTGTCTTCGAGCCTGCCTGCCTGCCCTGCTGTGCAGGTGGAGCAGCGTTTGCGGCAGCTGGAATCCAAGGTGCAGGGCAGTGAGGGAGCCCGCCCCCGGGGGCAGCCACAGCCGCAAAAGTATGACCCTGCCCGCCAGGGGGCCACCGGGGGGCTGCTGACAGCCACCAAGACGTACAATCCTGATGCAGACGTCGCTGTGGGGGCTCCAGCCTCTGTGCCTGAGAAGAAGGTGAGAGCCAAGTGCAGTGGCTGTGCCAGCTGTTCTGCATGGCATCCTCCCCCAGTGCATGGCAGAAGCAGGCTTGCACCGCACTCGCTGAGGGTATCAGGAGGCTGGGATTGCTGTTCTACTTGTTGCATGCAGCTCAGGGTTGCCTTTTCAAAGTATCTGGCCCCTGTTTCCATTGCGCTTGTGCTGAGCCCTCTGCCTGCTGCAGACCAAAAAGAAGAAGAGAGATGCAGAGGAGACCAACGGCGTCAAAGCAGCGGCTGATGTGGAGATGAATGGGGGCGCAGAGGAGGCCAAGCCTAAGAAGAAGGTGAGCGCTCCCTTCTATTGCCTCTGGCTTCACTGGCTTAGTGTCATTGTGACACTGATGATCCAGCGCAGTCGCCAAGGACCTAGAGGATTTAATACGCTCTCAAGGTTGCTGGCCTAGCTTGTGAGAGCACAGGAGTTGGTGTGAAACACATAACCATGGTAGGGGGGCTGGCAGGCTGCATTCTTGCAGCACAGCCGAGGTGCAACATTGGTGCTCTCCAGCACAGACATGCACTGGCACTGTGGCACCGTCTTACTTTGAGCACCGACCACAAAACGGGTTTCTAAAGGTAGGCACAGGAGGAGCTCACTTGGTGAAACAGGAAAACACGGCAGACTCAAAATTTCTACCTTTCAGGTTATCGGTTCGTGCAGAGCAAGCAACACACCCGTCCTGTGCTTTGCATCAGGATGCACAAGCAACAAGTGAAGTTACGCAAGGCGAGCACTTGTAGCCTGTGCTCTGCGTAACCCGTCCTGTGCTGCGCATCAGGATGCACGCAAAGGCAAATGGAGGTTTCACGTGATGTTAGCTGTACAACACAATGGCCGTGCTCACCTACCCCTGCCTGCCTGCAGAAGAAACACAACAAGGAGGCTGCAGCTGCAGCAGCCACAGCAGATGTGCTGGCAGCGGGCGCCCAGGCAGACCTGCCAGGGGCAGACGCAGACGGCGTGGAGGAGCCAGCCACGGTTGTCAAGGAGAAGAAGAAGTCTAAGAAAAGGGCAGCAGATGCAGGTGAGTGCCAGCCCCAAAAGCTGGTCTTAGGTGGCACACCAGTGGGAGCCTCCTGCTGTGCAAGGAAGCGGTGAGCCTGTCTCCCAGGCTGCCCTTCCTCTGTCGGTGGGCATTGTTGCGGTGCATGTGGCAGGGTGGAGGGCTCAACTGTCCACTCAAGAATGTGCAGGGGAGGTGCCTGATGCCAAGAAGGGCAAGGCTGAGCGCTACTATGAAGGCGAAGCTGCAGGCATCCCAGCTCCAGCAGAGACAAAGAAGGTGAGCTGTGGTAACGCAGTGGGCCCTTCTGCTGTAGAGCTGCAGTGCTAGGATGTTCATGTGTGCCTGTCTGCTGCTGCAGAAGAAGAGGAAGGCAAAGAGCGAGGCTTAACCCGCATCCCTTGCCGCCAACAGCACAGTGCCTTGGCTTATGATGTTCATGATCGGCCACAAGCAGGTTCTGAAACTCGCCCCCCTCCCTCCTTCAGAGACGTGCAGAGTCGCCCCTCATTGAATCTAGTGTGCATGTCAGACAGTTGTGCCTGCCCCACATGGGAGCTGTAACATATCACAGACAGCGTATTCTGATCAGGGATATCTGGCTGGGCTTGGCTGCAACAGTCCATGCCTGAGCAGCTGCCTGCCGTTTCTGTAGCCCTAAGCTGCCCAGCTCTTTGGGGCAGAAGCAGGGCACATGAAGCTGTGGCACAGGCCATCAGAGTTGCAGCACACAGTGCCCAGCCAGTCATGCATGCAGCCAAGACTACAGCGGAGACTGCACCACCACTGAACCTAGTTGGCTGTCATCTGCAATGCCTCAGTGCACAGGCAAAGGCGCCTCGAAGCTTAGTTCCTCTGTTGAACTTTGTAGAGCAAGACGCAGAACAGCAGGATGTGCCATGCAGCCACCAACAACATGTAGCTTCACACCTGCAAGATGAGCCCTCAACAACTGTCTTGCCAGAAGTGCTGCTGCTGTGTGGGTTGTCAAGTCCAAAGACCTGTTGCTTTAGTATACTTCGAAACGGCTAAGTGTAAAATCAACTTTTTGAGGCAGCATATAGGTCTGGGGTGCAACTTTGTGCTAAGGCACTCATGGCAACTGGCAATGAAGCACTGGTCGAGGCCTATCTTCGCTACAAGTGAGCAGGCACATTGCAGCTGTCCTGACAGCTCTTCTTTCTCCAGGCCACTCACCCCCACCCCTGCACTGCAGGCCCACCTTTGGCCTGGCTGTTGCAGCCTTTGTGCTATTTGTGCTGGTGACCAGCGCCGTCACTGTCCTGATCTGCACCACCAAAAGATGCCGCTGGATGCTGATTGTGACTCTGTCAGGCTCGTGCGAGGCTGCAGGCTACCTCTGCAGGGTCATCTTCATCAAGAAAGCAACCTATGGTGGGGTTCCTCGCGCTGAGTGCTGGGCCAGCTTCCAGCCATCCTGCCCTGAGCACCTTTCCCTTCTCTGCTTGCAGCTGCCTATGTATCCATGCAGGTCCTCATCGTCATCACCCCGACAATCTTCGCTTGTGCAGATTATGAGCTGGCTGGCATGTGAGCTCTGCCCGGCTGGGCTGTGATGCACCAGGGTGTCACTTGAAAAACGATAGCCTTGTTGTGCAGACTCCTGGCAAGAGCCCATACAGGTGTGAAGTGGCTGAAGCCAAGGCACGTGGCTGGCATCTTTTTCGGCGGTGATGTGTTGTCAATCCTTGTGCAGGTAGGTCGTCCCTTGCCCCTTGCCAGCTGCCTGTCACAGCCCCCTGACTGTGTAGGCTGCTGCAGGGCGCAGGAGCAGGCATCGCCACCAGTGCCAAGAATGGATTGAGCAATGCTCAGCTTGGCAGCAATATGTAGGCCAATCCTACACACGAAATTTGTCCACTCCCTTGTCATATCATACAACTGCTGAGATGCCCCTGCAGGCTCCTGGCTGGTCTCATCATCCAGCTGATCTTTTTCGTTCTGTTTACCTTCCTGGCAAGTTGTTGGATGGCTCCTGGCGACTTTTGATCATTCACGACTTGCTCACAGTGTCAGGGCATGTGCAGGCAATGTATGTGCCATTCGCTCGCCAATATACACCAGCACAGGCCAAAGCACTCAGGCCCTTGCTCGCTGTGCTGTTCATCAACATGTTCCTGCTGGTCTGGAGGAACCTGTACAGGGTCATTGAGTTTGCTGAGCCAGGGGTGAGCGTCTGGCTGTGGAACCCTCACCTGCTGCCTTTGCCGCTGCCATCTATCCTGCAGTCCTCTCAGCCTGGTGAACCCTTCACAACCTCATAAGCCCCGAATCTCTGAATTGCCAGGGTGTCTCATTGGCAATGTGTTGACGCTTCCACATCATCACCTTCATGTTGTGCAGGGCTACTTCAGCAAGCTAGCAACCACCGAGGCATACCTGTTCGCCTTTGACTGTCTGCTCATGCTTCTGGCACATGCATCATGGATTCCACTGTTCCCAGCCTTCTACCTACCACACTACGAGGCCACCCTTGTCAACGATGGAGCACCTCCCCCAAGCGCTCAGCAGCTGTCCATCACAGCAAACTCAGGTGCACAGCGCAAAGGAGCCACAGCCATGCAGCAGCCCCAAGATCTAGAGAAAGGCTCCAAGTAGCCTACTTTAAAAAGTTGCAGCCAGCAGTTCAGGGTGATGCAGCCAGAACTTGCTTCAGCTGCAGAAGTGCCCAAGCTCAGGACCTGAATAAGGATGCTCATCAAACTCCCAGCAGTGCAGCATCAACAGCAAAGGACGAACTCCTTGACATGTTTGACATGCTACACCGCAATACATCGCACTTAGCAATGTATCCTGTTATCTGAACCCTTTATCTGGGGGCTGGGTACTTGAGAAGCATTGCTCAGTATTGCACAAGCGCTTATTTTGTGGTACGCTGTAGCACGCCTTGATAGGCGGAATTGCTCATAACCAATTGCCACTACAAACAATCAATTTAGGTAGGGGCGGCCTCATGCAAATCCCTGCACAGTGCACAAGCTTGCCTATCTGCACCTCAGCAACTTTGCTTTAGTGCTACAAAGCCCCACAGGCATGGCAAGTGCCTCATACAGGTGCGTGGCGCCACTGCAGCAAGCACTGCTGCATCAAGATGCTCAACCTGTGCTGAACCAATGCCAGGTGTGGTGTTTGACCCCCGGCAGTGACAGAAGCGCAGTAGCTTGCAAGGGAACACATACTCACCTTCACTCGGGTACAACATAGGACACTTGAGCAAATTGCTATTGTTGGTGGCACCAGGCGGCATGCATCACCACAGAGCAGGAGGCCATGGCGGCAGTGCACGATCTGGACATCCAGCCCAAAAGCCGACGGAGGGCTGCCCAGCAAAATGCAGGCTGCTTCTGCACCAGCAGGACAGCCATTGCATGCTTGAAAACTGGTCAAGACTTGGAGGCAGCTGGGCTCAACCAGGCCCAAAACGATGGCCTGGAGGATCATGCTCCTTTGTGCAGAGGCGTATGCCTCAGACAGGGCCACCTGCCATCAAAAGCATTTCCTTGCCCTTTGGTCCAGCACCAAGAGGCGGGGCTGCTGGGACTGCCCAGACACCCATACATACATGCAGGCGTCATGGTGTTGCGTTCACTGGTCTTTCCTGCTGTCAAGACTTGGCACACTGTATGCAGTGGCATTGTCAACAATCTCTGCCGCGTCTCTGCTGCGCAGCCCATTGACAGGAGCTTTTGATTTGACAACTGAATCGCTTCCCTTGACCTTGCGCAGCCCCGTCATCTCCACTTGTCGCCTGGAGCCGACGTGCAGCTGATGCTGCAGCTGCTCTGGCACAAAGCTCTGAATATGGCTGGGGTCCTCAAACAGGCTCTTGAGTGTGAGAGCTGTGCGCCTGCTGACCTGTATCTCAAACAGCAGCATGCACCAGTCACTGATACAATTGATAGCCAAGCCAACTGGTCCAGATACGACATCAAGCATACCCATGCACACAGCCTGATGCCCACATAATGCCTGACAGCAACAGTGCAGCAGACCTCTGGCAGGCAGGTACCCCTGCTCACCGCCTTGATGGCTGGCCAGAAGTTGCCGGCCAGCGAAAGAGCGCCAGGCAACAGGCCATTCTGCATGGCTGCATCCACGTCTAGCTCCTCATACACTGTCTTGGCGAACAGCAAGCCCAAGATTATGGAGATCTGCAGGCAGTTTTTTGACACCGGTAAGCAGGGCTGTCCTCAGGTGAGCAGCCTCGTGCACAAAGAAACTCATGAATGGGCAGGCCCAGATTGACCGCACTTAGGCGCAACAATTTGCGGCACTTGTCGCCCAGGCACAAGCCCATCGTGTTCAGCTGCTGCTGGCCAGACAATGCACAAAATACACGCGGTGTCAGCAGCAGGAGAGGTCAACAAGCAGGGCTGCTGCATGCCTCTCACCAGCAGAAGTGGGCTCCGCAAGACGCTCATCACTTCATTAAAGCCCAGCACCACGATGGCAGCCAATGCCCACAGGGGCGGCATCTTGTTGCTGGCTGCCCTGTTTGCATCCTGCGTTGCCCTCGCCTGCAGAGGCGCCTCATGTCTGTCAGGTGACCAGCAAGCCCCAGCTGCACCCCGCACTGCTTACAACGCACAGCCCGGAGCGGTGGCGCGGCAAGGAGGTAGATGTTTGGCAGCAGCTGAGGGCAGACCTTGACACCAAGCGAAAGGTGAGGATTGAGGCAGCACGCTCGCGCATGCCCCAGCCACAAGGTCAAGCCGCCTAGCAGACACGATGGCCCTCCTGGTGCACAATGAGGCTGGTGTCTGACTGCAATTGACGCCGCCTAGACTGGAGGACATGTTCATCAAATGATGCAGGGGAACGCTCTTGACGGATGTTGTGAGTGAACGCAACAGCGATGCAAATCAAGGGCCAGCAAAGCGTTGCCCATGACGCCCAGAGCATTCCAATGCACCTGCTGCACGATGTAGCCCGTGTCTGACTGAAACTGGCGCCATATCATCCGGCACTGCGGCGGCGTGATCATGATGGCCTCCAGATCTGCCCCCTCTGAGACGCCGTTGCTGGCGCCAAGGCTGTCAGCAGGCCACTCCGAGGCTGAGTACATGTCAAAGGTGGCCCTGTCAGTGCTCAGAGACTCAGAGGCTCGCCGCTGCATCTTGTCATCAGCCAGGGCAAGGATGGCCATGTGCACGGCATCCTGGCCATCCTGCAAGGAAGGAATCCTTGACGTCAAGACGACAAACTCGACTTGCGGCAGGTACAGCTGCGCCTGGAAGTCTGCTATTATGTCCTGGATGGCACCTGCAAGCTGAATCTGGAATGGGGGCCGACAGAGCTGCTTGTAAAGCTTACCTCACAAGATCTCTGACAAAGACGGGCAGGACGAGGCCTAAGGGCACCAAACATCCACTGACAGGCTGCTGAGCGCAGCTGAACAGAGAGATGGGGCATCTGATGTGGATTCTG
The DNA here is from genome assembly GCA_019693375.1 of Asterochloris erici. NCBI lineage: Eukaryota > Viridiplantae > Chlorophyta > Trebouxiophyceae > Trebouxiales > Trebouxiaceae > Asterochloris > Asterochloris erici. The sequence goes on from JAAMXJ010000205.1 coordinate 259,540, forward strand.
CCGCAGCCCAGCGCAGCCCCAAGAAGCAGATGCCTCATCAGCCTGCCTCAACTGGGGCACAAGGCACACCAGCACTGTGCAGGCCTGCTCTCCTGAAGACGTGACATAGGGTGTCCCGGTGTTCATGCTGACGCCGCCTCGAGCAGCCCCAGAGACAGATGTACCCTGCAGCCTTGCCAAAGCCTTGACCTGGGCACAGAAGTCCAGAGGCACTTTGGCACTGATCAGGCCTGCTCTCCTGAACACAAGGCCTGCTGACTGCTTGGCGGCAATGCTTTTGCAGCTACCTTGACCTGACCACAGAAGTATGGGGCCATAAAGGTATGTGCGGGCCTGCACTCCTGAACATGTGCACCGCTGCCTGCCCGCCGTCCATCATCAAGTCAACTTGGGCTTGGCCGTGTGCACTCATGCACAGTCACCCTCACCTTGCCTGGCGCCAGCCTGGTGGCGGCCAGCAGAGCCAGCACCTGCAGGGCTGCCTGCCGCGCTGCCTGTGCGGCTGCAGGGATGTTGGCCCGCGTGCCCCAGGTGCGTGGCATGTCATGCTCATCTTTGTTGAAGACCTCAGTGAACCTGAGTGGCAGGCAAGCCAGCCTCAGCTTGCTTGCTGGGACAGCACAGGATGGCAAGTGTCAGCCTCAGGGAAGACACTCTTCAGAGGCTGAGGCAGGCAACAAGTCAAACTGGAGCCACTATAGGCCTGAGGTCCTGGGAAGATGAGCAAAGCTGGACTTGAGTTCCCACAAAGCGCTTTAACCGCACAGCCATGCCTGAAGCCCAACAGGCAGAGCCTTCTGCATCATCTGCCTGCACCCTGGGGGAGTGCCTGCCTACCTGTCCTTCATGCGGCTCAGCGCGGTGTGGGACACCTCAGAGACAAGGGACTGCAGCTTCCCCCGGCCAGCTGCCCTGAGCCTGGCATCCAGGCTCTTAGCCTCTGCAGGGGTGATGCCATAGCCTGCCAGCCCCTCTGCTGCTCCCTGCAGACGTGGGCCTGGGTGACACACTGCAGCTGCCGGGCTGGGGTTCTTGCAGCAGCACAATATACTCTCCGACGACGTGGCTTCAGCACATAGGTAAGGGTGCACACTGGCAGGCGCCGGGGCCTGCCTTCTCTGCAGGAGAGGGGTGGCGATGAAGGCGGATGAAAGTGGGGCCCCAAAGTGTGCGCCAGCAAGCACCTCCAGCCCCAGTGCAGTCTGACCTTGGAGGCTTCGCCACAACAGCTCGCCAGCAGGCGCTGCAGGCGTGGCCACATGTTGTCTGCAGCCCCATCCAGCAGTGCCATGGCAGGCCCTGCCAACTGCTCCTCCAAGCGCTTCTGTGCCTGCTGCATTACCTGGGTGATCTGCAGGGCCGTCAGCAGCTGTCTCAGTCGAAATTCCTATCCTGCCAACAGGCACATCTGAGCAGACTACGACAGTGTCCATGCCAGGCACTGCAGTGAGAGACAAAAAGCATCCAGGCCGTGTACATCTCGGGGTATGATTGGGCGGACTTGGTCTGGGCACGTCCTGCTGGCCAGCAACAGCTTGGTCAGGCGCAATGAACATGCACTCTGGATGTGCATCAGCAACCTGACCCTTGCTCTTGGGCAGCACGCTGGCCAACAAATGCTGCAGCAGGCACCTGGGCGTGATGCTCAAATCACGCCTGGGATCAACTGACAAGGTGCAACTGTGATTGGAGCATGCTCATCCAGCCGCTGCAGGCTGGCCAAAGGACTGGCTGCTCTGTAGTGGTCTGCAAGCGCAAGTGCCATTCTGACATCTTTAGTGATTTGTGAAGATCAAGGGTCTGCTGCAGCAGACAGCTGGCCCGCAGCAGCCCGCCGGCAGCCCACAGAACTGAGCTTCAGTAGGCACCTGTTGCTGGCGCAGCTGCTCCGTCCAGGCATCCACTGCCTCCTCAAATGCATTGGAGGGTTCTGCTGTGTCCCAGTTGGTGCCCGGCACGTTGACATCCTGTAAGCCCTCTGAGAAGCTGGCTAGCGCCTGGCTGCGCAGCCTGCTCACAGCAGTGCAAACTCAGCAGACAGTCTCTGAGCAGGTATTCAGAGGTGGGGCTACCCATCTGTCCCCCCTCAGCCTAGGCTGACATCAGGTTCCGCAGCAGCGGGCATACACTATTGTTACTTGACATGCGTTCCTTGCAGAAGACGGCTCACAGCAGTACTGTGGCAAACGGCAACAACGTGAGCTGCACACGTGACTACCGCTAAGGATGTTTCTGCTGCAGCGCAACATGCACGGCAAGCTTATGGCTGAGCGAAATATGCTGACACGCAATGCAATGAGCTTGGCGTCAGACAGCACTGCAAGCTTCCCATCAATCTGGACTGCAAGAGTTGGAACTGCAGTCCCGTCATGCCTGCCTGGCTGCAGGCATCACGTAGGTCACGGCCAGGAGGTGCTGCGACATGTCCTGCTCAAGCTTCCACAAGCACCACTGGAGCAGCAGGGGCTCACTCTTGCACAGCGTGGCTGAAGCTTGCTGGGTCTGTCTGCAGGGCAGCCTGCATGCCGGTCTGGAAGGTCTGCAGCCCCACGGCATGCAGGTGGCGCAGCTGCTGGTGGAAGGCGCTGCCCACTGTGCTGTGCACCTCCTCCAGCAGCTCCGCCCGCTTGGCCTGCCGCACACTCGTCTCAAAGTAGCGGGCCTCGTCATCATACCCTGCACAGCGGGGACCAGAATGCCAGGCTGGTCTATTCTGTGGCAGTTGTGGTATGTGCGAGTCCTGTATCCGCCCAAAGTTGTTGCAAAGCAGGATACCTGCTGCACTCTCCTCAGCCACCTGCAGCATGACTTGATCTCCCTGAGGACAGTGGCGGTTCCAGATGTTCACGTGGAAGTAATTGAAGGACAGCGCAGGCAGGCGGGCAAATTTTGACACTGGAACATGGCAGTGCTTGAACGCTGATCGGCGCTGCATGCAGCAGTGAGTCAGTGCCGAACCTGTGATGCAGCTCTCCACGAGGGCGTTTGCCAGCCTGCCAAACCCTGGCACCACGCCCTTCCCGGCTGCCGCCTTCAGGCTCTGCCAGGCCTGGTCCTGTGTGAGGGCCTGCAGCTGATCCTCCATGATCTCTGTGCACCTGATATTGGCCACCATGACCTACAGGGGTGGCCTTGAGCCTGAGCGGTACAGCAACGGTATGCTTTGCTGGTACACATATGTCAAACTGATGATCAGCAGTGTACCTGGTATGGGCCATTGCGGTCTATTCAGGGGGGCTGAGCCTGAGCAGTGCAGCAACAGTATTTCTTGCTGGTACATCCAGGATGAGGCTGAAGCTCCGCAGGACACCTGATGTGAGACACCTTGACCAGCAGATCTCAGCACAAGTACCTATGGTCAGCACTTGCATTGCAGCAAGTGCTGTCGTTCGAAGGATTTGTCACATGGGGTGAGACTCAGCAACGAAGCCTGCAGCTTTCTTTGTTGGCAGGTGCAGGGGTGGGGCTGACATTCTGCTGTGCAGCAGCAATCATTTAGCAAGTGGGGGCAGAAAGGGCCGAGCGGTACAGCTACAGGCTGATGAGCAAAGCTGCAGCTGTGGTTGCCAGTAGTGCAGCCAAAGGCCCAGGCTTACTGATGCAAGTTAGCATGCAACATCTCTCGCATTGGGTGCAGCTTCAGATGCAGATACCTGACAGGTTCTGATGCCACTCGCAACCCTTCCAGGGGAGCTGGCATGCACACCTCCTGGCCGCAGGGGACATGCAGATGGCCCACCAGCCCACCTTGTGGGCAGGCAGGTTGAGATCCTTCTGGTCCTTGATGACCTCCCAGACCTTGCCCATACTCAGAGCCAGCGAGTCCCCTGGCAGCTTGTCGTCACTGATGCGAATGAGGCTGTCATCGCCTGCACAAAGACAGGAGGAAGCTTTGTCAGACGAAGAGCATTGGGAGCACAGGGCATGTGCACAAGCGGCACAGGGGTTGGCCCGGGAAAGGAACAAAAGCTGCCTAGACATGTGCGGGGGCGCTCCTTGAGAGCAACAGCGAGGACTCCAAGACTTGCTGAACAGGCATGAAAGACAGGCAACCAGCGACAATGACCAGCTCTGGATGGGCCTGGTGCCAGTAAGGGGCTATGTCAGGGAGGGGTACGCACCCAACAAAGCTGACCTTCGTGAGTGAACCGGCGGCGCAGCAGCACAGCTTCAGCATTGAATTCCTCCTCTCGGTCCTCGTAGTTGGGGAGACTGGAGTACTTCACCTGCAGGCAGAGCACAGAGTCTGCAATTCAGAGCTGCACCACCCGCTAGTTCTGGGTCTGGAGCTGCAGCACATTGCACTGCGCTGAGGGTCTCGTCACCAAACAACCACACGCTTGCTAGATGGGTCATCCCAGTGACTGCAGGTAAGGCTGTAAATTTGGTGCGTGCCGAGGTGAGGCCAGCACTTCTGCCAACAGGAGCACTACAGATGACGACCTGGGCAGCCCACCTCAAAGAAATCTGCCAGGGACAGCCCCTCATACTGCTCAGGCTTTGTGATGGAGCTCCACATGCGTCCCAGGTCAGTCTCCCATGTCTCTTTAAGCCGCTCCATTGGTGTCTTAGTGCGATCACGGAAGACAAACAGCAGCACAGTTTTGCGCTTGTTGGGGGCTGGGGTGAACAGCTTCAAGTTGACCTGCAGTGCAGAGCGGCATGTAAGCCACCAGAGCCGCAGCAGCATGGCTGTGCACAATTTGCAGACAGCAGCTGGGTCAACAGCTATAAGCAGGCCTGCAGTGCAATCAGCCTTTGCAGACGCTTCCAAGCTGTACTTGCCTGCAGTATAAGGTCAGAGCATGCCACAGGCAAGGCTACAGAGGCCTGGGAAGCCTCACCTGGAAGATGGTCTTGAGCAGGGGCTTGCCAGAGCCAGCCTCCCTGCCGACATCTTTGGCCCACATGTTCACCAGCAAGACATCTGCCACTGCCAAAGCAAACAGCGAGCTCTGGCGCTCAAAGGAAGTGTCGTCCTCACCCCGTTCCCTGCAGCCCAGCCAGTCAGCTTGGGCAGGCTAACGGCAATGCTGCAGGGGACAGAGCAGGTGTTCTGTGCATGACACATGCCTGGACAGCACCAAGGCAGGGCAGGTGCATGAAGCAGCCTGGGCAGCAGATCGAGAGGTCGGCAGCAGGGTGTGCCGATGGTGCCTGACGATAACAGGGTGGCAGAGCAGCACGATCAATGCTGGGCCTTGGATGCAATTGACAGGAAGCCTCAGGCCCTGACCTGCCATCGCTGCCCTCCAGATCCATGACAAGAGTGGTGGGGCTTGCCACCTTGCTTGACTTGGCCAGCCAGATGCCCTTGGTGGTCTGGTTGCGGCCGCTGAAAGCATCCATCTCCTCGAACGAGGTGGCAAACTGAACAGCAGCCAGCAGTCGGTCATCTTCCGGCAATGCCGTATCATCAGAGGGGAGCTGCCTCACAGTGAAACTGCAACACGCAGCAAAGGCGGCAAGACAAGTGCTGTCCCTCCAGAAAGGCTGTGGCTACAGTACTGTGCAGCTGACAGCCTCACCAGAGTGTTCATAAGTGTGCTCTTGCCAGAGCTCTGAGGCCCTGTGATGGCAACAACAGAGTAGTCGACACCTGCTGCCTCCAGATGATGCTCCCTCATAAATGCTTTCACATCCTCTTGGTTGAATATGCCCTCCCCTGTTACTACTTGCAGGGTGTTGTGTGAAGACATTGCACCTCCGCCTTGGGCGATCAAAGTAGGCTGGCAGGCAGCAAGGGTCAGATGCTGCAAGTCAAGCTGGATCTCAGGGGCAATAGGGTGCCTGCGATAGAGTGCCTGCAGAAGACATGCTTAGCAGGCTGCCAGGAAGCAAGGTTAGGTTTCTGTTGCCTTTCTTGTGCATGATTTTGTCAATTGCAATGTGAAGCAGACTGTCTGGAGTTCCCACAAGCGTCGCAAAGACCGTTGCTTGCGCACGTTCAGGTTCTTGATGGAAGTTGCACCGCATCAGGTCTACAGCTGACAGTGATTAGTCAATTGGAAGGCATTCAATCCCTACTTACTGCTGGTGATCTAGACAATCCGCTGCTGCAACTACACCGGAATGAATAACGAATTTCGCTCATACTGACGGTGGGTTCGGAGCCGGAAGTTTTTTGCGAGACTACCCGTTGCAGAAATCTGCTCACGATGTCTGGCAACCGTGCCTTCCTGGATGAGATGTTCCTTATGGTAGGTTCTGCTGCCATGCCCCTGTGACACCTCTGAAGGACCAGTCACCTGTGTTGCAAAGCTGTGTTGCAAAGCCGAAGGTCCTGAGCCGTATAGGTGCCTGCAGGACCCCGTGAACAACCAATTCAGGGAATACTTGGAGGTGTGCAGTGTGCTTTGAGATGTAGCCTGGCCTGGCTTCATGGCCTTCGGTCTGCAGAGATCTGACTGTCCAGGTGTCCTCAACAGGTGGACAACTTCTTTGATGAGTACCTGGAAGGTTTGGACGCCCCCATCCAGGATGGCTGTGGGCAGAACAAGGGAGCGCGCGCTGCGCCTGTGCCAGCACCCGGTGAGCCTGCAGCTTACAGCAGACGTCCAGCAAGGTGCGCAGGTCCTGTGCTTCTCAGCTGCAAAGCAGTGCAGCGACGCCCTGTCATGAAGTGGTTCCCTCCTGCATTACTTCACCCAGGCTGCGCATTTCTAGTTGAGGGCATGACTGGTGCCCTGGAGTCGGCACAATGCAGGTGCAGCTGCTTGCCATGAGCATGTACCAGAGGTAGCCCAAGATGAGGCGCAGGTCGCTTGCACAGCTGAAGCCCTTCGACAGAGGAGCACGCCTTTGCCTCACCCCTGCAGGCACGCAGAAGCGCAAGCGCACCCGCGACGGGCGCCAGAAGCTGCTGAACAAGCTGGCGCAGGTGTGCTTGGTTCCTGCTGGGTGTTGGCTGCCACGCAGACCAGCCCAGCGTGTACCTTGCAGACCTAGAATTTGTCGCACCAATGTCACTCTGGCTGATCTGATCGAGTTGCCTCGACCAAACAGCTTCACGGCGCAGGCTTGGCTCCATCTCAGCATTCCAGCAACTGAATTGTTGCTGCCCTTCATTCTGCTGCTGCAACCTGTCGCCCATGCACAACCTAAGTATCCTTCTGGTGGGCCGCAGCAGCAGCCACTGCTCGACCTGGCCCTGCAAGCTCAGGCAGCAGTGGCTTCATGAGGCAGGGGCAGAAGGCATCTTGCAGGGCCCGAGCTGCATCCTGAGGCCTCAAGTAGTCATTTCTTTGCAGGTTCGCTACCAGGAGCGCAAGAAGAAGAAGGTGGACAGCCACGCAGCTACAGCTGCCGAGCTCGAGAGAAAGGTGGAGGAGCTCAAGGCGCTGCAGGCCCAGGCCCAACAGCTGGAGAAGAACAACGCCTTCCTGGAGGCTGCTTACAAGCAGAAGGTGCATCCTGTCACTGACTGCTTGAGGGTGTGGCATCAAGCCAGGGGAGTGTGCGCTGCCTTGGTGCAGGGTGCTGCAGGTGGAGGATGAGCAGGCAGGGGGGCACAAGCGCACAGCAGCAGGCAGTGTGTCCAGTATGCTGCCGCCTGCAACCGGGCGGTGGGGGCAAGGTATGCTGTCAGACAATGGTGCAGGCCACAGGCTGTGCAAGACATGTGATTGAGTGCACAGCCCGGCTGTGGCTGCCGCAGCAGGCAGGGTACCTGCAGCCCTGCATCCACAGTGGGCTGGGCATCCTGGGGGCTGCTCAGGGCAGGCCTGATGTGATGTGACCTGTGGCACCCACGAAATGGGTGCCTGGGACGGGGTATGTGTGAGCATGTGCCGGTCAGTGACATTTAGCCTCCCACGCGGAGCTGCTGTTCCTGCCCCAAGTCCTCTCCCCCTGACCAAGAAGAGATGCCCGCAGCGCAACCATTCCCGCAGGTGAGCCCTCCTGTTGCAGGCTGGGCTTGCCGAGCGCTACATGACAGCAGCCGAGCCTGTGCGGCTGGTACAGATGATCCTCCAGGTCTCAGTGAACACTCACTGCCAGGTTGGTGCCTGCAGGATCGGGAGGTGGCCGACCTGCAGCGCGTCCGTGCTGCCGAAGAGCATGAGCTGGAGGCGCTGGACTCCCTGTCAGCCTCCCGCAGCGGCAGCCTAGGGGGCAGCGGGCAGGAGGGCACTAGCCGCCTGTCCCAGGCCTACCAGGAGTTCCAGGATGGGGAGAAGAAACAGCAGCTCAGCACGCTGGTGGACAACTGGCTGTTCACGGTGGGTGGGGGCTGAGGTAGAGGGGGGCTGCTGTGTGGTCAGGCTGGCCTGGGCTGGGAAGTGAGAAACCGCAGAGTGAAGGGCCAAGGGCAGGGACACAGCCAGCACATGGGTCAGCAACCGTCCTCAACAAGCAGCTGCACAATGTTGCCTGAGTAAGCGGGCAGGGGCCGTCCTGTTGCTCAAGTCAGGAATCAATCAAGAGGAAGAGGTGAAGCAGCTCGGCACACTGGTGGCCAGCTTGGCTCATCATGGTGGAGTGTGAGGGCTGCTGTGCAGTCAGAAATGCGAGGCTCAGGGTCGGAAGGCCATGGCTGGGGGTCGGCCGGCAGAGGTCAGCAGCAGTGTGCCTCAGCCCAGAGGCTGGGGTTGCAGGCCGACTGCATTCATTGTGCGTCAGCTGCACACCCTGCCTCTGCCTGAACTGCTGGTAGCCTGGTGGCAGATAGCAGGCATGAGGTGCTGACAGCTTGACAAAGGGGCAAGCCTTGTCACGCTGGACAAAGCCCAGAGGGCGTTGCATGTCTCCTGGATTCAGACAGAGGCAGCCAGGCCAAAGTTTCTTGCAGTCATTGCCAGGTGTTGAGTGATCAGCCTGACTGCAGGTGGAGGAGCTGAGGCGGCTGATGAGCCTGATTGGCTGTGATGGGGAGGGAGAAGGGCTGGGCAGGCTGCTCAGGAATGCCAGCGACTTCAGCCACCTTTCGGAGCAGCAACAGGTGCGCCATTGAAGAGCTGGGGCCACAGTGTCTTGAGCTGGGGCCTCTCGAGCTGCCAACTTGTGATGCATATGGGCGGTGGATCAGCAATAGGGCTCAGCAGATGCCTGCCGCTGCCCCATGCATATTTCAAGTGCCTGCCGGTCAGGGCGGTAGCTGCTGACTACCTCTTGGCAGCACAGGATGCGGTGTGCTCTTCTCAAGCGCAGGCTGCAATGGGTCAAAGAATGCTTTGGGTTGCTGCACCTAAGTTAGACATTGTTCCAACAGGTGCAGGCTGCCTTGGGTCAAGGCTCAGCCAGCCTTGCTTTGCATGTCTGATCCACACATTGGCCTGACCCCCTCAGTCCCTTTGTGTGCAGGTGGTGCTGCAGCAGGTGGTCGTCAAGACAGACAGCCTGGTGGAGACCGTCATGCGGCTGTGCATGCAGGTTCTGCGCCTCAGCGGCGCCGACATTGACCAGCTTATGAGCGCCAACCTCAACAGGCAAGCCTCCCCTGCCTGTCTCAAACCAAGCACACACTGATGAAGCCAGACACTGCCCGCAGTCAAGCCTGCCCTCCTCCTCAATAAGCAGGTCTGTGTGCCCGGCGGCGGACAGAACATGGACTGCGCACTGGGTCTCTGTGCTGCAGCTAGACACAGCCAGTTGCGAACTGTGGTGCATGCCTGAGCGTGCCGCAGCATGCCCTGCAGCTTCCTGGGCTGACTGCATATGCCGCCTGCTAGAATGCACCGCACAGTGTAGGCCCTGTCTGCATGATGGTGGGAACGCCAATGCTGGCCCCTGGCCCCTGCATGCTGCAGTGGCCCCAAACTAGAACGAGATTAAGGCAGCTCCTACAAGCAGGCAGGGCTTCAAACAGAGCAGGATTACCCATCACCTAATCTGATGCCTGGTGTCAGCAGGTGCCGCACACTGCGTGGGTGGAAGGATGAGGGCAAGTGGTGCGCCCTGGCCCGCCTGCTGGACTTCACTCCTGAGCAGCAGGAGCGCATCTTCGTGGCTCGCAGCGACATGCTGGCCAAGCTGGCGGCCGTGTATGAGGCGCGCCAGACGCTGAACGACCAGGCACGGGCCCTGCTGCAGGGGGAGCTGGGGCCTGACCAGCAGCATCGCCTGCGGGGGGTGAGCACAGCGTGACTGCAGTGCCCAGGGGGTCTGCATGCTCCAGTGCCGGCATCCAAGTGGTCACTGGACTGCACCGCCTCGCCCTGGGACGCCAAGTGCATGCCTTGCAGCGCATGCTGACTGGATTGACAGCCTGCAGGCGACCTCAGATTGAAAGCATGTTGGTACGCACAGCACTGCAGTGCTTGTGCTCATGGATGTCCTGCTGAGCATGCATTCGGATGTCCCTGCAGGTGCTGGGTGCACTCGAGGAGAACCTGCGCCAGGAGCAGCGCGCCACGTGCGAGCAGGAATTTGTGACATTTAAGCACCTGTTGACCCCCATCCAGGTGACAGCTCAAGCTTGCGCTGGCTGGTGCACCCGCATGCTGGCCGCTGCCTGTCTGGACCCACCAGCTCATGCTTCCATGGCACTGGCTGATTTGGTGATCTTGTGCTGTGTAGGGCGGCCTGTTTGTGACGCAGGCGTTCCCGGACCACTGTGATTGCCTGGCTCTGGTCAATGCTGTACACACTGTGTATGGTGGTCCCATGGCAATGACGCCAGCTGATCAGATCAGACAAAACGGTGGTTTTTCAGCCACATTGACCCAGGTCCAGGCAGCATAAGTCGTTCCTTTTGAATACCTTTCACACCCCTCATGGCCCCCTTGTGACGCACCCAGTGTTTTACTGCTCATACTGTACAGCTGAGTGCACATATGCAACCACTGCCACTCTGAAGTGCGGGACTTTTGTCACTGCCAGGCTTTGCCACACATGATTTTGTTGAGCGTATCCAATTCATAAGCTTTCGCATTCATGTATACTCTTCCCTGCTGTAAGCAATGAGTCTGTCATCCTGAGCAAAGTAGCCACTGCAAATGGCAAGCACGACGTCAACTGCAGCAAGTCGCTCATTGGACTCTGCTGCCACTTGCCAGCTCAGTTTCAGCAGGTCAGACATGCACGCTGCCGTGTCAGCGTCCAGAGGCTGCTCCACCACAGCTGTCAAGGCAAAAAGCCACGCAGCAGTCTGCTCCGAGATGCCTCCTGCTGCCGCGGCCCAGTCGCTGTGCCACTGGAGAAGCTCTTTGACTTGAAGTTGGTCTGAGGCCATCATCAGATTCAGAGATGGCAGGCGGCCAGACAAATGACTGCTTCCAAGGCAATAGCTCTTCCAGCCCGATTCGTCGCCAACGCCGGGTACCTCGTAGAATGCTGGCCGCTGTTCTGGCAGTAGGCTGCAGGTAGCAAGAAAGCAAGTCCAAATTTGTCTGAGAGACACAAATTGAGGACATGCATGGCCCACCTACCTCTGCAGTGTGCTGCGCAAAAATGCAAACTCCCTCAAGAAGTGTTGCAGCCACCCGGCCTTTGGGAGCGCGCCCTGCTGTGATTCAAGAGGCGCTGCAGGGCAGCGTGGATGTACTTAAAAGGTTTGCTGCACTTGAAAGTTTGCGCAAATTGCTGAGGCGCCAGGTCAGAGATGAGGGCTCACCTGGCACATACTGGCTACGTGCATCATCGAAGCTGCGGGGATTCACTTCAGAGGTGAAAACGTCAGGGAGCTGCTGCGCCTCCCACCTGAGCAGCAAAGACAGTGCTGCGGAAGGCATTCATTGTGGTGTAGCAGCAAAAGGGCAGGCTGCAGCAGCCACCTGACTCTTCGCAGATACTCCTCAGCCGTCAGAGCTTCAGCATCAAAGTCAGGGTCTCCAGGAGCAACTGGCAGAGATTGGCAAATGCCAAATTCACTGCAGCGGGAAGCCCATGCCTCAGCTTCCAGCAGAGATCAGAGCTAGTCATTCAGGATGCTGCTGAGCTTGGCAATGGCTCACCCCAGATCGCTGTCTGTGTCCCCATCCTGATCACTGCTGGTGATCTCTTTGGAACCATCGCCATGCACCTCAACATGCTGTAGTGACTGCTTCACCTCGCTGTCGTCTGCCATATTGTTGCGCCAGAGATCTTGACCTGCCATCTAGATTCAGCATCACCATGCCTCAATGAATGCCAATCTTGACTTTATCGCATAACATCGAGTCGTGGGTGAGCCCGGCCACACAAACTTGACATTGAGCCACCCTCGCAAGAAATAAGCTTGACATTGGGCCACCCTCGCAAGAGACTTTTACACTCTGTCAGATGTAAACTGTCACACTCAGTCGAACTACTTCCCAGCCTCCAAGGCTGCTGCTCCTGAAATGATCTCAATAAGCTCGGTGGTGATGGTTGCTTGCCGGGTTCTGCAGGGCAATACATTCGGTCAGCAAAATCCAGATGCAGCAGCAGTACTGATGATGCTGATGAGACTGCCAACTTTGCTGGCTGCCCACCTGTTGTACTGCAGAGACAGCTTGCTGATCATCTCTGTGGCATTCTTCGTGGAGCTCTCCATGGCTGCCATGCGAGATGCCTGCTCGCTGCAGTTGTTCTCCAGCAGGGCATTGTACAGGGTCTGCAGCAGGAACATTGGGTTGATGAGGCTCTTGGGGACTCCAATGATGTCGCCAGAACACCACCCTGTTCCTGGTGGCATGGTTACACACCGCAAAAGCATCAGACCAAGTCATCTGGCCCTGTAAGGCAAGCAGCAGATGCCAATCTACAGGGCCATCAGCTTTTGAAAGTGGCATCGCGCTGTTCTGGCCATCCCTAACCATGAACACGAGCTCATGCTGGCGTCCTGGATTCAGAGGCATTTCTCCATGGTGGGCGGATGCGCTTGTCTCAATCTCTACGTGGCCCCAGTCCATGCTGGCAGCAGTACTGTCCCTGATGTCCCCAGCTGCTTGCAGTGAGCTCCTGCCCCAAAGAAACAGAGACAGCCCCCACACACGGCACTTCAGGTGAGCCCTTGTGGCCAGAGCCTCCGCCTCGCTGACTGCAAGACATCACGCAGCCCCACTTCCAGTGGCTTGCTGGAGTTCCGCTTTCGTGATGCATTGATGCTGTCAGGCAGCATGGATGCGCCCCCACATCGTGCATGCACAGTGCCAAATGGATCCTGAAGAGTGGCAGGCTGCGCCACTGGACTCACGGTGGCCAGCTGAAACTCTGCCAGGTCCTGCAGCAGCTCTGCCCTGTCGGGCCCCTCCACCTCATAGCTGTCCAGGGCGCCCCCAGACTCCACGCTCTTTTCCAGCGCCTGCATGTCGGCACAGGGTTTCAACTTAAGCCTGGCCTGCTGACAGCAACTTTTTGATGCTGCCACATAGACAGCAAGCACAAGGGCTCCAGCTTATAGCATGTACACGACCAAAGGGCTCGGACGTGCAGCAAGGCGCCTGCTGACCTACATGTGCGCAGGGAGCGTAGGCACTCCTGCCCCACAGGCAGCCAAGCACACCAGCGCCTGCGGACATCATGCTCATTCCGCTTGCAGCCATGCAGACGGCCATACACGTGGCTGCTAAGCTATGGCAAAAGAGCAACTTGGAGCAGCATGTCAACCAACAGCCCACTGCCCTCTCTGACCACCCTCTTCAGAATCAGCATCCTCTCTTAGAGAATGTTGGTGGCAGCAATCCCCTGCAGCTGGTCTGCAGCTTCTGTCCTCCACAGCCAGGCGTTCATGGCAGCAGCGATCACTGCAGCTGGTAAGTGCAGCTCTGCTGTCTGCGCAGTCACATGCTGTGATGGCCACAGTGGTTCCTGCAACTGGCCTGCAGATTGAAGCCTGCAGAGCCACAGCATGGTAGCAGCAGCGGCCTCTGCAGGTGGCCTGCACTGCTGCCAGCGCCACACCCCAGCACTGCCCACAGGGCCATGGGGAGTATGAAATCTGCCCTACAGCTGCAGGTGCAGCCCAGCTGGCTGCCTGGCCCCCAACAGATACTCACGTCTGGGGACAGGACCGTTGCGATGGTGGGCTTGAACGCGATGGCCGAGACAAAGCGATTGAACACCAGGCGCACTGCATCATACTCCGTCTTCAGCAACTCCTCAGCAATGGCCGCAGCCTGCAGCACACCAGACACAATGTGTCAGTCTCGGCCTGAGCAATGGCAGTGGCCTGCAACAGCTCATGCCGTGAGACAGCACATTTGGTGGACAAAGAGTGTTGGACAAGCTTCCCACGGAACCCGCTGGTGCCCTGAGAGCTTGTATCAAAGGAGTTGCAGCCGGCCTCAGCCAGACTCACTAAGCTAAACAACAGCCCAGAAGCTGCCTGTGCAGCAGGCGTGTCTAACGTGTCACGGCCCTGAGCAAGAGCCACTGCCCACAGCAGGCCACAAGCTGTTGACCGTGGCTTTCCAGCTTCAACAGTGGTTGTGCTCATGACTCAATCCTGGCAGGCACAGCAGGTCTGCAGCAATGATGTCTTGGGTGGTGACCTGCCAGACCAGGCAGCAGATGATGTTCATGCAGAGCCCAGCCCACTGTGCTGCCAAACGTTTTTGATGTTGATTCAAACTACTACAGCGATTTGTGGCATGCGGCAGCAGCTGACCCCTGAAGCCTTCCTTCAATGATGAGTCTCTGCCTACTGCTAAGCATTTATGGACATATAGATGTGATATAAATGTGATGATGCAGCTGCTGACACCAGTCCCCATCGGCGACAGCTCAGCCTGCACGTGATGCATGAGCAGGCTGCCCGGCAACACGAATGCTGCCCTGTTGGTCCTGGGCAGGCCCTGTCCAACAACTGCCTGGCACATCCTGCACCTGGAGCACAATCCAGACACCCTTCAGCAGGCGGTGCCAGCCCCCCTTTGCGCCCCGCCGCCGTGGGGGCAATGCACAACCAGGCTGTTTGTAGCCCGCCTTGCCCACATCTACTGCATTCGATATGCTGTCCACAGGTTGATCACACACGGCCCCGGTGCCCCCTGTGCCCACCTGTGCATAAGTGATGCGCAGCTTGTTAACGTCCTGGATGGTGGCGACAATTTTGGTGCGTTGGTCGCGCACCAGCTGGGCACGGGCCTTCTCGCCCACCACCACGATGCTCGAGTGGCGTCCCTCTGCAGGCGGGCAGTACATGCAGTCTCAGCTGGTTTGTGCCAGCAGTTGTGCCCAGCATGGCAATGCTGGCACCGCACCGTTTTGCAGCATGGCAGCATACTGGCCCTCAGCTGGTACATGCTGACACCTGTGCCCAGCATGAGGATGCTGGGGCTGCCTGGCTTGCTTGCACCCCTCAGGGATGTCTCCTGACACAAGACAGGCACACTGCTGCACCATGCTGCTCCACCCCTGTCCGGCTCAAGGCAGGAACTGGGGCCAGAGGGAGGCAGAACCATATCTGTGCTGGGCTGCCAAACACAACAACTGCCCCACCGCTGAACGAAGATGGCTTGCACCCGCTCACCTCCCTCAGTGGCCCTCAGCACAGCACGCGTGTACTTGGACACAGTGCTGTTGATACCGCCGCACAGGCCCTTGTCAGAGGAGATAGCCACAGCCACATTGCTCTCCACATCGGCACCTGCAGGGGCACATCCCCACTTGCAAAGTGGTACCCTGCTGGGCGCTTGTACAGTGCCTGGCAGGGCAGGGGCTCAGGAACACCTGGGTATTCACTGTGACCGTTGTGTCAGTTTCATGGGGCAGCCCGAAGTTGGCCAGTGTCGAGGCAGAGCCCCCTGACGCCTTAGCAATCGTTGGTCACAAGCACAGCTCGCAGGCTCCAGGCTGCTGGCGGGCTGCCCGCCTGAGCCTGGTCAGCATGGGAGCTTAGCAAAGCATTGGCCACAAATTGCACAAGGCTACAGGTACTTTGCGCTGTACACCTGGCTGGGCCTGCTTGGCCCAGCAGGGCATCAGCCCCAGACCACTCTGTCCAGCACCAGCATATCAACCTGGCAGGTCTGCCAGCAGCTTAGCCTCCATGCACCCAAGGCCAACACCTGTGTGCAAGCAGCTGCCTACCTGGCAGGTCCCCCAGCAGCTTGAGCATGGGCCCAGAGAGGCCGCGCGACTGTACTGTGCTGGCTTGCGCCACCCTCATCTTGGAGGCTGCCACCATTTTCATGGCCTTGGTGATCTTCTGGATGTTAGTCACTGAGCGCATGCGCTGTTTGACTGCAAGCACAGACACGCCCTCTGGAATGCTGATTGTGCACAATCAAGCAGCTTTCCCATTATGTTCTGGTGGTGTCAGACTACAGCATGCAGGTGGATGCTTTGCAGGCTGGACAGTGGTTGCAGACCAGATGAGAATGGGCAACATGCAAGGCATCTAGCAACACGTTTGGCCTGTGCCAAACCTCAGCCTGCCCTGGGCGTGCATGCTGGCTGCAGATCTCACCTGCCAGCAGAGAGCCGTGCCTGACACCATCAGGCTGCAGCATCCTGCACAGAGGTGCAACATCATGTCAGTGCCCCAGCTTGCGACAGGATGAGCAATGCACATGCAGCCCACTCTCACCCTGCGGCCACCTCTGGTGCGTGGAAAACCTGGCACAGGGGCTGCATTGCCTGCTCGGAGGGCTTCTGCCAGACCGGACATTTCAGCAATCGCTGGCTCACGCTAGCCCCTCTTCGAAGGGCCATAGCTGCAAGTACCCAGCCTCGTCAAAGAGGTTCTTTGAGAAGTCCTGTGAAGGGTTCTTCGCCAGAAGACAAAGTGGAGTTGGTTCATTTGCGCAGCAATGGCGTCCTTCCCTCAGGACCAGCGGTACTGGCAGGGAGGGGACTTCATATACCTGGGCCAAGGCCAGCCTGCAGGCTGCCTCAGGCAATGTGCCTCGCAAAACCCTGCCTGTGATCTGATCTGTATGGCTCTACTTGATTGCAGGTATACGTTACCACAAGATTGCCTTCATCTCAGTCAAGGTGATTGTGCTCCTTTGCAAGTACGCTGACGTGAGCTTGATGCTTGACCCCTATCCTCCGGTTGCAGGTCTATGCAGTTGCCCTCTATGTGGAGAAGGCCACAGCACAGGCTGAACTGCGCCGAATGGCACAAGAAGGGCAGCTTCACGACAAAAGTGTGGATGCCATGTGCAGGTGGGGCCCTCTGCCACAATGCTTTCCCCCTAGCACCTTGGAGACAGTCCTGGATCTGTCAGTCCCCAGGCTAGCAAGCCTCTGCACCCCTCATCTTGATACAGCCGTTCAAGACTGCGCTTTACGCTCCTTGTCCTGCAGGGCGCTGTTCAGC
Source organism: Asterochloris erici (assembly GCA_019693375.1). NCBI lineage: Eukaryota > Viridiplantae > Chlorophyta > Trebouxiophyceae > Trebouxiales > Trebouxiaceae > Asterochloris > Asterochloris erici. Next base: position 276,707 of record JAAMXJ010000205.1, read on the forward strand.
GGCAACTTCTGCAAGGTCGTCGAGCTCCACATGCTGAGGGCTGTCTCCACAGAGGACTTCAAGGTGCGGTCACGAGGTCCATGAGCCCCAACCATGGCGCAAGTGCCAGCGTCCTCTGTCAGCTGCAGGAGGGTCTCCAGGAGAACCTTGAGCCACGTCTTGAGAAATTTGGAGGGATGGAGCACCTACAGGTTGGGTGTCTGGCACCAGCTGGGCTTTGGTCGGCTTGCTTGGCAACATGTCGGCATTTCTGGTCTGCCACCTGCAGGTGTTTATGAAGATGTTTGACAAGCACAAGATTGTGAATGGCACCAAGGTGCCCTGCCTCTGGTCCCCAGGCAAGCAGCTCCTGGCACCTTCGCTAACAGTGTGCAAAACTGAATGTTTTGTACTTTGACTGCAGCGCAGCAGCACCTCACAGGGGACGTGTTACCACCCACTGTTCGGTCTTATGCCAATGTGAAGCCTGAGATGAACGTGGCATCTGAGCCGATGTGCAAAGCCATGTTTGACATCTACCTGGTACGCCTGCTTCTACCTGTCTTTGATGTGTCATGCACTTTGCCAGACAGCACTGGAAATGGGCTGATGCAGGGGCCGGAGACTATTGTGCCAGATGCCTGTAAGCAATTTGCTAAAGCAGCTCTCAGCCTCCTGTGAGGTTTCGTGATCCTCAGCCTACCAAGCAGCTTTTTGTTGCAGCTTATTGCCCACTGTCTTGTATGCTCAACCCACAGCAATAAGGGCTGCCACATGCATTCAAACACAGAATCTACTGTACTAGAGCACAAGCATGCATTATCAGCGACACTGCTGTGCATGATCATGTGGACTCCCAAGCCCTGCATTTGTGGACTTCTTTGCTTGTGAAAATTAAGGGACTCCAGGCTGTTGCACTGTTGATGTATGGCGTGACCCTCTGTCTATCTGATGCCATGCTGCTCCCTTGGCTGCCAACTGCACATCTGAGACAGCCTCATTTGTGTGGTGAGCCCGGCTGCCTGTCTCATGCTGGTGTTCACTTTGAGTCTGGCCAGCCTGGCTTCCAGTGGAGTGCCCAGGTGCCTGGCTGTGCGCCTGTGGCAGAGCGTCCTGAGCCTGCTCTGCAGGCTGCTGCCCTGCGTCAATTGCGACCTGGGCTGGAGGCACCTGCTGCTGCCCTGGCTGGGTCGCAGCAGCCAAGAGCTCTGCTGCAGCTGCCTGAGCAGCCTCTCCACTGCCAGCAGGCTCTTGGACAGCAGGTGGTGCCCCTGCCTGTTCGCAAGCATCATCACCGTCCAAGCCGCCTCCAGTTGGCAGGGCTGGGGAATGACTCAATCCCTGCTGGGCCCCCTCGAGGCCATCAGCGTTAGACGGTGCAGGATTGGCGCCTGCCTCCGCGCCAATCAAGTTCTGCCCGGGACGCCCACACCTGCCGCACTTGGTGTGCACGGTGCCTGGCCAAGCCTCAGGCACAGGGGAAGCTCCCCCCTCCATATCAGGCTTGGGGGCTCCGTCAGGGGTGAAGTCAGGGTCTTCCTCCTCTGCAAGGCAAGCCATGACTGAGCTCCGAATGTCACGCCTCAGCAAGGACTGCTCGCCTCAGCAAGGACACTTTGTGTTTTTCTTCAGGCTGCAGGCGTCTTGTGGTTGCAGTTGCAGGCAACTGGCCCCAGCTCACTTGAATGATGCTGAGCGAGGAAGCTGGCTCAACTGATCGCACAAGCCCGCTGTGAGCCACACCTATGCCCTGTGGACCTTCTGACGTACACGATAGAGCAGTTTGTCCTGCATCAACAGGGGCATCCCACCTGCTGCACTGGACCCAGCAGGCTTACCTGCAGCTCCCTCCCAGGCGCCGCCCATGGCAGAGCTCACATCGTCTAGGTCTGGCGCCCTGCAGACGCGCTTCTCTGACAGCGTGCTGGCCTCAGCATCGCTGGCGCTGCCCAGACCCACCTCCATCTCCTCATCTGAGTCAGGGCAGTCCTCATACTGGTAGAAGGCAGCAGCCTGCAGTCCAGGTGCAAGGGTCGACACATGTGGGAGCTGCAATTCTCGTGCACCACTACATCACAGTCTGCAGCATGAAGATCCTGACTCATGTCGGCGCTAGACAGGGCTCGTGCTGAGCCAACTGGTGAGGGCAGCTTGTGAGAGGCCTCAGGTGCTGATTCTCCCATGCTGCACAGCCAGCTGTTCGCACAACTAGCTGGCATGCACGAAGCCCTCGAGGTTTCATTGCACCAGAGGCAGAGGCGGCAGCAGGCAGGTGTGGTGGCCAGATGCTGGCCAACATGAGCAGGGCAGCATCAGCTGACAATTGCAGCAGCACTTGCACAGTGCAGTCCTGCAGGAACCGCGCTGCAGCTGCACTGTGGACTTTGGCGCAGAGGCGATGCTGCATTCACCTGCGGTCTCACGGCGGCTCTGTACTGCAGCATGCGCGGCTGACAATACTCCCCCGCAGCCTCCAGCACAGCCACGGCTCCCAGGTTGTTGTAGCGCTCGTCCTGGCTGCACTGAAACTGGGGGTAATCGGGGGCGCTGAACACTGTCATGAGCTGGCCCACACCTGCATGAAGTGTAGGAGAGGTGGCCACACCACCTTGAAGCAGCCAACGGCCGGTGAGAAGGATATCATACCGTCGACACCATGCTGCCACACATGAGCGCATACAGCGCTTGCAGCTTGTTTCGATGAAGAGGCAACACATGTTTGTCTTGGCCTCCACTGATGCATCAAATTGTTGCTGCCTCAGTGCCAGAATGTTCTGTAAGGGTCATGAGCTGTTTGCAGCCCCTGCTGCCCCAACAGCCTGTGTAGCCTGTGCCTATGGGTGCAGTACAGATAGGCGCCACATGCCAGACAGCCTGCCAGCTGTTCACCTCTTCACGAGGGGCCCTAGCCATCATATAGTCTGCAATGACACCAGCGAGGGAGCCATCCGTCACCTGCTCGTTGCACTGCGCACTGCTATGGTAGAAGGCACATGTTTTCCACCTTCAATGATGTGGTCAAAGGTGTAGCCGTACGTCATGTCGTGCATGTCGTCCCTCTTCCACCTGGCGTCAGGCCCCTCATGGGAGCGGATGATCAGTCTCAGCTCATTCTCCTCCAGAAAGGCCTGCAGGGGGGAGCCATGCGATCATGGCAGCTGCAAGCAGCCTTGCAGAAATGGAAACAGGCGTTGCATGAACAGCAGCTACATACTAGTAACAGCCAAAAGAAGGCCTGCAGGTGCCCGGCCATGCACTGCCACAGCTGCTCAGCAGCTCTGCTCTGCCGGAAGCACGCTGTCCGCCGTTCCTGTGCACAGGGAAGCATCGCATGCCTGCGGGGTCAGCTTGGTGGCAAGCAGCATGAGCCACGACTCACCTTGGTGATGTCAGGCCCAAAAATGAGCCCCACACCTCGACTCTCATTAGCATACAGGCCAGGCGCCTTTGCAGGATCTGACCAGAGGACCTCGGTGGCTGTTTTAGAGGCCCCTAGCCCTGCATAGAGGTAGAGAGCACATTGAGGAAGGGCGCACAGCAAGGCAGTGCCTGCCGGATAGAGGCGGCAGGGGCAGCTGATGCCACAAGGAGCCATGTGCCAGCATGCCCACATCTCAGCTTGCCCGCATCTCAGCTTGCCCACACCAGCAATCCCCAGGGAACAAGCAGGCGCACCGTTGGGGTCCATGCCTCCCTTGCCAGCAGAACGCAGCTGCTCCAGATTCCCAGGCTCCAGGGGGGGTGCTGCAGCCTTCTTGCGTTTGTTGCCTGTCGCCCTGGGCTGCTTCTTAGCAAACAGGCCTGCAAAGTTTCAGGGCGTCAACAGGCGATAGGGTTCTGCTATGCAGACTAAATTTGCAACAGATGAGCAAGTCTCCCGGGCTGCATGTGAGTAAAAGATCTGCGTACAAACAGGACGCCAGACAGCAGCCAGCCCTGAGTCTGCACTGCCACAGCTGCTCCGGGCCAGCAGGCGACCTTGAGCTGCCTCTGATCAGACAGGCTTGCACAGGTGCCAAGCGCCAGACGCTTGTAATGATGACCTGTAGAGTGCAGCTGCTGCAGTCGGGCTGGTGCCAACTCACCGCCATGCAGCACAAGCGTCCTCCCCGCCACCAAAGCCGCTAGCGGCAGACTGGAGAAGAGCTTCTTGCAGCTCGCGTACACTGCCTGCACACGCAGTGCTGCAGGGGTCAGATTGCAGAGCTGGCAGGAAGCAGCTTGCGAGGGGTGTGAATAAGTGCAAGGACAGGTCATGGTTCTGAACACATAAGATGTGAGGGCGGCAGCCCACACAGGATTGGAGGCAGCTGAGAGAGGCACAGGGGGGTGAAGGCACCTTGAAGTCCTTGTTGCTTCTGAACTTGGCGAGGAGCTCCCCCCTGAAGCCATACATGTGCGTGCAGGTGGTGCACTCGTGGTTGCCACGGACCAGGAAGAAGTGTCCTGGCAGCAGCATCTTCCAGCAGGCCAGCATCAGCAGGGTTTCCAGACCCCAGGCCCCCCTGTCCACAAAATCACCTGCAGATGAAGCAGGGCAGGCTGCACGGCCTTGGCAGCCCACAGATGACAGGCTGTGACTTCAGGCTCCCTGTGCAGGAGTGAGACGCAGGCACCTTCATCAGTGCTGTGTGCGCTCTGTGGCCTGGCTGTTGCGCAGCAAAGCACAGGAGCGCAGCATCACATCGATGCAGCAGCAACTGTCCACCGGCAGGCATGTCTACCAGAAGGCCTGCAGACAAGGGCAGGCCCCGTGCTGCAGCACACTTCCTGCCAGACATGGTGGTGGCAACACACCTTGAGAGCAGTTCTGCCACCTGGCATGCAGAGGAGCCAATGCAGCCTGGCGAGCTCCCTGCAGCTGCACCGAGAGTGGGCTTACCGTTGAACACATAGATGCGCTCCTCACTGGGCTGTCCAGCCTTGTCCATCCTGCAGGGGAGGCCTCACTGCTCAGATGGCTGGACAGCTGTGGCTGCAGTGCAGAGCGCCCATATACTGCGAAGCAGTTTTAGGCGACATGTCAGGCTGCTGCAGCATCAGAAGGCTGGCAAGCCATCACATGGGGAGCCTGGCCGCAACTCACATGGCGCATACGTCGTGGTACTGGCCATGCGTGTCTCCCACCACAATCACTGCAGTGGCTGCAGTGTGCGGAGTGACCTGCATGGAAGCGTGCAGGGATGGCTGTGGCCATCATGGCAGTAATGCAGCTGCAGTGGAGCAAGGCACAGCCATGGCAATCACGCTCAGCACAGCATCTGCTCACTTCAACCAGGGTGGCCTCCCTCCTGCTGATTGCGCCTGCTGCGTCCAAGATCTGGCACACTGTCTCGCATGAGAGCACCTGCTCAAAGGATAGAGTGCCTTGCTGTGTTGCATCGTGAAGCCTCTGGCGCAGCTCAAGGACCCAGGCTGCATCAATCTTGTTAGCTCCAGGAAAGACCAGACGTGCAGCTGCAGGAGGATGCTGCTGGTCAGGTGCAATTGCTGCCACCATCTTCTTGTCGGCTTTGTCAAGCAGACGAATTGTGATGATACAGATTGAGAAGCGAGTCTGCAACTGATATCATGTCATGAGCTAACAACAGCTGCAGCGGTCGGGACACATAAACACTGATTTGACAATAAAGTCAACATCTTTCATTGATGGACCCCTTGAAACTGCTCAGGTGGGCTAGTCATGCCTAGTATGACAGTGGCCCTATCATTGCCAGATGAGCACAGTGGTGGTCACATATGGCAGCCACACCATCAAAGCAGGCCTGCCCTCCAACTTTCCTAGTGACGATGAGCCAAGGCTGGTGGGTGACAGGGACTGCTGTCAATCTGGCGCTAGGAGATCAGCGTGCTGGGGAAGAGAGGCGCACACCCAGTGTGCCTCTTTCTGCTCGATGATAGGTTGCCTGCCGCCTTCAGGTGGTACCGTCAGCAGTGCGGGATGTCTCTGGACCTCATGCAGGGCCAGACAGCGCCCAGGCTGCAGTCCAGCAGCCTCCAGAGAGGGTGCCAGTGGTCCAGGATGGCAAGATAAGCAATTGGCCAGGCTTTGAGGCAGTCCTGCACAGCCTGCTCTACGACAAGGTGGGCGTCGTGCTGCAGACTGCATCCTTGCTCAAACCAGCCATCAGGCAGGTCGCTGGGTGCGCTGAGACACTGCACGGGTGCTCTGCTGGACCTTCTCCTGCACATGGGGGCAGACCGACTCACGCTGCTTTTGCGGGGTGAGCATCACATGCTGTACCGTATGGACTGCTTGAGCTGAGCTGGGCCGCCAGTGAGGAGCGCAGCCTTTGGCTGGCAGGAGGACATCCTGCTGCTGACAGCTTGCATCTTCAACAGCACATGTGCTGGCTGCAGCTTGGCTGGATCAAGGGGGAGGAGGGCAACCTGCTGCTGGCAGAGCCTCTCTTCACGGCCAAGGCTGACCGCGAGAGGCTGACCCAGCTGGCCTTTGAGGTCTTCAATGTCTCAGGCTTCTTCATCAGCGATGAGGCGGTGCTGTGCCTGTACGCTGTGGCCAAACAGACCGGCACGATGGTGGACCTGGGCCACTCCAAAACAGGTGGCCCTTGCCGTTCCTGCCAACTGCTGCTGTGTGGTTCCAGCTGCTTAGGGCTCACCAGCAGGGAAGGCACCTCAGCCTCATACGACAGCAGGGCGGTGTGAGATGATGAAACGCTTGAGATGATGAAACGCACTGGTGGCAGGTACAGGCAGCCCTGCACTTTACACTGCAGGGCTGCTTTTGACCTGTGCTACTGATGGAGCAGCCTAGACTGGGTTTGTGGCTGAATTGGATGCACCCGACAAGTGGTGCCTGTGCTGCCCTGAAGATCTGTGGGCGGCCCTCTGATAGCAACACAATTTGTAAGTTGGTCTGCAACCTGTCCCTCGATGCGGATTGGTACCCATGGTGGTGCGCCTGCTGCAAGCGGCGCCTCCCTGGTGCCTGCAGACATCGCATCTGTGGTCGAAGGAGGGCTCAACATGCAGATGAGCCGGCGCCTGCCCCTGTCAGGTGCACACCTCTCCGCCCACCTGCAGCGGCTTGTAGAGCCGCAGGGCATGGACTTGACCGCGCCATACCTCGCTGACGCCTTGAAAGCCGCCTGCATGACGGTGCTCGAGAGCAGGGCGGAGGCGCGGGCATTTCTGGACAGCGTGAGGCGCGCCTCAGCTGGCCTGCACTTGCTGCTGTTCCCTTGGGATGCCTGCTGCTGCCCTGCTTGCTGTCGCCCTGCACCTGCCGCTGTGCCTCTGGGTGGGCTGCCGCTGCCTGTGGCTGCTGTTGTGCGCCTGGCTGTCCAGCCGTCTGCACCCTCAGCGCCTGTTGCCTTGTAGCGTAGTTGTCGCTCTGACCTGAGAACAGCCCGCCCTCTGGTGTGCTGGACTTGACTTGCATCCTTGTTGTGGCCTTTGGTCTGCTGCAGCCAGCTCAGGGCGCCTCCTTTGCAAATTACCTGTCGCAGTCGCCTGCTTGGGCACGCACACTTGATGGCTGCTACCTGTGCTGCATCAAGCACCATCTGATACACATCATCTGCTGTGCAGGACCCCAAACCTCAGAAGTACACGCTGCCTGACGGGCAGGTCTTCGCCATCACGACTGAGGGCGTGCAGCTGGGGGAGGCCCTGCTGCAGCCTGGCCTGATGGGAGTGGAGGATGCAGAGCTGCCTGAGGCCCTCGTCAGCCAGGTCCAGCAGCACCCCGACGCTGGCATGCGCAAGGTGAGGTTCCCCTTCCCACCACATTCCTTCAAGGCCACATATGTCTGTCCTGCTGCAGGGAGCTTGCAATGTCGCTGCGTCGGGGTATCAACAACCTGTTGCACAGCAGATGCAGTTCATCAAGCTTGTCCCAAATCTGCACTCAGTGATCAAGGTTGCCCCAGCCTGCTTCAAAACACAGCACCTTGGGGGCAATGTGTGCTGCCATGCCTGCTTTAGGGACGCGGAACACCACACCGCTGCCCTGTTGCAGGTCTTGCTGGAAAACATGACTGTGTGCGGGGGCGGCAGCGCGCTCGCAGGACTCAAGCAGCGCCTGCTGCGCGAGGTGAGGGCGCTGGCACCAGCCTCTTGGAACCCCAACATATTCGCCAAGCCCCCCTACCTGCCGGACCACACCCTGCAGCATGCAGCCTGGGTGGGAGGCGCCATTTTGTCAAAGGTAGGAGGCGTGCCTGGGGCGGCGTGCAGTGGCCTGAATTTGGTTTGTGTTTCCGAGCAGCAGCCTGAAAAGCTGCGGTCAATGCTGAAGCAGCCTGCTGCTTGCAGATGGTGTTTGCCCATGGGCAGGACATCACACGAGGCGATTATGACGAGTCTGGGCCAGGAGTGATACACAAACGAGCCGCCTGAGGCGTCTTGCCGTGTCAATGTTGCAGTCGTGTGCTCAAATGCTATTTAACACATACATCCAACAGAGTTTCTGAGTGCAAAAGCCATGTGCATGCGTTGAGGTTTGTGCAGCCTCTAGCTCATTGCCCTGCTAGATGCTGTTTGAGCTGAGCAAAGGTCTGCTTGCCCTCGTACTTGGTCCCACCAATGACCCATGAAGGAAACGCCTCCACTTTGGCATCACGACACTGCGGATTGATATCTTTCCCCTGCAGCACATAGAGAGCAAAACTCTATGATGGAGGCCGTATGCTGGGCAGCATGCAGGGAGCAGCGGCAGCCTGTTGCCCTTACAACCGGCAGATAGACGCCATGTGACAGTTCGCACCTTGCCAAAACCATCTGGGTAGCACTCAACATAGGGGAAGTCTTTCATGGCCTGCTGGCCAAACTCCTCCTTCTGCTCCAGGCAGTGGGAGCACCAGAAGGCGCCATACATCTTGGCTCCTGACCGTCTCAACTGCTGTGCCAGGCTGATGCCTTGCTGTGAAGAGCTCGTTTCCACGACGGGGCGCTGCGGGCAGAGGACCCCACCTCGGCAGGATGCTCACTGCGCAGTGCGAAGCGCAGGAGGTGCATGAGAGGGCGACATGCCAGCTGCCACGCCAATTTCCAGGGCAACAGCAGCTCACTGACAAATGCAGCCCTGTACATGGAACATCATGTGAAGGTCAGCCAAGTTGATGTTGCCACTACAGCAGCGACTGACCTGATAGGCAAGCTCAAAGGCTGCCAGGGAGTTTGGGGGCCTGGCTCCAGACCAAGCTGCGCTCAGGCCAATCACAGTGGCTGCAACAAGCGCTGCGCCTTTCGGGGCTGCCTGTTTCAGCTCACTGCAGCAGACTCAGGAGTAAATGTCAGTTCGGCATCCTCCTATGTCATCAAGCTGGCGTGCTACATCAGGGCAAAGCACTGGCAGGGAGCACAGAAAGGGTGTCAACGTGTGCACCATTGCACGCACCTGCCCTCAAAGCCCTGCGCAGCTGCAGCCGCGCTCCCAATGGACAGCGCCGCTGATGTCAGGCACCAGGTGCAAGCCTCGCCCTGAAACTTGGTGGCCAGGAGATACCTGCATGTGTGCAGGAGGTACAGTTGCTGTACATCTGCCCGCGTGCCAGCATGGCAGCAACCACCTGGACTCGCTAACAAGGGGCACTTGCAGGGCAGGCAGGTCGCCACTTGAGCTGCCATAGCCGCAAGGCCAACCTGCCGGGGACTGAAGTGTACAGGCAGTGTACATAGAAGGCATGGGGCAGATTGAGGTGCGGGGTGCTGTCTGCCGCAAGGGCTGCTGGGCAGAATGGCAGCATGCAATCGCATGGCCACAAGTGTTAATAACTCACAGAAGGCAGGCACTGCAAGTTGCCAGGACTGTGGACCCAGCCAGCACGCCATAACGCGGCAAGGGGGCCTCTCTGCTGCCTGCTGCTGCTCCTGCCAGCGCAAGGGCTGCCGTGCTGCCATAACCCAGTAGGCCGAGCAGGGACAGTGGGATGCCAAAAACTGTGGCGTAATCGCTGTTCAGCACTGACCCGCACCCGCCAGAGGCCAGGCACACAACTGGTGCGCCTGTGACCTTTTGAACTGTGAGGTAGGCTGTCAGGGCAGCACCTGCCACTGTCAGGGCGGCTATGGCGTTGTACGAGGGCCTACAGAGCAGGATGGCACAGGCTGTGCGCGTCCAGGCTGCAGACGGTGTGCAGCAATGCAGGCTGCGCAGCAGACGGGCCACAGTTGAGGGTGTGCCTCTTGCCTGCGCTGCTGCTGCTGCCTGGGTGCCGCCCAAATGTCCTCCTCAATGGAATCCTGGCCTGAAGTGGAGGGCTGCTCATTGTCTGCACGAAGCTTCACACAGAGCTGCCTTCCTGATCTGCGAGGGGCAGAGGTTTGATGACAGCCTCCCCTTATCTTAGGGCAAGCCCCAGCATGTCCTCGTGCCAGCCCGGGCTTTGTGCCGGCGACTGGACACGCTAAGGAAGCAAGCATTCTGCGTATTCGATGCAGGACAACCTATGTCATATGGGGCCACCAGGTCGTCTGCCCCACAGCATAGCACCGCCATGAACTGCACACGAATTAGTGGCCACCATGAGATGGCCGCCATCATCACAAGACCAGCTGCCGTTGTCCCTATCCAAATCTGGCACAAGCCAGAGCCCAAAGCAGCAACCAGCTGCTGACTCCCGAGTAGCAGACAGCATGGCGACTGACCTGCTCAGCCAGAATGCCCCACTCATAGCAGACCTGCGGGCCAACATGACCTCCCAGCAGTTCAGAACTGTCTTGCTGCCTCTGCTGCGCAACTTCTTTGCAAACTCCAGCGGCCGATCCAGGCTCATCACACTGGCTCAAGGCCTTGCGCAGCTGCTGCCCATGAGAGGTGCTCACCAGGTACTTGTCGCGTGGTGCACTGCTTGCTGCTGCAAGAGACAAACATGCTGACGACTCAGTCCCTTGTCTCGGGCCTGCAGGAGTGCATCAAGCACTTTGCATCAATTCTCCAGCCAGCCAGACAATCGCTCTTCCTGCAGCATGCACTGGTATGTCCTGCCCCCCCGCCCCACGCTGCAGTTTGCCTGCGGCACTGCCCCCAGCTTCAGGCGTTGCCATCTGCAGGCACCTGCAGGGGTGGAGGTGCAGACCCCTGGGGATGGGGAGTCAGCACACGCGCAGCTGCACCAGACAACCCCGATTGGCGAGGGAAGTCATGGTGCTGCCAAGCGCCAGCGAACAGCACAGGCTCGGGACGTCAGCTCAGCCCCCACCTCGCCAGAGAGCCCAGCCCCAGGCGCACCACCAGAGGTGCGCCCCAGGAAGGCTGCACAGCGTCAGCCTCCGACAGGCGACCCGCAGATGGAAGAGGTGGATCTGACACTGGTGTGCCCAGCTGCCCAGTCAGAGGCTCAACTGGGGAGAGCGGCACACACCCGGCCTCCTGCAGGGACACCTGTAAAGGCTGAGCATTTGCCACTGGGCTCGACCCTGGACTCACCAGGGGCTCAGCCGCCTGACGCTGCTTGGGTCCCGGGTGGCACGATGGCTGTGAAGGATGAGGAGCTGCCGCTGGACTTGACCCTTCACTCAGATGATGAAGAGCCTGCTCAAGTCCCTGGCCGGCAGGCAGAGCTGCGGCCGCCTGCAAGGGCCGCCACAGCGCGCTTCCCGTCAGGCACGCCAGGGGCGCAGCCAAGCATGGAGAGCACAGCTAGAGAGGGCAGGGGTCCAAAGCAGGAGCAACAGCCACAGCTTGGGCAGCAGCAGGCTGCGGGGAGCCAGGGTGCTCAAAGGCACCTGGGGGGGGTGGCATGGGAGCCGCTGCAGACCAGGCCTGCTGCTGAGGCTGGATCTCACACAGGCGCCGCAAAGCAATATTCAGAGCAGGAGCCCAGATCCTTTCAGGGTGGGCCAGGACTTGTGCACAGCAGATCCTGCTGTGCACTGCAGCCCCAGGGGCGGCAGGAAGAGGCTTGCTTGCAGCTGTGAGAATCTCCTTCTGACGGCCTCAAGCTGCTGACCGCTGGGCTCTGCTCTGTGCAGCTGGTGCAGAAAATGGCACTTCTCAGCAACTGCAGACTCACTGTCTCATCTCACTGCCCTGCAGGCAAAGCGCCAGCCAGGGGCGCAGAGCTGAGGGCTCAGCAGAAGAAGCGGCGGGCAGAGAATGCTGCCTTCAAGCTGGACGGCATCACCAAGCAGCCATGCGTGGGCCAGGCGTTCCCAGGCACTGTCCAGCCCCAGCAGCGTGTAGGGCTGGAGGGGGGGTGGGACCTCCACATGCCTGTGAATCCAAACAGGTGAACCCCAGAGGTGACAGCGCTTGTGCGCCACATGCCCGCTCGGTGGGCACCTCAGATGCAGCTGCTTCACGAGCCAGGCAACTGAGTCAGCCGCTGCAGCTGCCCTGGCGGCTGACTCAATGGCCAAGGTGCACCTGCTTCAGCAGCCAGGGTGCGGAGCCTCCCTGAGGCACATGCCCCCCCCATCTGTGCAGATCGCAACTCATGCTGATGAAGCGGGTGACAGCAGCGCTCAGGGCTGGACATCATAGTCTGCTGGAGAGTCCCACCGGTACAGGTAGGATCCCCCGGCATGAGCCTGAGCCATGCATTTTCTAAGGCTTGCCTGAGACTTCCGTGAGGCTCACAGTTCAGGCAGGGGGCCCTGCCTTGACTGCGTTTCCATCCAGCACAGGACTTGAAGGTGTTGGGTGTGTGAACGTGGTGCATGGTGCAGTAGAGAATGGGTCATGAGGATGGTGCAGCGAAATAGAGGGAGCAGAAGGATGGTGCAGCAGAAGCCCAGGGTTGGCCCCAGATTCACATCAGGCTTATGTGAAGCCCCAGCCCCACGTCATGCAGCACAGTTGAGGCCTGCAGATGCTGGTCTAGGACTGCTTGTCTCATGCAGCAAGACACCTGCCCTGTGTGGAGGCAAACAGGAATGCTGCTGCACTTTGAGTGCCCTGCTCCGCCGTCCAGCCAAGACGCTTGGCCCTGCCATGCGCAGTGGCTTTGGGATGCTGGCCTGTGACTGCCCTGCTCTGGCGTGCAGGCAAGACGCTCGCCCTGCTGTGCGCGGTGGCTGAGTGGCAGTGGCGCGTCAAGCAGGCAGCTCTGGAGCAGCCCCGTGACCTGCCGCCCGACCAGCATCTGAAGGTGCCTCGCATAATCTGGGGAGCCAGGACCCATGCGCAGCTGGACCATGCCATTCGCGAGCTCAGGTGCGCTGACCAGCATCCCTTGAAGCTGCCCTGCTGCGTTGCCATGCTGAGGCAGTATGTATCACTGCCTTTCTCGGCACCCGCCCTTGTGTCCTGCAGCCAGAGAGGAGCAGACCGGTGCTGCATGCAGGAGGACGCACTACCGACCATTGATGAGCGTTATGGCGTCTCGGGAGAGGTTCTGCCTGTGAGAGCCCCTGCACGCCAGCCTGCTCGTCCTGTGCTGGCGGTCCTGAGCTTGCCTGTCTAGTCACAGCCTGCCATGCTGGTCTGCATGTCTGGCCGGTGGTCTGGTCTGGCCTGATGCGGTGATGCCCTGCCTGCCTCCCGGTCCGATGCTCTGCCTGACCCAGCCGTGCGCAGAGTCTCTCCTAACCCTGCAGTCACCCAGACATCAAGACGGCCCCGAACAAAACGGAGGCCTGTGAGCAGGCCACCTTCATCGGGCGCATGGACTGCACCTACCTGGAGCACGCTGAAGCCATCGTCTACCCTCAGGTGAGGCACCCCTGCTGTCAGGCACGTGGAAGCATGTCCTGAACCCCAGGTAGAGTGCTCCTGCAGTTCAACGGCATGCTCTCTGTGCTGCATGCTTGCAAGAGTCAAGCGTCCCTGCTGTCGGCCAGCACACTCTGGCCGCTTGCACGCTCAGCATGGAAGCCATGCATCGGTGCCATTGGCAATCAGGCAGCCTAATTCGTCTGGTGATCTTAGGCCGTTGTTCTGCGCGTGAGCACGGACTTGTATTGTTTGGGTGTTCAAGTGCAGCAGTCCCTAGATACCCATGCTGCACAGCAGGCATCAGGCATCTTAAACACTTCCTGGCCCCTGGCGCTGCATATATGCCTGACCGTACAAAACTCGAATTGCACCACAGCAATTTCTGCCTTCTGCCGCCTGCAGGCGCCTGAGCATCTGCAGAAGTTCCAGGCAGGCGGCAAGCTGGACACCTTTGATATTGAGGAGCTTGTGGCTGAGGGAAGCAAAGGGTGCGCACCGCTGTCCCCAGGTCTTGTGCACCTGACTTGCCATTGTGGGCTTGCACAGCCTGCCCCCCAGGCAGGATAGGGTGTGCACCGCTGCATTTGTCTGGCAGCTGCGACCTGCTGACAGGAAAGTGGCGGCTCTTGTTGGCACTGTGCACTAATTTTATGCAACAAGAGGCCTTGCACAGGCTTGCTTGAGGTTACTAACCTTTCTTGCAATGCAATGCTGCTACGTCGCACCTCTGCATGCCGTCAGCAGGAGACCTCTGACTCGCGTTGCACTTCTGGGCTGCGGACTTGCCATACCTGCTGAGCAGCCTGCTGGCACAGACATCATCACAGCATCACCTCTGATGCAGGCACATCTGTCCCTACCATGCCTCCCGCGATTTGCTCAACGAGGGTGCATCCCTGATCTTCCTGACCTACAGTCAGCTGTTTGACCCCCCTGTGCGCTCTGCTAATGGGCTGGATGCGCTCCTCAGTGGCGCAGTTGTGGTCATTGATGAGGCAAGCGCTGCAGCTGTCCAGCCACAGCTGGTGCTGCAGAGCAAGTTTTTGTGCCTCGTCCTGCCTCAGCAAATATGCCTTTGCCAGAATCAGCACTGCAGCCTAAGCGCAAGGCGTGCCGTTTATCCATGAGAGGCCAATGCTGCCTGCCTCCCTACACGATCTCGCATCCCTTGCCGCACTGTGCTTAGCGTAGCCTACTTCAGGACCACTCACCTCTGCAAAGTCACAGCTTTTCTGGAAGACCTCCAGCCACGCAGAGCTAACATGGCAGCAGAGTGCCGCAAAGCTCATAACTGGCGACCTCGGTACCCAAATACCGCCAACCTCTCAGTGTAACTCCATTGCAATGCAGGGCCACAATGTGGCGGCTGAGTGCCGTGAGGCAGCCACGCTGTCCCTCACCCTGGAGGAGCTGGCAGCGCTCGGCAAGGATGTGGGCAGCATGAAAATTAGTCTGAATAAGATGGCTGCCAAGAGTGGGCAGTGGAGGCCCCACGTGCAGATTGCGCAAGAAATGATCACATTGGTGGGGCTCCTCCTGGGGCCTGCTCTGCGCAGCATGTGTGCATGAGCTGTCTCATGGAGCTTAAGGTTGCCAAAAGCAGAAACGAGATGAACAGCCTGGTGGGCTCCTGCCAGGGCCTTCTCTTTGCTGCATGTGCACAGCTGACTGCACAGGCCTGCCACACGATAGCTGGCTGGTGGGGCCAATGCAGCGGGCCCCCGTGTCCAGCGCTTGTGCATGGGCTTCTTGAGGGGCCCCAGCGGAGGCGAGCCCCATGCACCGCACTTGAAGGCTGCCCAGCCCAGCTCCTACCAATGGGCAATGCATGCACACAGGCTGCCTGGTGGGACCCTTCTGAGTCTTTACCTACCGTGTGCCGCAGCTCACGTGTGTGCCTGTTGCTGCTGGGTGAGGCTTCTGCCACCACCTGCCCTCTGCAGCACATGTACACTGGCTCTGGTGTCACGCCGCACCTCCAGAGTCTGCCGACATCTTGCCAAACATGGGGACGGTCTCATGATGAACCTTTGTATATCTGCTGTAGGCCTTTTCCATCACATTGAGGTCCAGTTGGACTGATGTGATCCTTGTGATGCTGCAGGTGGGCAGGATGACACGATGGCTGAGCCGGCAGCTCAGAAACAATGGCCTGGAGTGGTCTCAGGTGAAAATCCGTACCTGGCGATGAGCATAATGGACATGACGGTTTGTGCTCCAGCATGGCACACGGCCATATGGGGCATGGCTGTCTCGTGCTGCCCTCCCTCTGTGACTCACCAGTCTGCTGCTTTCTTGGGAGCCTAAGGCTGCGAGAAGCCCACCTGCTGTCCGCATCTCGCTTCAGAAAATCAAACATGTCACCGACCATCAGTGGTGCCTGCGCAGGAGCCTGCTGACAATGATGTCAAGGAGAGCAACTGTGCCTCTGGATCACAAGCCTTCCTGACTGTCACCACCAAGTTTGAACAGACACAGCAGAGCGTCACAAAGCTGCAGAGTGAGTGCCAAGTCATGCTCTGCTTCATGAGCATGATGTAGCCCGTTGAGCCTGCAGCAACAAGCTCACCTGCTGCTCGCAGGGGATCTCAAGCAGATGCGGAAGGGCCTCATTGAGGGCAACTTTGAGAGCACTGCAGTCAAGTCTGGCGCCATCAACCAGCTTGAATCGCTGCTGGCTAAGCTGTTGTTTGTGCTGAACACCAAGGGCGTCGGCTATAAACAGATCCTGCTGCGCAGTCGAGGTGAGCCATTCCCCAACTGCCTCTGAGTGCTCCGCCAGCTCGTGGGCATGGCTCAGCGACGCCAGCCCAAAGTCTGGGGGTTCAGGCCACTGAGTGGCCTCAGCCCCCTCGAAAGAATGGCATGACCTTGACTGCTGCATGTTGCAGCTAGAGCTGATGCATGAACAGATCTTTGGGGCTACACGTGGACGCTGCTTGTGCAGGTCCCCGCCTGATTTGTGCTGCTGAATCGCATTTGGATATGATGCTCAATTCGATGAGGCTTGTACATGGCATGCTGCTGTGCAGGGCCTGCAGGAGCAGCTCAGGCGGGGTCCTTTGCCTTCCTGTGCCTGCACGCAGCAGTGGCCATGCAGCCAGTGGCCTCGACAACCCGCGCTGTGCTGCTGACCAGCGGCACCCTGTCGCCCATGGAGCCCCTGCTAGCAGAGCTGGGCCTTGACGGCTCCAGCCTGCTGGGGCAGCCTTCTCAGGCCGCCAGCAGGACTCAGAGGCACCTGGGGCAGCTGGGTGCCTTCCCGACTGCCTCTGCTGCTGCGTCTCCTGGCCCCGCCTCAACAGACGCTGCTCCGGGCTCTGCCAGTGCACGTCCAGGGCAGCCAGGCCCTCTCCCCGGTCTCCCCAGTGGCCCCGGTGGCAGGGCTGCTGCTGCTGCTGCTGCTGCCGGGTCAAGCCATGGCCAGGGTCTGCCCCAGCAGCAGCAGCAGCAACAGCAGCAGCAGCCAACAACACTTTGTAGAGCCTCAGGCCCAGTGCCGCGTGCCAGCCTCTACTTCTCCAGCCCGCATCACAGCAGCCTGCAGGGCAACCTGTTGGCGCTGAGCATCAGTCACGTGCCCAGCGCGTGCGGCACCGTGCAGCTGAACTCGGGTTTTAAGCACAGGGGGTCGCCAGAGTACCTGACTGGCCTGGGCAGCGTGCTGCTGGCAGCCTGTGCCCATGTGCCCCATGGGGTGCTGTGCTTCTTCCCTGCCTGGGGCCTGCTGCACGCAGCGACTGCCCAGTGGAAGCTGTCAGGTGGGCTTGCTGGCACGTGAGATACCTGTAGTTACAGCAGAGAAGCCGGCCCAGCTGGCATGTGTTGGGTGGCATGTGTTGGTGCGGGCTGGACTGGGCCAACAGGCCCTGCTGGTGCTGGCAGGACCTGGTTCCTGTGCAAGTGGCGGCGTCGTTCAGGCAGACGGAGGTATTTGCCCACCTGCTTGGACTAACCCTCTTCCACCCGCCTGGGGTGGAATCGCCTGCTGAGCTGCTAACCGTCAGAGGTCGCTCAGTGCTCTGGGTGCCCATGCTGCAGGGCTATACCAGACCATGCAGGGCCTCAAGACAGTTGTGACAGAGGTGCAGGCGACAGGGGAGGCTTTTGAGGCCTCCATCAAGCTGTACAAGTGAGCACTGCACAGTGTCTGGTGCCAAGCAGGCACTGCACAGCGCAGCACTGCAATGTCTTGGTCAGCAGGAGGCTTATGTATGCATTGCATGGTGGCATGCTTGATGGATTTGTCTCATTCATCTGCAGCAAGGCAGGCTTGGAACATGCACCTGAATTTTACCCTGCATGCTGAATGTCCTCTGCCTGCTGGCAGCACAGGGACCCCCCAAATGCTCCTCATTGGTGGCCAGGCAGCTGATATTGCACTGGCCTGCTGTTGCAGGAGCAAGGCTGTGGAGGGCAGGGGCGCCGTGTTCCTGGCAGTGATGCGCGGCCGGTCATCTGAGGGGGTGAGGGTCCCCCGCCTGCACTGTCCAGGGGTGGTTGCCTGGCACTGGCAAAAAGCTCAGAGGGCCCACCTGGTGGCGACAGAGCGCCTCCTGCAGTGGACCACTGGTGCCACACAGAGGGCCACAGACAGAGCTGAGCAGAGCTTCTGTCGACAAGCCCTGCCCATACTATATCCCCCAGGACTGCCACTGCTTGAGCACAGTGTTCTGCACATGCACAGTATTCACTGCGACTGAGGCAATGCAGTGGCAATGCAGCTTGGGCTGAACCTCTGCCACTAAGGGCTTGCTCGCAGTGCTCTGTAGATAAGCATTGGAGTCAGACAGCGCAAACCATGACATGAGCCTGAGCAGTGTAGCAGTGCTGAGGGTGCTCTGCAGGTGGACTTCCTGGATGCAGCCGCCAGAGCAGTCATCATAGTGGGCCTCCCCTTCCCGCCGCTGTATGAGACCACCGTCAGGTTAAAGCGGGAGTTCAATTCGGAGCATGCCGCCGTGCTGGGCACCGGCGACTACTGGTGACCTGCATACTGCTTGTGCCTTAGTACATCTGTGGTGTCTTGCGCTGTGCAGTGATCAAGAGCCCTGTGTTGTGTGCAGGTATGATTCAGAAGCCTTCAGGGCAGTGAACCAGGCTGCAGGTGCGCTCTTAGAGGCGGTGGCCGCTGTCTGCTGCAGCCACTGTGAGCCACGTGCTTGCTGGTCACCAGGCTGTGGTTGACATGCACCAGGGGCAGGCACATCTGGTCTGCATTGGTGTGCTGGCAGGGACTCGAGGCGGCTGTCAAGTCATAGCTGCATGTGCAGGGGCCATTGGGCACCATCTTGACTCCTGCTCCACCTGAAAGGGGCCACACCTGACCAGGCACTGACTGGAGCTGCGCTGGCTCTGCTGTGGTTTGCAGCTGTGATAGAAGAGATGCACAAGCAGGCTGTCATGTACTGCAGGCCGTCTCATCAGACATGCACATGATTATGGGGCCGTCCTGCTGGTTGACTGCCGCTTCAGCACGACCAGGTACAAGGCCATGCTGTCGCCATGGCTGAAGGCCAAGCTCACCGCCGCGACCATAGACAGCACCGCAGCGCATTTGCAATCCTTCTTTCAGCAAAAGAGCCAGCAGCAGCGCCAGCTTGTCAAGTCATGATTATTCACAAGGTTGTGTATCCCTTGTTGCTTGAAGTCTCCTCCCCCTGCCTCAAGTCACGATGACAGTGAGGTCTCCAACCTGATGGCAAGCACCTTGCAACACTCTATTCAGCTGCTATTACAGGTGATCAGCTTCACTAGTTCACACTGATGCGCTCATGCATGCTTGTCTGAAATGCTTTCAGTCAGGTTCCAACCACGTGATCATCTCACTTTGTGAGCATCTAAAAAATGCAGGCGTTCAACATGGCCAGAGGGGTTGCTGTCAAGTCACCATCAAGGCTGCCACCTGCGTCACCTAAGCTGCCTTACTCTAGGAAGGGGGGAGGCCAGTCAACCTAGCCATGGGTGCCAGAGGTCTTCCGTTTTGCGGGCTGTGTTTTGGGCGGGGCGAGCTCGGGAAGTGGCAGGGGCAAGTGGTTCAGGAGCTCTGCTATCTTGTGCAGGACTGCGTCCACCTGCTGCGCCAGCTCAGGCTCCGCATGAGGGTCCAGCGGCCCCTCTAGCATTGCGCGCAGCGCAGCACAGCTGGTGCTGAGGCGCACAGCCAGGCTGTCAGGAATCTGCCCCTGCCCTGCATCATGAGCCTGCATGGCATGGTTGGACCCCAATTGTGCAACCTTCTGCTGTCTGAATCATGTAGGACGCCAGATGCCCTACGAAGAGCAAGGGCACTGCATGGCTGGGTGCTGGCTGCTGTGCTGCAAATGCATGGCGGCAGAGACATCTGTCGGGCAGTCCCCTCCCCCACTGCACCTGCTTGCAGCACTGCTCCATGAGGTGCAGCCAGTTCTGCGTGCACTGGACCAGGTGCTCGCGACTGCCAACAAACATGTTGGTCGCCTCGGCCAGCGAGAAGCCTGTGCTGATTGTCCAGTGGTAGACCTTGCCCTGCATTTCAGACTGAGCTGTGAGGTACTTGCGAGAATGGTTCGGCAACTGCCATTGGTTGTGAGCCCCCCTGCCTCAACCATGTCATGAAAGCAAGAGAAGTCTGGCCCCTGACAGAAGGTAAGCCCTGCTGACTGGCTGGGCTTCCCGGCAGACCTTTACTTGCTGACAAAGCAATGGACCTTAGCGTCCACATGAGATGCTGATTCAGCTGTCAAACCACTGGATGCAGTAAAGTCACCTGCTTGGGGCCTCAGGAGCCGTAAGTGCTGGGCAGCAGTTGTCAGCAACTGCAGGCCTTGCACTGGTCGCCAGACCGCCATTCAGTGTGCAGGCACATGCCTGCGGGCCCGGCAGACTCACTGGGAAGGTCATGACTCCTGTGCCAGGCATCTGCACGAAGCGCTTGACGCCGAGCGCTGCCAGGTCCCCTGCGCTGAACATCTCAAAGATGCCCTTGCCCGTGAGGCGGGCCAGCGCGTGAGCCCCACACCTGGCTGCCACTGCAGCCTCAAACTTCTCTGCCTGCTGGGGGGGGACCACATACCTGCAGATGGCATGAGGAAGGGGCAATTGTTTTGAGGCGCAGAGGCAAGATCGGGGATGCTGGGGCTGCAAACAGGCGCTGCAGTCTCAGGTATGTTGGCCTGCTGCAGGCCCCACATAACTGCATGCACTTCACGATGACAGGTTGTCTGAGGGGTGCCCTGCAGCAGCAGACCTCCTGCTGATGGGATGGACCTGGCACGGCCGCTCACCATATCTTTGGGGCCCCAAAGACCAGGATGTTGTAGGCTCCCAGCAGCAGGTCCTCCACATGGAAGTTGGTGCGCGTCATCAGCATGGAGAAGATGCCGAGGCCGGAGGAGACACCTGTGCGGGCAGCCAGGGCGCTCTGTGGGCAGCGTCATGCCTCTGACAGGCGTGACAGCAGTCTGGCAAGGGGTCACCAAGGCACGCTGATGCCACACGCCTGGTCTGCAATGCCAGCCCTGGTCAGCTGTGGTTCTCAGGGTCATGGTTGGGAGTGTCCCTGGGACTGGGACACTAGCTCAGGCATTGTGGTGCTGTCGGCATGGCACATGCCTGCCTTGGCAGCTGTTGCTGCACCCAACCTCAACAGGTGTACAGATCATAATCAATGACTCCAGATTGGAGGCCCACTTGCTGGAGGCACCTGTGCAAGCACATTTGCACCCTGCAAGGCAGCACCTTACCTGGGATGTCCACAGCTGGCTGCTGGCGCTGATGCTGCGCAGCCATGTAGGCCCCCCACGCGTCGTCAGCCCAGGACAGGGCTGTGGCGGACAGGGCGCTCCAGTGTTCGGGGGCATAGGGGAATCCGGCAGGGACGACGGGGCCGGCCGAGGAGCCGGCGGCCAGGGGGTGGGCTGCGTCCACAAAGAGGGACGACCCCCGCCCTGCCTGGCCCGGCCCCAGGGCTGCCTCACAGTCCCCGATCAGCACCTGCAGGGGGACCATGCCCAGCGGGCAAGCGCCTCAGTCCATGCTGCACACCACAGATGATGGGAGCAGCGCAGCATCAGCAGGTCTGCTGCCATGGGCGGCTGGGGGGTCCTGCTGCAGCACCGATGCCGCCCTGCAGGCAGCCTGACCCAGTCCAGGCTGGGAGCGTATGTGTGAGGCCCTGAGTGCCTGGGCCAGAGGTAGATGCCCCCTGAGGTGCTGCAGGGGCCTCCCATCATGCCTGAAGCATGTTCAGTGCTGCACATCAACAGTGCACCGCACCCACATGCAGCATCACACTGTAACACGGTCACCACATGCGTCTAAGCAGTTCCCCACCCCTCCTTGGGCCCCATGCTGACCACAAGGCAATCTCCACAACTTGCATGGGTCGCGCTGCGCGCTCCACAGCCTCACCATGTGTGCATATGCTGTCCCCGCCCACTCCTTGGGTCCTGTGCCGACTGCCAGGCGCTCCCGCAGCCACAGCCCCATCAGAGCCTCTACAATGCATGAGGCATCCAGGGCATTGCCAGGGTCCAGCCCTGTGGCCCCAGGGACCTCTTTGCGCAGCTCTCGTGCCCAGCCCCGGACATGGGACAGCACCCCCTCCTCCAGCATCTTCTGGGTCACGCCTGCAACCACAGCATGTGCTCTGTGCTGTTGCCACGCAGAGCGTTTCACTCCGCAGCTGTGCAGCGTGCCACGCAGTGTGCAGGAGGCTTGCTGCCCTGCATGAGGGCAGGGCCCCCTGCTCTGGTGCCTGCACTGCGACTGCCAAGGCACAGCCTCAGGCAATCCTCAACAGCACTGAGCACGTAGGGGACACATGATGCAGGGGCCCACCAGCCACATCACAGAAGTCCCGGCTGTTGGTCCTATCCCTGTCCACTGCAGCGCGCCACCAGCGCTGCAGGCAAGCAAGTGCTCTGCAGTGAGCATCCAGATCCGCAGACATGTGGAGAAGGCAGGCTGGAACAGGCTCACGCCTGGCAATGCACGTGCAGTGCGGCAGAGCGGACCATGTCGCTGCAATGGGGAAAGGGTGGTGGAAGGCAGGGAGGCAGCGCAGCACGCAATGTTTTGTGTGTCTGCAGTGCGTCGCTCAGCTCATCACATCGTTGTCTGCTGGAGCGCCCCGAAAGTGCACGGTGCCACCCTGGAACACTGACAGCATGAAGGCAATACAGCAGGAGGGCAGCTGCAGAAGCACAGAGTGCGACCAGCGGCTGGCACACATGCTCCCGGCTCACATCTGCAGTCTGGCAGTCTGCCTGGAAGGAGACCTCGGAGTTGCGCAGGAACAGGGCCGCCCGCTGGGTGAGGTCATACCCTGGCCCCCGCAGCAACATGACGCGGTCAGGGACCCCGGCCTCGCTGCTCCGCATCTGCTCCATCACCTCAGCTGCTGAGGTGCAGCTGCAGGAAGCGGTACAGACCTGGCACTTCGCAAACCTACAGCCTGAGAGAGCGTCACAGGCATGATCAACGGTTACTGGCAGCTGCGGGTAGCCAGCTGCATCAGCATGTGAGGGGGGGAGGGGGAAAGCTGCACCAGCCGGCAGGGTTTCAGTGTGATAAGCCCCAAGAACTCAGGCAACGGATGGCAACATGTCCATCACATCTCGTCCGCCAAGGCTTGGCTGCAAAACAGAAGAGTGGTTGGTGCAAGGTCTGAGGCGAAGAGGTTGAACATGCTCTCGGCCGCTGAGGTGCCGTTGCAGGAGGATCAGCTGGATCAGCGTGTGGGTGTCTCAGACGCCAAGGCACAGCCCAGCAGAACTTGCAGGTCACCCTGAGGGGCTGGAGGCAGCGACCAGTGGCTTCAACTGCTGAGCTGAGGTGTCTGCCCATGCAGGGCCAACAACCTGACCAGGCTGATGACAGCCTCCCACGGGGGCAGGTTCTGACATTGACACAACCTGATCAGCCTTTCCAGCCCAGAGCCCTGTGCAGTTGCAGCCAAGCACCTGGTGCTCCCCTGCTGGGCATGCCGCCAGGCAGTGCCAGCGGTGCATGGTCCCCACCTGTGGTCCAGCACTGCCACGCTGCAGCCCTCACTGAGGCGCTTGAGCGCGAGGCTGTCCGTCAGGAGCTCCACCCTCACCGACTTGGACTGGATGTCAAAGCCCTTGGCCAGGCTGAAGACGCCGCGCAGGGGGGTTGCAGTGCCTGCACAGAGCAAATGAGGACAGTGGTTGCGGTCGTTGTCACCTGGCGGCCAATGTCATCACACACGCCACAACATGTGTACAAGATGAGGTGCTACTCACGGCGGGTGTAGTATGGTGTTGGGCATGGCAGCATGTGCACAAGTTCATCGACAGGGGCTGAGATCAGAGCACAGCCTGCTGCAGTGCCCACACACGGCACCTGCAGAGTGCAATCGTGAGGAGCACATCCATCCACTGTCTCAGTCTCTCAGCTGCCGACTGCTTGATGCATGCAAGCGAGACTTATTCTTGGGCAGGTTGGGCATGTTGGGCGGGACAAGCTATGGAATGGGCAAGCTATGGAATGGGGCAAGCTATGGAATGGGCCTCACAAGGCTAGACGCACCCTTGGGATGGCTTTGGTTGAAGGCCTTGCCCATGCGCTCGCGGTTGTAGCGGGCATGGGCGTCGCGGTGGGCCAGCTGCAGCTGCCCCTGCATGACCTGGTACCCGAGGCCCAGGCGCTGAGGCTCCACCTGACCTACTGGAACGCTCTGCAGAAAACAGAAATCCATGTGTGGTTGACGACACCATCCTGCATGTTGAATGCATGCAGGCCCAGCTGCTGAGGCTCACTCTGGAATTCCAGGATGCTTTTGCAGACACCCAGCAGGCAGGGACTAGCATTGTGATTCAGGGCTGAAAGGGTGCCATTGCTAGGATGATGCATGCTGGCGCTCGGGAAGTAAGCAAGGAGCGACTGACAGTGCCTGGCAGGCCAGGTGCAACTGATGTCTGCAAGCAGTTCCCTTCGCGCTTGCATTCTGTCGGCGCAAGCCCACAGGCACCGCAGTGCGATCAGCGCAGCTCACCCGCAGCTGGGAGGGTGGCGGACTTCTTGTGGCCCCTAACAGCCCGTCTGCAGGCCCTTGCAGGCTCCCAGCCAGCAGCACTTGCGGCTCAGGTCCCGCTGCCTGGCTCATGGCATGCTGAGTGGTGTCAGAGGAGGCCGCAGCATCTGTGTCCTGCAGGCTGCCAGGCCTGGACACCCCTTGGGAGGCCCTGAACAGGGAAGTCTGCTCCTGCTGGCCTGCTGCCGCCTGATGCCGCTCAGCGACTGGCACAAATCTGCCCCGGGGGCTGGAGGGCGCCTGCAGCTGTGGCTGCTGAGAGCCTGCCGGGGCTTCATGCAGCGCAGCGATCTCGGCCATCTTGCCGGGCGACTTGACTGCTGAGGCTGCAGCCCCAGAGGCCCCGCCCAGCCAACTGCTGCCCTGCTCTGCAGCCTGGGGCTTGTGCTCAACACTACATGAGGCAGCACATCTCACGTCAGGAACCACTGCCTTCTGCTCCATGTTTGAAGCTGGCCCCCTTGACCTCTGAGTGCCTGGAAATGGTAGGGTGCTTCCAGCTCTCATACCTGGTTGGGTGCTGCCCGCTCTCATGCGCGCAGCAGCCCCTCATCATGCAAGCAGCAGCAACTCAGATGGCAATGGCAAGCTTCCAGGCAGTTCGATCTGCAGCAGCAGGCATGCCACAGCCTGGAAAGGTGCCGCACCTGTCGGTCCTCCCTGCCATGTGTGGCCTGCGCCCCCTCCGGCAGTTGCTCTGGTGCAGGCGCGCCAGCTGGGCCAACCGCTTCTCCGTCATGACCCGCTTCTGGGGCTGCTGCTGTCCAGCATGCCTGCCCCCCGACCCCTCAAAGTCTGACTCATCCCTGGCAGGCGCCTTGCGCTTCTGTCCACTGCCTGCATGTGGCTGACGGCCGCTCCCGGAGGCAGCTGCAGGCCCTGCAGCCTCAGCCGACAAGTGCCTGTGGCTGGCTCCTGAGCAAGCCCCGCTAGCAGCAGGGCCTGCCTGGGTGCCAGCTGGTGGTGCGCGTTTGCGGGGACGAGGGGCCGCGGCGCCTGCCCCACCCGCAGACAGCAGCATGAGCTCCCTGAGGCCTGGTGGCAGGGCAACACCTGGCCTGTGGCGCTTGGCCTGCGGCCCCTGGGCTGGCGTGGCAGGCGAGGGCTGTGCGGCGTCCTCAGCAAGTGGGGCGCCTGCCTGGGGCCCAGGGGTCTGCAGTGATACTGCTGATCTCTGCTTCCACGCCTTGACTGGTGCTCCCCCAGCTGCCCTGCGCTGTGCCTGCTGGGTAGCTCTGCTGGGGGCACTGGGCTTGCTGCTGCCTGCCGGCCGAGGCGTGCCTGCTGAGGGCACATCAGCGCCCCTGCGGTAGCGGTGCCCTGGATGGATGACAGCAGCCATGTCACCCCCTTGCCCCAGCTTCATCAGCTCCCGCATCCCCACTGGCAGCTTGTGGCCAGCTGCTGGTGCAGGGGCCGCTGCAGCAGCAGGCAGGCATGCCTGGCTATCCTCTCCCGCTGCTGCTGCACCGGAAGAAGGGCCTTGCTGCTGCACTGGCGCCAAAGCCAAGGCAGCTGCTTCTTGCGCAGGCCCCAAGTTCACATCTGACAGCTCAACATCAGGTGAGCTCTGCCTCCTCTGACCTGCTGCCATGGCCGAAAGCATGGCTGAGTGGACAGCAGCGCCTGCAGACAGACAGCATCGTTTCCACCCTGACTCAAGCAGCTGAGCTCAAAGCTGCGCAGGGGAGGGAGCCCCCACACAATGCAGGGCACAGAACAGCACAGCAGTACCTGGTCCAGCCATGGCAAGGACAGCCTCCAGCTCCATGGCAGACAGCTCCTCATGAGGGCAGCCCTGTCTTCTGGATGGCCCTGCCGCTGCGGCAGCTGCAGCAGCAGGCAGGCCCTGTCTGGTTCCCCTTGGTGAGATCTCAACATGAGACGAGGTGTGGCCCCACTTGACAGTAGCAGCAGCCACAGCTGCTGAGGCGGAAGCGGCTGCAGGTGGGCCAGGGACAGGCTCCAGCTCGACATCTGCCAGATCCACATCGGACAACTCGACGTCAGAGGACTCAGAGGGAGCCAGTGGCGCAAGGGGAGAGCTCACACTGTCTCGTTGGAGACAGGATTGCCCTTCCCGGCCAGCAGGCGGGCCTGCCCCTGTGTCAGACTCTGCAGCCCCCTGGCAGGGGAGTACACTGCTCTGCTGCCCCCTAGCTGAGCAGCTGGCATCACCAGTGCCATCCTGCTCCTCTGCTGACGGGCCCTGCCTGCTGCCAGATGCAGCTCCATTGGCAGGCCCACCTTCCTGTGGCGCCGCCGCACAGCAGCTGCTTGCCAGGCAGGCCAGAGTGTCAGCCAGCAGCAAAGGCGCCTCTCGGGATGGGCCAACTGCATCTGTGGCCTGTTTCAATGCAATATTAGCAGCCTGCTCCAGCGCAACAGTTGGCTCTCTTGCTGCTGCAGCCTGCTCTGGCGCATCAGCAACCCCCCTGGCTGCTGCTGACTCCTGTGTCGCCTCAGCGGGCTCCACTGCTGCTGCTGCAGACCCCTCAAGTACACATGCAGGCTGCCGTGCTGCGCCTGAGGAGTCGGGGGCAGCAGCGATTTGCGTTGGCACCCATGCCTCTCCTGCCTGCTGGCTGGATGGGGAGGGTGCTTGCACGCCACTGCCTGGAGCTGCTGACTGCTTCACAACCAGCATGGCGGTGGGACTCACTGCCAGGGCGCTGGACTCCGTCGCTGTCAGTGACGCTGCCACATCTGATGCAGCCTGCCTGGCAGGAGAAGCCGAAAGACCCTTGTGTGGTATGGGTCCTGGCAGAGTGTCAGTGCCTGCCGATGCAGGCTCAGCAGCGGTTGGACCAGACTTAACCTTGGAGCACTGCAGGCAAGATATGGCATGCTGCAACAAGGAAGAAGAGGTGATGCAGGCAGGACTCTCTGCAGCAGCAGAGAGCGGCTAGCGCTGAACGAGTGCAATGGCAGCAAGTAAGCAGCTACTCAACCCACCTGCACTTGGCATGCAATTTGCTGAGTCATCAGACCGGCCAGCATGTGCCCATGGAGGGACTGCTTGGCTGCTGGCAGCGTGGCAGGTGCTTCTTGTATTTGCGTGGAACTTCCTGGCTGCTGCTCATGAGGGTGTTCAGGCTTGCCTGCCGGCAGTGCCTGCAGCCAGCCGCAGGACACACCTGCATCATAGGCGGCATGTCTCGCAAAATTGCCCAAGGGAGCTGCATGTGAGCTGTAATGCGGTGCTCACCTTGATTCTTGCATGTCTCCAGCTGCTTGGAACATGGCAGTCAGCCGTGCTCCCAGTTCCAGCTCACTCAAAGCCTGCAACACGACAGGACTGAACCTATGCCTGTGCCGTGCGCAAAACCAGAGCTGTTTAGCCATCTATTGTGCCAGGGCTTCTGCCAGGACGTCTGTTGCTGGCCAGACAGATGAGGCCAATAGCTTTGTGTGAACCGTAATCAGCATAGACTTTGTGGACAGACAGCACCAAGTCAAGTGCCCCACGAGTGAAGAAAAGGACCCAGGCTTTTGGGGACTGGCAGTCCACTGGGTTCTCATGAACACAACAGCTGTTCAACCATGAACCAGTGTGCTCACGCTGAACGCCCTCTTTGAACTAGTAATGAATGTCCTGAGGCACTGAAGCCACCGAAACAAGCTGCCTCGGTGAACTGCTGGCCAAAGCTCCCCCCTTTGCAACAAGAAGCAAAGTGGAACCGCATCTCATGCGGTTTTATATCATGCAGCACTGCCTGCCTCTAGCCGGGTCTCCATGTGGCCACATGCACGCTACATGGCCCAGGCATGGCCAGCACAGCTTTGCACTCAGGAGGACGCGCAGGGCCTGCAAGATTGCAGGAACTGCATCAGTCCCCTCTCCTGAGGAACCAAAGCTCGGAGACAATGCATCCCCATCATCACAGCAGGAGCACAGCTCAGCACAGGACCCTGGCGGTGGCATTGGCGCCAGAGTAAAGCGCTTCTTCCTGGGTGCAGCTGCTGCAGACTGCCTCTGTGCCTTCCAACAAGCAATGCGTCTGAACACACATGTTTTGTGGTGCACTTGCATCACGTCCGGCACCGTCTTCTTGCTGCACAATGTTACCAGGTGGTCCATGCAGGTGACAAGATGGACAAGGAGCGTCTGGCGAAGCTGGGTTTAGGGGCAGTGGCTAGCTATGGTGAGCTGCATGTTCCACTCGTCCTGCATAGCCCTCCTGCAGGCTGCATGCCCGACCTGCTCCACCAACGCACTGCTGTGTTGCAGCCAGTTTAAAGGCCGGCCCTATGTAATCTGTAGGATTTGTTTCCAACCTCACATATGGCACTGGACTCTCCCTGTCTTGGATTGCCTTTGTCCACCAGTTAGGTGGGAGCAGCTGTCTACCTGAGTTGTGCACAGTCATCAGCGCTCCCTGTGCACCGCGATCCCAGTCAGTGCTCATGTAGGGAAGTCCCCCTTGATGGCTGGGCAGTGGCAACGCTTCCTGGCCTTCTATGCGGGCTTCTTCACAGTCCAGAACTTTGTGCGCCCTCTCCGTTTCTCACTTGCGCTGGCCATGGCACCGCTGTTTGACCGATTCATAACAGGGTGAGCCACACGGCCGCCTTGCCGCGTCCCCAGCCCATGCTGCTGCCTTTCCAGGCCTGGGCAACTCCAGAGCACAGGATGTGGAAAGCTCATGCCTGCTGCTCCTGCTGACCTGCAGGGTCCAGAGCAGGCTAGGCTGCAGCCGACGCAATGCTTTTGGCATATACTTGTTCATTCTTGGCAGCGTGACCTCAATTGCCGTGTTTGGTAAGCCATGCGCATGCTGCACGCTAAACTTGCTGGCCACGCTCCAAGATGCCAAGAGCCGTGCTGCCAGCTTGCAGGCAGCATTAGGGTCTTTGGCGGCCCTCTGGCATTTGCCAGAGCATAGGACAGGGGCGCCATCTAGTCCCACAGCTGGGAATTAGCAGTCTGCGTTTTCATTGTACTTCTGCTTTGGTTGCAAGAGTTCTCCTTTCAATTTAATCATAAGCTTGAGTTGCAGAATGTCATGTCACCGCATCATATCTGTTTGGGCTGTATGTTCAAGGTGGGCTGGCAAGAGCTGAAGCAGTGTGCCTGAGGCAGGTACTTTTCTTGCAGCGAGCATGGTGGTAACAGGTGGCAGACATCAGTCTACACCATGCTCTGGAGCTATGCTATCAAGGTTGAAAAGTTGCCATCTTCCTGCAGTGCTTTCAGGTATGCCTTAGAGCTCCCACCGAGGGCTAGGTGGCGCGCAAAGACATCTAGGACTACTGTCATGTCCAGCTTGACATCCTGATCTCGTGCCAGAGACCTTGGCACCCAGGCCTCCATGAACTCTAGCTCTGCACAAGAAGGTGCCTTGCTTCAGCAAATCTATCTAAGGTGACCATCAGCAAGACTGAACAGCCTTTGCGTGCTGCGAAAAGGGCATGGCCAGATGTGGGTGGACATCCTGTGCTTTCCTATAGCCCTGACAGCTGCAGAACTGTAAGCAGGCTCAGCAACCTCACCTTGCTGGTCTGCGTTGGCCTCCTGTGCCCCAGGCTGGCACAGCTGGCTGTTGTTGAGCAAGATCTGGAAGGGCATCACTGTGGCCTCCCTTCTCGATGTCTGCTGAAAGTACGCATCCTGCAGCATTGCCAGCAGGCCTGAGGTCAAGCGCAGTAGCCGGGCATGGGACCTGAGCACCAAGGTGGACTTTTGCGGCACCTGATGAGGTGGACCAACTCTCGGGAAGAATGTTGGCATCGGCAGCCCCTGAACAGGCAGCAGCACCCCCGGCAAGCAGGCCTGCACCCTGGCCACCATCAGGCCACCATGTCCCACCTGGTGAAAGCCGCAGGGGAAGACCTCAACCAGGGCCGAACCTGGCCTCTGGAAGTTGTGGTACGTCAGGCCAGCACCATGTACTCCGACCTGGAGCATGCATGATCAGTAAATCCAGTTCAAACAATTCACTGCAGCGCAGCATGCCTAAAACAAGTGCAGGTGCTGGACAGCTGTGCAGGCTGGGCTCCCTGCCTGCCCTGTTGGCAAGCTCCAGAGCCAGTCCACTGCTGCCAAAACCAGCAAGGGGCATGTACAGCAGCACATTGCCCTGCCAAGCCCAGATGGCAAGTAGCCAGATGAAGGTTGTCAGTGCCAGCAGCAAGCCGGCTCACGGCAGCAAGCCCTCGCAAGCATGACAACAGGGCTGCTGTGCCTGCTGTAGGGTCCGGGACTGAGGCCGACAAATCCCCCAGATGCTGCTCACCATAACATCCACTGTCTCCATGATGGCCAGAATGACCTTCCAATGGCGGCTGTCATCCACGTTCAGCACCCCACAGTCTGTGTGGGTGAAGCCCGAGTGCGCTGGGGGCTTCCACCCTCTACATCTAGCCAGCGCTTCCCTCATGTTGAGGATGCGGCGCTTCATCTTGCGCTCCAGAAAGACCACCTGCAGCAGCAGGAGGCAGACCATCTGCATCTCGAGAACCCCTGCAGGTACCTTGGTGCAGTCCAAATTGTGACTTCGTAGAGACTGTGCCTGACTTTCAGTCAGCTTGATTTATCACCTTGTAAACTCTGGGATCTCTCTCAAGCCTGGGCAGGTCTCCTTTGTGGTAGTTGACCACTTGCTGACCAAGGCCGCCAAAGTGCCTGGCCTCAATCCTGCAGGCAGCTACGCCCTCAGCCAGCCCAGCTCAGCAAAAGCCACTGAATGACCATGTATCGTGAGACTGGGCTTGAGCGGGGGCACAGCCATGCCAGGGGCACTCAAGCAGTCTTCACGCCCTGGGCTCACCACTTGTCAGGGACGTCTGGCTTGAACCAGCTCTGTGGACTGCAGAACAGCAGCCGCTCAAAGCAGCGGTGCCCCACGTTGTCCCGGGAGGACAGGTCATCCAGCGACTGCACCTGCAGTGCGCATGTGAATGCCTTTCAGAGGATCTAGTATATGCCTGCCGCGCACACGCCCAGGGAAGCTGTTGTGCAACCATTGGCAGCACATGAAGCTCCACAAGGCGACCAGCCTCACTCTCCCTGCCAAGCCAAGATAAGTCAAGATGTAGGCATGCTGAAACATGGACGTAACAGCGGCCCGTCAGAAGGGGCAGGCGCCTCTGTCGAGCCTAACCCGCTCACCGGAAAGTCTGTGAACGGCGCCAGCAGCCAGTGTACATACTCTGGCTCAACAAGCCCTTCCAGCGCAGGTGTGAAGCGCACCGAATGATCCACAACGCCCTGAACCTGCAGCTGAGTTTCTCATGTCTGGGTGACAGGAGTCAGTACTCAACGGCAAAGCGGGCTGGAGAACGGGCTGGAGGTTTGACTTGCCAAAGCAGGACAAGGCCCTGTCTGAGGCAGCACAGGGACAAGCAGTGCCAGTAGCCGGGCTGCTCGCCTGCATTGTGTGGAATGCTGCCACGCTGGAAGTGTAGAAATCTGCGGGAGTCAGCACGCCGTTAACGTCCTGACAGCGGCAGCAAGTCACAGGTCACAGCAAGGGCTCTGCCGAGCTCGGCTTGGGTGGTCCACCCTGACCTGCAAAGTTGAATGGCCACCAAGGCCACCACACCAGGGGCACGCTGCACTGGTCAAAGGGGGCCGCATGGTCTGGTGGGTCTCTGCTGCTGTTCCCTCTGAACACAGGCTTGCTCCAGTTGCGCTTGGTGCCCTGCAAGCGGCATCGCACAGACCTTGAAATCTGCACCCGCAGCCGTGATTCCGGCAATGGTGGCAGGGGCATACAAGCTGCGTCAGGACTTGCTGGGTGGCAAGAGGGACATGGGCAGCAGGCCAGCAGGCCTCTCACATTCTGTTCCTCTCATGGGAAGTGGTGGGCCAGCAGCTTGGAGGGCGGCTCAGGTGGTGGGCTCTTTTGGAGATTACAGGAAGCCATGCCTGCTGTTGCGGACAAGCATCATGCAGGACTTTGGCAGCTGTGTGCAGGACTCACTGGCACATTGTCAAGATAGCCTGCACACCAGAAGACAGGCGGGCTCAACAGGAGGGTGTGGATGAGAGGCTCCGTCAGAATGGTGATGGAGGCTGAGGGCCCACCTGGCAAGTTGTACTGAGCCTGCTCAGCTGCCTCAAACACGTCAAGACCTGTGTCAAAGTGGGGCCCTGCAGCACATCAAGACTGGCGTTCCCTCGAGCAGATCTTTTGGGTGCAGGTGCATGCTGCCTCTGCAGACATGAGGGGCTCCTGCAGAGGTGGACGTTGCTGCGCTGGCATGCACCAGATCAAGCAGCAGCTCACTGGGCCGAATCTTTTCAGAAAACAGTGTGAATCGACCCTGCATGACAGATGCTCTGCTAAGGCTGCTTGAAGAGCAGAGCAGCACAGCGGAGGAAACATCGACTGGAGTTTGCGCCAATGCTGTGGCTGGCGGATCCCATAGTCTGAATGGCACAAAAGGCTTACGTGGTCCATGCAGACTTTGTGCTCCATGACACAGCCGTGCCTGGACAGCTTCTCCTCCAGGATCTGGGGCTGCTTGCACAGCTGCTCGGGCACTGCAGCAGTGTACAACAGAGATGTGCGCAGCGCAGCCTTGGGCCACAGCACCACACTCAGGGGTGGTGCAGGCTCTGGAATGCAGTGTACTGCAGAGTCGTGGGATTGCAGCACAGCAAGACAGCTGGACGTCAAGGCAAGCTGCTGACAGCATGGCTCAGCGGTTGTGAGCATTTGGCACAGTCTGGGGGCTTGGCCCTACGCTTGCCATGCTCAAGGCAGCTGCATTGAGTGCAATGAAGTGACGTGCCTGTGGGCATCTCCAGCCTTCTGTGTGTACCATGGGCCGTGGCCCTGCATGCACTGGGCCCCAAAGCTTCCCGGCTGGCCGAGGCATGTCCAGCGTTCTTTAGAACGACAACTGCCAGCACTGTGCAGACAGATTGTTGGTGAGGGGATGCCTTGCAGGTGTGCATGATGCTGGCGTTGGGCTATACTGAGGTTGAGAGTAAAGTCCAGGCGAACAAGACAGAGTAGCACTTACCAGCCAAAGTCATGGACAGAATAGCCAGCCGCGCCAGCCGCTGAGCAGGCTGGGACCTGCTGAAGGGCTGGCAAACAGGCTGAGGACCGCCTGTTGCTTGATGCATGGTCAACGTGCCTCGTGTGCAGACTCTCAAGCAACTGAGCATGCACCCTTACATATCTTCATCCAGCAGCTGGGACTCAAGCAGGGGTATTGCAAAGATGTCATGAGCTGATTGTTGCGCAGGGCAGCTCTGACCATGCATGTTCCACTTTTTCTTCCTTGTTGAAACCACAGCACAGCAAGCTCGAGTGCCGGAATGGTTCAGGACGCTGACTTGACTGGGCCTCAGCCTTCCACCAGGTTGTCAGGCAGCAAGAAGAGGAAAGCTGAGGTGCAGCTGGTGGCAGAGCGTCCAATCAGGCAGCCTAGACCCAGTCTCCTGGAGAGGGGCTTTGGAAAGTGGTCCACGGGGCCAGGGGATGCCTACCATCTGAATCTGGGAGACGGCGCATCCGTTCTCCACCTGAGAGGGCTGTTCAGCCCCTCAGAGTGCAAGAGGCTGCAGGAGGTGCTGCTGACAGATCTGCAGGTAGACAACCATGACGTGTTTGCGGCAAGGTTTGGCACCATATCATGTGACTGTTCAGCTGTCCTCAGCAAAGCTGGCGCTGCAGGAGGGCGAGGAGAGTACCAGAGCCAGTGGCTTCAAGCAGCGTGAGGTCAAGGTCTGGAACAAGTGCGCTGTGCACAGTAATGACCGCCCACCCCGCCCACCCCCATTTGGACCCAGGCTGCTGCGACATGCGCATGGATGGTGGTACCTGCAAGTGGCTGGCCCCCACCACAATAGATCTGGTATCCTGCTGGTGCAGGTGGTGGCCGGAGGGCAGGCTGACAGTCTATCAGGCAGACACCAAGGCACTTGCTTACCCCTACAGTGGCAAGGTCATCGAGGCCGAGCCTTGGCACCCTGCAGTGCTGGAGATCAAGGTGCTGCTGCGCTGATGCCATGTCAGTGTGGAGCAGCCACCACATGTGGCTCTGCTTACACATGTACAATGTACAAGCCCTCTGGCATGAGGTGGCGCTCTGCCTGCTTCATGCAGCCAGTCACAGCTGCAATCCAGACACAACCGCAGCACCCCCGTATGCCAGCAAGACCTGCTGCTTCTGCAGTCTGGACATTGCAAAAGTCTGAATGTCTTGCGCCTTGCTGGTGCCAGGCCGGCAGGAGGTAGTACACTATGTCATAATTTGTCCTTTTGCAGGCCAGGCTTGAGCTGGCCTCTGCAGCCACTTTCAATTCCTGCCTCCTCAACTTATACCGAGATGGCAGGGACAAGGTTGGCTGGCACACTGATAGCGGCGCCGTGTACGACAAGTAAGGGCTGCAGCTGAG
The DNA here is from genome assembly GCA_019693375.1 of Asterochloris erici. Classification (NCBI taxonomy): domain Eukaryota; kingdom Viridiplantae; phylum Chlorophyta; class Trebouxiophyceae; order Trebouxiales; family Trebouxiaceae; genus Asterochloris; species Asterochloris erici. Next base: position 311,705 of record JAAMXJ010000205.1, read on the forward strand.
CAGGTCATGGTCTTGCCTTGCTGCTCAAATGCACAGCGGCAACTAGCTCATTTGGCAATGGCATTTGACCATTTGCATTGTTGCAGTGCAGGATCCAGGCAATTGGTGAGCACTTCACATGCATGTCAAGTTGCCAAACAAGGCCCCTGCTTCACCCCTGCTGTGAGCAGCAAGCTGGCTTAGGCCCCCAGTCTTTACATCCCTGCCGTCTGGTCCCATTTCAGCCATTCTGATGTGCAGGCTCTGTGAGTTTCGGTTCACCCCGCGACTTCCTGCTCAGGCGGGTCAGGGAAGAGAATGGGGATCTGTTGAGGTTCAGCCTCGGCAGCGGAGATGTTTTGGTCATGCAGGGCACTTTGCAGCAGCACTGGGCACACAGCGTACCGCCCTGCAATGGGGTCATTGGTAGGCGCCTGAACTTGACTTTCAGGAATGTCACAAAGCCAATGAAGCGGAAGGCTTAGTGTGGGCCAGTTTGATCCAAAAACCCCAGCACTTGTGATTTGCATGCCTGCCAGTGCATGCCATCAGCCTAAGCTTTCAAGGATTCTGCCTGCTGCTGTACCTTCATGTCATCAAGAACTGCGTGCACGAGTGCCTGCACGAGAGCCTTTGTCTGCATGATGTCCACGTGCAACTTGTCATCATGCAGTTGTGAAGCATTGCTAATGACATAGCCCGAGTAGATCAACCCTGCCCACTCCGAGGAATGTTGATAAAGCCTCCATACGTCGGCAGCATCTGGGAAAATCTCAAGCACCCCTGCGCCAGGATGCATCAGCAGCGTCCAGGCCAGTGCAGCTCCATGAACACCTGCAACCACAGAGGGCTAAACCCAAATGAGCCCATGCCTGCGGTGGAGGTCAGAGGCAGCTTGACAGACAAGACGTAGGCTCAGCGACCTTACCCACGACAACATCTGCTCCAGCGATGCTTCTGATCTGCTCAATCAGTGGCATGCCAGCAAAATCAAGACGGGCCGGCTCAATGCCTGGCAGCTGCTGAAGAGCCTGCCAAAGCTCATCTTCATTTGCAATCTGGCGCTTCATTGGTGGGGCGCCAGGCTTCTGCATGCAGCACGTTGAGATGTTGAGCCTTGTGCAAGTCAGTTGCTTTGACACGTACCTCGTGCATGCGCCAAGCTGCGCAACACAGAGTAAGTCCAGCTCAGTCAGTATAACAGGGAGGCCGCTCACTGGTCTGCGGCTGATGAGGATCAGCTTGGCCTTGCCGCTGGCCCTGTGTGGCGGCTGCAGCAGCTGACCCTGAGCATCGGCCAGGTCCAGGCTGTGCAGCACAAATGCTCTGAAACCCTGCAGCACACAGGCATCTTCACCACTGCAGGCTGCCAGCCAGGCTCAGCACAGTGGTGTCAGCTGGGGCTCAGCAGAGGAGCAATGGCGCCGCATCAGCCAATGTTGTTAGGTGCAGTCTGGTGCCAAGCTTGACTGCACCTTGAAGAGGTCAGTGCTCCGGGGGCAGCTGTTTGCCTCTCGGCCGTGAGCATACAGCAGGCTGGAGTAGCCAGGCGGCACTAGCACAGCGCGCTCCAGCACAACGGGCCCTGGCAGCTGCCGTGCACGACGCAGCAGCCGTCTGCCTCCTGCTGTGTGCACGAGGTTTGTGAGGAGATATCGGCAGCAGCCAGTGTTGAGCCATCTGAAAGTCAAGACGACATACTCCCGCGATGCAGCCAGCCCATATGCTCTAGATGCAAGCACCAGAGCGTCCGCGTGCATGCAGAGGTGTAAGCCAGCAGGGGGACCGCACCTGGCGCTGCTGCCTGCCATGGCTGCTCCAGGCCCTGCTGTCCGCCGCCTGCTGCCACCGCAGCCCACAGGCCGTCCAGAAGGCCGTTGCGGTGATCATCTAGCATGATGACCTGCCTGCATAGGTGCCAGGGTGTAGACCTGGCCACCAGCGTGGGTGCCACGGACCTGCTTGTGATTCACAGCAAACAAGCAGCATGCAGGCAGATAGAGGCCTCACCACCACTTGACTGTGCACATGCACAGGGCCAGTATGCAAGGAATGCTGCCAACAGCTGCCAGCCCACAACAAGCTTGCCTCCAAGCAGCACGTTTGCAATTGAGTTTGGCTGCCACAGGGCCTCAGATGGACTGCCACACAGAGACCAGCTGGAGCAGGACTGCAGTTCTTCGTTGCCAAGTAAACTGCATTCGCTATACCTGCCTGGGAGTGCCTGCCCAGCCCAGCATGGTCAGCGCGATGTAGGCATTCAACAGGTCTGTCATGGTGTGAAAGACGTTCACGTGCTCACGAATCTCCCGTGTAACGAGCAGCGCTGGGACTGCATCCTCCACAGCAGGGGGATCCTGAAGCCAGCATCACTTCTGGGTGAGCCGCGCTGGCACTGCAACCCTCTGTTGCTGGGGGTTCCTGCAGCCAGTGTTGGCTTCTGAAAGGGCGGCATTGCAGCATCAGCCATCGGGAGACATCGCAGCTGATGATCATGCAATCGGCAGCAGTGCAGTGGACTGCATCCAGACAAACTGAGACCAGCCAGCAGTCACTTGCAGGAGGGTGTCAAGACGCCAATGGACATGTGCAGACACATCAGGCAGGCATCACACAGACACAGCAGTGCCTTTGAAGGGGTGGCAATGCAGTCACAACAGGCGCACCAGTGCTTGCATGGAACAGGCCCGCTTCCTGCTCACCTGCCTGTCCAGGTCTCTGCTGGACTGCAGTGCAGCCATGATGTCCTGCTGGTGATCCTTGGAGAAGGCGGACAGCTGCTTGGTGGGCCAGTCACAGCCCATCTGGAATGCCCCTGGCTGGTAGCCGAGGTATGTACGCCCCAGGCCGCACATGTATCTGCAGGGCCAGCACGAGGGAGCAAGCTGCTTGGGCATCCAGAGATCTGTCCTTTCTTGGCTTCAGCAGCATGCAGTACTGGCTCCCTGTGCGTCTGACATCAGAACGCTGACGGCCCATGGCCCTAAGGCTTCAGCAGCATGCAGTGCTAGAGCATGCTACGCCTGCTGCAGCCCCCATTGGCGTCTGCAACGGAGGCCAATGCTCAGGCACGGGATGCCAGCACAGCAGGTCCTGGATTGAGGCAGCGGCCTCGTACCTGGGCCGGTGCTTGGGGCACCGGGCTGGGGTCATCTTGCCAGGGTCAATGCGCAGCCGCATGGCATCGCACAGCACGTGCGGCCTGCTGGCGGCAGTCATGTGGGTGTCGTTCATGAATCTGCGGGTCAGATGGATGTCAGCAGTCAGGGGTGCTGCAGGCACCATGTCTGTGCATGTAGCCTCAGGCAATCTGCGAACAGACTTCAGAGGCATGCTGGTCTCTGTGCCGTTGAAAGCTGGCTGAGATCAAGTGACGGCAGACAGACGCTGCCTTGTCCCTGCTGCCTGACATGTTACACGCTGACAAAGACATGCTGCACCCCTGCTGCAGAGGGCATCGCGACCACACACCGGCAGCGAAGCCTGGACTCCTGCTCCTCCCCCTTGGCTGTGCACACGTCCTGCGCTGCAGCGTCCCAGGCGTGCAGCCAGCCCATGCCAAAGTGCTGGTCACAATGCTGGGACAGGTTGTGCTGGACCGGCAGCTGTGTTCCTGCTGCTGATCCCACAATGCGTGCCGGAGCCTGCAGGCAGACCTCATGCTGCACTGTGGTGTCCACCAGTGGTGTGCTGCTCCTGTGCAGCAGGGTTCTGCCGGAGCCAGATCACGGTCAGCAGAAGCAGAAGCCTACCTGAGCCTTGGGCTGCTGTTTGACGAGCTCCCTCTGGTCCACAGAACCACCATGTGCCAGTCCATCCTGGTTGGCACTCTGCTGCTGCTGCACATTGTCAAGGGAGGCATGTGACAGCAGCTGAGCCATGATCTCCTCATTCGAGAGGCCCTTGCCCGACAGAGCCAGCTCCCCTGCACCTGCAGCCTGTGGCGGGGGACTGCTGCTGCTCTGCAGCGCATGCTGCTGCTGCACCGACATCAGATCATGGGCCTGAGAGTGGGGAAGTCTCCACGTGGGGCCATGCGAGGACCTCTGGGGGTAGGCTGGGCGCCAGGTGGGGCTCCGCACTATGCAGGCACCCAAGATGAAGCAGGCCACCTGCAGTGCAGTTGCAGCGCATCAGTCTGAGGGGCCGCACATGCAGTGCTCACTTCTGTACACACCAGCAGTATGCGCCGCTCCTGCAACAGCCTCCCAGCGGCCATGCCACGGCCAGCAGCAATGGGCAGCAAGGGCATGGGGGCCAGCCTGTATCACATTGTGCCTGCCTTCCCCAACTCAAGCCATGCAGTCAATATCAGTCTGGTCAACAAATCTAGCGCCCAACTCGATCTGCTTGGAGCAATCATATGTCAGCCACCTGTATGAAGTGTTCGTTCTGAATCGAAAAACCCATTGAGACCTACAGAATGGATCAGGAGAGAGTGCAGCGAGCACTGGACGGTCTCATCTATCTGCCATCACTGCAGGGGCAAAAGGTCCTCGGCAGCCCCTCCCTTAGTCCTCATGAAGGAGTGAGCCCCTGGCAAGCCTGCATACTCTTCTTGGACAGCTGGATGCACAGCTCAAGCGATGTGGGCTTCTGCAGGGAAAGAGCAAGTCGCCGTCCAAGGCAGCCACTCCCAGGCCTTGGGACCGCAGGGACCTGCTGAGGAGGCTGCGCACCTTCAGGGCCACCACCTGGTTTTGCAAGCCGCCCGCCATCGCACCCATCCCCTGCGCCCGCAGGGGGTGGACCAACTCGGCGCTGGACATGCTGAGCTGTGAGGTGTGCCCTGCTTGTTTCAGCAGGGGAGTGTGCCCCTCCTCCGCAGCGCCGTCTCTGTGAACATGGTTCCTGTTGTCAGTGGCTGTGGTGTTGCCAACATTGGTCCTGCAGGCTCTGATGTGTAGATCTGTCTGTGCAAGGTCTTTGCTGCAAGGCGCAGGACAGCATGGGCTTTCGCTGCCTGAGACAAACTTGCAGGAGCCGATGCCCTGCCTGCAGTTCTGCAACAGCAAGCTCAGCTTCAAGCTCCAGCCCAGCCTGTCACATGCCCAGGTCCAGAAGGTGAGGGAGCATGGCAGTTTGCTGTTTCAGTCCCCTGCAAACCTCACCAGCAGCAATTGCAAGTCCACAGCTGCAGCCAAATGCCGTTCACATCCGGAGTCCCACCTTGTCTGCCATGCATTTGTGGCAGGACACCAGCAGCAAAGCCCACTGCCTGCCTCACACCTGCATAAGAGATAGCATGCACTCCATGCCTGCCTTTTACCCTGTACATGCAGCAAAGCAGTCTGCTGTCCCCCAAACAGCGCCCCAAGTCTGCCCTGCACGTGCCAGTCCGCCCCCATTGCCTGCAGGCAGCAGAGCAGTTTGCTGCCCGCCTGGAGACTGCCCACGAGGAAGCCTGCCCCTGGCGGCAGCGCCCCTGCTCCCCGGGGATGGCGCAGTTTCCCCCGCTGGCCGCCCGCGCAGTGCAGGCCGACTACGCTGCCCGCCTGGCAGACCTGCAGCGCCTGAGCCTGCTGCCCCCACTGGCAATCAAGGCAATGCACCTGATCATGGACACCCACAGGTAGGGTTGCTGAACGGTCACGCTGGGAGCAGGCAGTGAACACTGCAGCCTGTGTCAGGATCTGCAGCCTGACGACGACGTGAGCAAGCAAGCAACCACTGGGGATGTGCATCATGGCCGACCGCGCGTCATGGCACATGCAGTGTGTGGCACCTGGGAGTGGCAGGGACCAGCGCCCGTCGCTTGCTCCTGCACAGGCTCCTGGTGCTGTCAGGCACACGCTGCCTGCAACCGCTGCAGGAACCGTCTGAGGAGCCTGCTGACCAGCCCCGCACCTGAGGAAGGCGATGCTCACAAGGGTGTCATGCAGCCAGCAGGCTCAGAGGCAGATGACAACGAGGTGGACCTCAGCCTGCTGTGCACAGGCTTTGCAGGTGCGTGCTTGCCCCTGCTTGGTGCCCCTGCTTGGAGATGCCCTGCACCGTGGCAAGCCACTGTGGCTGTGGATGTGGAATCAATGCTGCTGAGCTGGAACCCTGACTGGCATGGGGCGGCTGTCTGTCTGCACCATGAAGAAGCTTGCCTTTTGGGCCACCTCAGCGCTCTGCACTGCTTCCCTGGCGATGCAGCCCCCTTGCTGTGAGCAGCCCTCCAGCCTGCCTGCACAGGCGTGCACTGCAGCTGGCAGGCAGCAGGATGACTGTCGTCCTGGCGGCCCGCCGCGCTGACGGTCCGGCTCCGAGCTGCTTTTGCCCTGCTTACACGTCGAGCACTGCACCTCACACGCTGTGGGGCAGCCGTCCTGGCTGGCTGCAGCACTGAGATCGTGACTTCGATGCCGCCTCTGTCTCTGCCTGCAGAGCAGGGAAGCGTGGCTCACAGGCAGCGGGCAGCTGTCCTTGCTGCCTGCGGGTGGTCCCTGCTGGAGGTGCGGGCGCCATCTGCCAAGCAGAGGCGGCTCAGATGTGGCAGCAGTGCTGGCGAGGTTGGGCCTGCAGCTGGGGGAGCCCAGGAGGGCAGGGGACCTGTCGGGCTGGCAAACGCTGCTGTGGTGTGCGGCGAGTGCGGGGCAAGGGCAGGCCTGTGGGCCTTTGCTCCCAAGGGCAGCGCGTTTGTGCGAGCAGGTGCGCTGCAGAGCGTATGACAGCAGTGTGCACTGCCGCTGTGTGGGCAGATGCACTGCACTCATCCGGGACAGTGCTGGTATTGCTGCCTGTGTGGGGCTGCAGCTTGCCTCAAAGGCGCCTTGTGAGAACTGAGCGGGCCTTCACTCAAGAGGGCAGCACCTCTGCCTGGGCAGGTGTCCTGCGACAGGCGCATTCTGCCGCGCAACACTGCTCAAGGATGTCTGCAGTCTGGTGCAGCCATGTGTGCAGCGCTCGGCTCCTGTCTGGTCTGTTGATGCTGCAGAACGAGCAGGCCTTAGCCCAAAGTCATCCCGTCTGCAGGCACCTCAGCCTGAGTGTCTGGTGCAGTGCAGGGAACCCCACAGCCGCGGCCACACCTGCTGCCAGCTCCGGGAAGCGCAAGGCTCCTGAGGACAGGACAGCTGCACTGTCTGAGCCGCATGACACTCAAGCGTCTCCAGCTGCCCCTCCCGTGCTTGTCAGCCTCAGCAGCACCATTGCTGGTGAGGAGCTGGTCCAGCATGCTGCTTGCAGCCAGGGTGCTTGATGGCCGCCTGCCCCTGGTCGCTCACATGCAAATGCATTCACTAGTTGCGGCATCACACATACCCGTCTATGCTGGTGCACCCCTGGCCTTTCTTTCACATGGCATGGTGTTTGCCTGGGCTGCTTTTGGCTCAGGCTGGCTATGCTGATGCATCCCCGGCCCCCTTGAGGAGACCTCTGCCCCCTGCAGGTGGCTCCTTTGAGATAGATGGCAGTGTGGAAGAGCAGAACCCCTGGGGCAGCACAGCCCCAGCCTTCGGCATGCCCCAGGCACCAGCCACTGGGGGCTTCTCAGGCTTGGGCAGTCCTGCCGTCATCGGTGGAGGCAGCCAGGCGGGCACAAATGTGCAGCCTGCAGGCAAGGCTGTGGGCACACCTGCACATCAGGCCCCTGAGAATGCTAGCTTTGGCGCCCCAGGTGTGCTGGCAGGCTTGGCCTGCTGCAGTAGGTGCCCAAGCGCCCCCATTGCTGCACTGTGCAGCTGGCACTCCCCGCAGGACATGTCTGTGTGCCTTCTCTGCTGGTGTGCCTCAGAGGTATGTTTTCAGCAGACGGTAACATGCTGCTGGGCCAGTCTGGCGGGCACCGTTCTGCAGGGATGGTGCCCGCTTTTGGGCTGGAGGTGTTCAGGTCGCTGTCATGGCCACCCTCGCCAACGACCACAGCAGCGGCAGCAGCTGGCGCTGCAGCATCTGCCAGTGCAAAGCACAGGGCGACTGCTGACGGTGGAGGCGCCAACAGGTGTGGCAGCGATTCTCCTGCAGAGCGCAGCTCGCAAGCTGTCTGCAGGATGGTGTCCCACACAATTGTTGACCTGACATGAGCCCCAGGACAGTTCACAGTGTGCTGTTCTGCACGCCTGGCCATCTGTTTTGTTTCTGTCTGCGACACCTCTCTGTCCCTGGTCGGGTCCATCTGCAACACTTGACTGTCCCCGATGATGAGTAGCTGCCTGCACTGCAGGGGCAGCATGGAGAGCCCAGCAGCGAAGAAGGCGAGGCGGCAATCCTGTGCAAGCAGCATCACGTCTGCATCAGCAGCTGAGTGCGCAGATGGAGCTTTGAACGGGGTACCCGCCGCAGCTAGCAGCGATGCTGCTGAGGGCGCCGCTGAGGAGATCCTGCCGGGGGAGGGAGCGGCCCCCCTCAACATGCTCACGCTTCACAGGTGGCATAGACTCGCCTCTGCAGCTGGTGCATGCCTCTGTCAGTCTGCCTGGCGCTGCATGATGCTGCTGACTGCCTGCATGAGCACCTGCCTGCACAGCACGGATGCCAAGACCTGCACTGGCAGGGCCTCAAGCTGAACTCTCTCTTGCTCTGTGTTCCTCCGGCAGGTGCCCGCCCAATTTGGAGCCACCCTGTAGTCACTTCGCCCCTCATCAGACGATTCGACCAAAGCCGTGACTTGAAGCTGCAGGTCTGAAGCACACTGCCCCACAGGGGTGCTGCCCCTGCAGGCACCGGCGGGCAGCACCATCTCCACACCATCATTGGTGCCACACCTGAGCTCGTGTTCTTGCATGCGCTGCAGGTACTTCTGCCCCTGGACGAGCAGCAACGCCAGCGATGGCCTGCCAGGCGAGGATGGCCACAGCGATGGTGGGCGCTGCGGCTGGCGCTGGTCCCTGGAGCAGCTTGCCCCCAACGTCAGTGACGAGGGAGACGGAGCCGGCAGGAGCCAGAGGGTGAGCGATGCTTTGCTTCTGCTGGTCTATGTGCCTGCTGCTGCTGCATGCTCACAGTAAAAGGGCAAGCAGCCAGCCACTTGCAGGCTCCATCATGTCGCAATGCTCGCTCCGGCTCCTATCAAGGATCTGCCTGCCAGCTGTTGCAGCACGCTGCCTGTCCTGCTTTTGCACCGAGCTAAGGGTGAGCAGCCTGCTGTGACAGGCTGTAGCAGGCTGCAACCTGCTGTCCGTGGGCCACCGCATGCTAGTGGCACCCACAGAGACCGGGAGCCTGCTGCTGCACTCTCCACCACCTCTCTGTTTGCTGCTGCATGTGCTCATGTATGAGCAGCTGCTGTCAGCTATATATCACCTGGAGGCGCCTTGAGCCATTTCACAGCTGCTGCATGTCTTCAATCTAGTGCGTGTATTCTGCTGTGCAGGAGGACTCTGAGACTCGTGCAGAGAGAGTCTGGGCAACACTTTCACGTATGCCTGTGTGACAGAGTGTCTGCCACATGTTACATGACGGCCCTGGTAAGCTCTGCAAGGACGCTTGAAAAGTTTGCCTTCCTCCTGCACCAACTTCAGCTTCAACTCAATGTAAGTCTACCACCAGGCAACCCAACCTTAAGGGCAGAGCAATGGCATGGAACAAGGCAGGCCGCAAAATTGTTCTTACAATAGGGTTCACTTCTTGTGGTCAGCAGGCCAGCATTCAGTATGCCAGTTTTGAAGGGGAAAGGCATGAATTCAAGGTGGTTTGTCATCTGATGGGTCAAAGGTCATGCAGTGCTCCCAGTGGTGGGGTCCAGCACCAGAAGGCCATATCGTATTGCATCAAATAGCAAGAACTGAATGGACGCTGCCGGCACTGTTTTGAGACAGCTCACAGCAAAGCCCCTGTAGAAGGCTAGGGGCCCTGCTTCCTTCCAGAGCTGTCTCGCACACTGCCCATACCCTGTGTGAGCAGGCCTTTGGCTGGGCGCTCCACTGACCTGCAGAGATTTGAGACATTGAATGCAGTGAGCATGGCTGCCGTGCAGCGGCCGCCCCAGCCTGCATGCACTCACCACGAGGCAGCTGTCGGCAACCGCCCAGCACATGGCAGCAGCTGTCTGGGTACAGAGGGGTTGGACGTGCAAGCAGCAGGGCTCTACCAGGGCCTGAGGCAGGGCAGCTCATGCATGCCAGCCCCTGGCCAAAGCAGCACCCAGGCAGCAGTGCCACGCCTTTTGCGTCACACACCTGCATGCGACGACGCAGGGTGTCCAGGGGGTACACCACAGTGTGGGCGGTCAGGCCGGCTGTGATGCCAGTCCCAATCTTGGCCAGGGAGAACCAGGGGCTGTTCCTGGATGCCCTGTCGTCAGGAAGAAGCTGCTGCAGCTCATCGTACATTGTAAAGGAGATGCCCAGGTACGGCCCAACCCCAATCATGGACGCCAGCAGGCCCCTGCAGGCACCACTGCATGAAAAGGCCAGCTGTATACTGCAAGGGCAGGGGAGCACCACCAACAGACTGGGTGAGTGCTGTAGACATCGGCACGCAGAGCAGCAAGCCACCTACTGCCTGGAAACACCAGAGCGAACAGTCGAGCACACCCTGCCTCAGCGCAGTGCATTGCCCCTGCTCACCTCACCTCACATGACAATGTCACGCCAGCCCCATGGGGCAGCAGCCACACCGAAGTGTACTCAGAGCTGGGCTGCAATTCTATCTTCTGTCAGCTGTCTGCACGCAGCAGAGACCCGATGTCCTACCTGTACAGCCCTCGCCAGCCTTCGTGCTGCAGTGTAGACTGCAGGCAGTGCGCCAGGCCCTCATACGCCAAGGGGTGCCCTGGCCGGCTCACATCTGCAGCACCATGGCCAGCTCTCACCCTGCTTCACTCTCGCCTGGCAAAGGCACTGGCCCCTGCACCAAGCTCAGCATTGCACAAAAGCGCTCACCTGCAGCCATGCGGGTGCGCGCCAGGTCCAGGGGATACACCATCACACACTTGAGCATGCCGGTGGCCGTGCCAGCGGCCAATTTGCCCGTGAGCCCAATGGGACGCCCATCGGGGGGGGCAAACATGACCTTGAGGGTGTCATTGACCATGAACTTGATCAGCGTGTCTGGCAGGATGCGCAGCACCTGGGCGCTGTTGCCACGGTACAGCGCCTGCAGGAGGACGACATTAGACTGGGAGGTTGAGGACACAGGGGCCGCTTGAGTGAGGTGGGGTTGGATTGCCGCTGCCGTGCAGCGCCTGCAGCAGGCACAGGCATCATGAGCAGGACCTAGCCGGTGCTGCGGTGCAGGGAAGAGCACAGCAGGCAGCATGTCGTGCAGCAGCCAGCCCAGTGGTGACATTGGTCTGGCTGTGCACTTCTGCACCCAGAAGTTGGCGGCAGTGCGCACCCGCCAGCCGCAGCGCTGCGTGATGCCTTGCAGGCCATCCACCAGCCCTCGATAGCGCTCTGACTTGGGGGTGCTGGCATTCAGGCTCTGGACTTGCAGCAGGATCTGCAGACAAAGCAGGGTTTGCCTGTCAGCCCTGGGTGGCATGCAGCAGGCGGGGCTGCCACCCTCACTTAGCACTGTTGTAGCAGCACATCACAGAGAGCCCAGCCATCAGCAGCTGAAGTGCTGAATGCATGGGTTCCCACCTTCACTCTGTCTAGGGGTGCCACAGCTGTCCTGGCCACTGCTGCTGACCCCCCAGCTGACGCCAGGTGCAGGGAGAACAGGCGCAGATTGTCCCATCCTGCCCAATGATCCTCAAAGTGGGCTGTTGCAAATCTGTGAGTTGCTCGTCTGGCCTGGTCAGCTGCCTCTGCAGGCATATCCGGGGCAGGTGCAATCGTTTACCACACCAATATGGCTTGCCCGCTGAGCCTCAATGCCAGCCCTGAACGAAGCTCTCGCTTTTTTGCTGCATTGAGAGGATGCATTGGGAGATGGCAGCGCATTAACTGAGCGGCTTTGACTCACTGCTGAATGTTGACTTAGACGGGGCCTCTGGAAAGCTTGAGCATCTCATGGCACAGCCTTGCTGAAGGTCACCCCGAGCGGCAGAGCTCAGGAGCCTGTGCATGCTGAGTTGGAACATACGCCATGCAAAGGGATGTTCAAGCGCAAGGCTGATGATTGTGTAAGGTTGATCTCCCAACACGAGGCGAGATTTGAGCAGACGACATGCTGGGGGCCCTGATCTGCCTTGCATTTGCCGGGCAGCAGGCCTTGGCTCTGCAGCCAAAGCTGAGTGATCAGCGCATGGTCTTTCAGACCGAGTATGGTGACCTGGAGATGGCAGGTCTGCACAAAATGGTGCACCCTCCTACATCAGTGTGCCCTTCACTGGGCTCTCACAACCTGGTGCTGCCTGCAGTCTACCCGGGCGTTGCCCCTGTCACTGCCCCTCACATCATGGAACTTGCTGCTCTTGGAGGGTACAACACAGTCAGCTTCTTCAGGCAAGGCTGCCTGATAGGTTTACAGTCAAGAGCCACCTTGGATGGCTGTGGTTGTCTGCCATCAAATGCCTCCCATCAGCTCCGCCATATTTGGGCTGTGGCTGCTGAGCGCTGGCAAGAACATGCAGCTGACCAAGCGGAGGTGCAGTCCCTGCTTTGAATCATCTAAGGCTCTAAATTGCTTCCTGTAAAGCATTCCCCAGCCTGGCGCTCAGCGAGAGGGCCTTATTGCATCCATGGCAGTGGCACCCGCACTTGCTTGAGGCACCCTGGTGGATGCTGCGCTGAGCACGCCAAGGACTTGTTTCTATGCAATAGAACTCTGCCTCCTGCAGGGAGGACAAAGCTGGGGCTTGGGGACAACTGTAGTACCTCAGAGTTGAAGGCTGCCATGCTGAGCTGCCCCAGCTGCAGGCCCCCTTACAATTTTTGAGGGCACCCTTCCACTCTGCAGGGTCGACAAAGGCTTTGTGGCTCAGGTGGCAGATGTGGCGCCCCATACAAGGCTGGTGCCAATGAACACACAACAGAAGGCAGTAGCAGACCAAAGGGTGCCTCTGGAAGTTACCACAGCGGTCAAGCATGACAGGCGGGGCATCTTGAGCATGGGGCGAACAGAAGACCCAAATTCTGGGACCAGCAGCTTCTCTGTGCTGCTGGGGCCAGCGCCACATCTTGATCAGCAGTACACCATGTGAGCTGCCAAGGTCCATTGTGTCTGCCTGGCCTGCTCAGCTGTGGGGAGTGAGGAGGCCCCATTTGCAAGAGCAGTAGCTTATCCAGCTGCTGGGTCTGCACCACACCTGGATCAGCAGTACGCCATTTGTGTTGCGGTGGTGCCTGCTCCTCGCCCTGTCTGGCAAGCCTGGGGCAGAGCAGAGACCCAGCTCTGGAGCAGCAGCTGTTCTGGGCTGTGCGGCTCGGGCTAGCGCCACACCTTGATCAGCACTGTGCCACGGAAGGCGGCGGAGGCGCTTATGCATTGCGTCTGTCGGGGCTTTGTCCCGCAGTCATGCTGCCCCCAACCTTCACCACAAGCATCCACTGGCAGCCACAACAGTCTGTGTGCGCCTCTGCCGTAACACTGACGATGTCGCCGGTCTGCTGCAGCTTTGGTGAGGTCACCGCCGGCTTGGAGATGCTGACCAAGCTGGAGGGTGTGGAAACTTTCCAGGAGGGCATTTTTGTGATGCCCAAGGTCAGCATCTGCATGCCTGCACGCCTTGGGACCCTGTGCTCTGTACCTTTTGCACAGTCACCTGCCTGTCTAACTGGCTCAGGACAGCTGTGCACGTGAAGCCTCATTGTTTGAAAATGTGAGCAGGCTTGGGCACCTGAGAGGCTTTGGTCTGATTCTGATGCCTGCATATCTCTGGTGCAATTGCTGTGCTGTGCCAGTCAAGGTGGCACAGACAGCTACATGGTGCCAGAAATGGAAACATCCTTTGTGGCTGGCTGCAGGAGCGCATCACAATTCTCAGCTCCTATGTCTACTCTGTGTCAGCAGGGTCTCGTCTACAAGGAGGTGATGCCCCCGGCAATTGCCAGCGGGAACTTAATGACCTTCAGGCCAGGCTTGACCACCACATTAGGCAGCTGGAGATGTTGCGAAGTAGGAAACTTCCCAGCTGAGCATGGTCCCAATAGTGCAATGTGGTTCAGCAAGTTCTTATGCGCAATTAATTATACGAAGTGAGAACGTAGACATGATTAGGATGACAGAATCAGATGTAAGCATCAAGCAAACAAACCCCAACGTGCAAGGGCCAACTGGCCAGCCTGCCATGGCCATGGCAGCTGCAGCAGGACATGGAATCAATTATTGGAGCTTGCTGCAGGCGAAGAGGCCTCATTGCGCTTTAAATGACTTGAGCTTGGCACGAAAGGCAAATACTGGGGAATTCAGCACTGCACTTCTTGACTCAGATTGCCAGCCTCCTCCAGGAGGCTTCCTCCTAGATGCCAGACATGAGGCAGCTGCTGGCCCGTGTTGACAGCATTGTCAAGAGTTGCTGGCTGATATTGTAGTCAAGATGCACACAAGTCTGACATGGAGGAGATTCAGCAAAATGCACACTGTCCGACAGTTGCCACAAACAGCCTTGTGAGATTATTTGTTGCAAAAGCTTGTGTCATGCTGAACTGTGTGTAGGGCGTGCCAAATTTTCGCACTGGGCATACACATTGGCAAGAGACGATTCTTCATGAAGAAAAGCGTTGTCAAGAAGGGAGTGTGCAGCAAGGCAGCACTGGGCACAGCAGACTTCCGCACCAGAGAGTGTGAGACCTTCAACAAAGACTCCAACACATACTGTACACAATACACGACTGCATCATGCCTGCAGATGCAACCTACACCACACTTTCCTGGCAGCATGCACCAATGCAGATGGACTTTCTGGACACTTGATCGCCTCTGCGCTGCACTCAGCCATGCAGGCAGAGGTGCCAGTTTTCCTGCAACAGTTTTCCAAATCAGCTGAGCTTCAGGACCTAGGGCGGCCAGCAACATATCATCAAGGTACTGAGCCTATCCTGGTAGGCCGCCGCTTGTGCTTGCTGTGGTTTGCCTTCCAATTTGTTTGGCGCTGTATAATAATAATAATTTCTATTATCGTCGTACAGTAGGCCACAGCTGGGGGCCCGACGACTGTTTCATAGAAGATAGCTCATTGATGCTTCATTGGTAAAATCATGCCGAGCACTCAACATCAGCGGCCAGGGCCGATAACGAGGTCGGCCCACTCGGCTGAGGTCAGTCCCGTAACAACCGATGGCGCTGTCAGTGGTGCTGAGGATGTCGGCATCCAGGTGTGCTGTAGCAATGCAAGCTGTAGTGTCATTCAACCCTGGAGGCCAGCCCATCAACCCCGATATTGCAGCTCACCAACTTCGCACCCTGCAGATGTCCGATGCAGGAGAGGGTGCTCCTCTGACCGTACAACCTGTCGGCAACCCTGGTAGCACATCAGCAGAGGTGCTAGTGGCCTCGGGGCACAACCCTGCCCAATCAGTGCCATTACAGGCAGGGGGCGGGGTTCAAAAGATATCCCATGCAGCCAGGAGGCGCCAGGTAAGATCATCAGCAGCGTGCAGCGCTTAGCTGTGTCTTTACTATGTTGTGTGGCCATGCAGAGGAGGGCCAGGGCTGGTGCTGGCCGTCAACCGTATGTGTGGTCAGGGGCTCCGCGGAACCAACGCGGCCTGCCTCCTCCCCCAGGTCTGCCATATGCATACAATATGCCCCATGTCAGGCAGCCTTTTGCCACTCACCAGCCGTACCACCACGCCACAGGCATTGCGGCGCCTGTCAGCCTAGCCGGCACGCAGCCAAGCCACATGGGAGTGATGCCCCCCATCGTGCAAAACTTCAACAATTGCCATTTTAACAACACCTCGCTAAAGTAGCCTGCGACAACTGTAAGCTGGGCTGAGCAAAATGGCTGAGCAAAATGGCTGAGCACACAGGGCTTGACACAAGGGCTGAGCACAAGGGCTGGGCACAAAGGGCTGAGCCCACACATGCCCAGCACACAGGGCCGAGCACACGGGGTCGAGCACACAGGGCTGAGCACAACATGCATACAGAATACATGCTGACAGGGAGAATTTGCAAACACCCCGTCAAGCTGTTACCCTGCAAACCAGCGACTTATCGGCGGGGACCAGGCCTGCTGGTGGTCTGTGGTACGTAGTTGGCAGGCCACAGTGACTGGCCCATGGCCTCCAGCAAGCGGCTGTGCTCTCGCAAGGCCTGGCATGCGAACCAGCCCAGTGAGCGCAGCTCGCAACCTGCAAACACACTGGCCAAATTCCTGTGCTCTCGTTGGAGCTCAGGGCAGCTTGCACGGAGACCAGACATGGCTGGGCATGTCGTCAGGATGTGCAACTCGTCCTCCACAGCACCAGTGGAGCATAGGCGGCATACCCTTTGTTCCCTGGGTGGACGCACAGGCTTTATAATCCTGTCTGTGCAGACCCTGAGTTCACTGCAGCTGAGCCTTAGGCGGGCCAGTGCCCGCCTGTGGTTGGCAATTTTGACATGATGCAGGTATGGCTCCAAGCCTTCCTGTAGCTTAACGTCACGGAAGTACTCAGGGACAAGGGTGGGCCCTGGGCTGCTGTAACCAGCCTTGAACTTGCAGACCTCTGCTGCAGCAGCCATGTCCTCAGTGTGAGTTACGTCT
>JAAMXJ010000206.1:0-213847 GCA_019693375.1 Asterochloris erici
ATGCAGGACAGCTGCTGCAGGATCACAGCACCTCTGATAATGGCACCACTTGTATGCGGCAAAACCATCATGGTGCTCCCCACCTGCTGGGCCTTAAGCTCTTCAACCTCTCCTGGCAGCTCATTGCAAGTCACCTCTGTACATCTCACAGGCTCTGACACCCGGGCTGGACTCTCTGTAGGGGGAAGCGGTGACGCCCTTCCCAGTATCCCGCCAGTGCGGACACGCGTGCCAGCAGCTCAGGCATCAGCCGCTGAGGAGGTGGATTTGACAGGAGACAGCCCTGTGGTCCCACCCCCACACCCGCATAGCAGGGAAGGTGACAGCGTGCCCCAGCATGTGGAGAATGCTGGAGCAGAGGAGTGGGGTCCTCAGAGAGGGCGCCCACGCATCTCCAGGGGCAGCTTCTGTGCTACAGGCCGCAGACACAGGTGGGCAGCAGCCTGCTGCACGATGGGCAGGGGTTGGCAGACCAGGAGGTGCTGCTGTGAGGGCGCTTCTGTTGCTGCCGCCTCACAGCAGTCTGCTACATATTGGGTGTGTTGGTTGCGCCAAGGGTCGCATTTGCATCCTGCTACCCTGCTGCCTGATCCAATAAGGCGTTGCTGGGTGCAACTGCATGTGCTGCTGGCCCACCACAGCCCAATTTCGGTGTGGGCGTCGTTCAAGGGCTGCAAGTCAGCGCTTGCATGAAGGCAGATGGCCGATTTGCTGCCCATGAAATTCTGCCCGCTTGTGTAATAACTGTCTGCAGGTGCAGTGTTGCTGTCTACCAAGGCAGAGGGCCAAACATGTGAGGTCTAGCATGCCAGACACAGTACACGTGGATCACCTCGTGTGCTCAGACCTTGCCCTGATGCCAGTGCTCGGCAAGCTGCACGGCCTGGCTTTGATGCCCCACATTGAGTTGAACACTCTGCAGGACTGCTGGCGAGCGCCGCGAAGCACCTGTCACTGCCGGCGCCTCCCCAAGCAGCGTCATCGAGCTGCTGGATTCGCCAGTGGCTCGCGCTGACCTGGCCCCCCGGCAGCAGCAGCAGCGGCAATCCAGGGCTGACAACCCAGAGCAGCGCCTGCGGCAGCAGCGTCCACGGCAGCGTGCACCTGGGGTTGCACAGGTCGAGAGGGAGCAGCTGCAGCGCATAGGGGGCCTGGCGGGCATCAGGGAAGAGCGCCCACATTGGCTGGCCACCCAGATGGCCGCCCAGATGGCCGATCGTGAGGAGCAGCAGCAGCAGCACATGCGGCGGCCAGCAGGCATGACGAACGAGCAGCAGGTGAGGATCCTTTTGAGACTATGCCATACGTCAGTCATGTTGAAGGTGGAGTAAGCTACTAAAGCAGGACACTGGCACATTTTTTGCTTCTCAAACTAGAGGGATGAGTGGCAGGAGAGCAGACTTGCAGGGCCTTGTTCCAGACATGGGAAAAGCGAGTTGTGCCCCTCTTATGAAGCAGAGGGGTTTGGCAGCACTGTTTGGATGTCATTGTGGAGCAGCAGGTGAGCAGGCAGCCTGTGATCCCTGTTTTCTGGGTACCGAAGCAGAGAGTCACCGAGCTGGCCTCAGCCTGCTTTCAAGCCTAGTCATGCTTCTGGAGGATCACTCTGTGTGGCAGGTCCAGGCAACATGAGAGAGGAGAATGAGTTGCAGGTGGGGAGGGGCCTGGCTTGACGTGAAGCACTGGACGCCCAAGTAAGCTTTTGCAGTGAGCCTGCTTGGCTTTTGTGAACTAGAGGGTATTGGCAGGCAGGCTGCTCAGCTGCACAGGGGCAGCTCTGCAAGTCAGACTCGAGCCGCTCTGCTCAAGGAGTGCGCAACCAGGGCAGGCAAAGCTCACTGTGACCTCACACGAGCATGTCCGGGTCGAAGCTTCTGCTTGACTACCCACACCCCTGATCTTGGCTCCCTTGTCTGCAGGCTCAGGAGCAGCGGCAGAGGCTGCCCTTTGCCTTCGGCAGCTTCCCGCCAGCCAGCTGGCAGCCCGGGCCGCCCCCCCTGCCCCCACAGGCACCTGAGGTGCCTCTCATGATCACAGCCGATGGCATGCTGCTTGCCTCCGGCCAGCCAGCTGGCCAGCAGGCGGGGCCTGACGGCCCAGGCAGCATGGCCCAGGGGAGCCATGGCCGCCGCGACCACCCCGACTCGTTCATGGAGTCCTTCTGGGCAGGCCTGCCGGACTGGCACAGCACCCCGCCCGCGCTGTCAGTGAACCACATGTGGAAGTGAGCGCCACCCTGGCTGCCGCTGTTTCCTCACACAACCTTGTTTTGCAGCATGCTGCAAGGCCTTGTTTTGCAGCATGCTGCATAAACTTGCAGCATACTGCCAGCCAAGTCATGTGTGTGAGGGGCTGTCACTGCTGCTGCTGTCTGTGCTCCCCACGCCCGCAGAGCCCCTGTCACCAAAGATCGCATGTGGCAGTGAGCGCTGCCTTTGCAGCCACACACACACTGCTGTGCAGCTGAGCTGGCCCGCACCTTGCACATCAGCTGAAGCTCTGCGTGTGAGCCCTGCAACTGGCTGCACCCAGTGTGGAGCAGCCCCCGCTGCTCGTCTCACACAGACTGAGAGAGCATGAGGTCATGCTTTGCGGCAGCACTGCAGTTGGTGCACGGCCAGCAGCCTGCGTGGCCTCCGGTTGCAAGACCCCGCAGTGTGACATCTGTGTGTGCGCATGCACAGTGCCTTTGGCATCGACGAGAGCCACCCCGACCACAGCCCGCACTGGGGGCCCCCGGGGTCAGCAGCAGCGGGACGGGGCGCGGCGGCAAGAAGAGGCACTGGCAGGGGGGCAAGGGCCCGCCCCTCTAGCTCAGGCGAGGGCAGGCCAGAGGGCACACCGCACGGGAGGTCACAGGAAGACTTGGACTATGAGCTGGGTGAGCACAGCTGTTTGGGGTTTCTGGGACACAACCTCAACCCACCTGTCAATATATATCAGTTCTGGAAGGATGACACCCCATCATTTCAGAGCATGATGGGGTGCATGGCATCTGACAGATCCTTGCCTGCCACTGTGACCCTGCTGCTCTGGCCTTGACACTCATACTGAGGACCTGTCCCGCTTGCCTGTGTGCAGCCATGGCCCTGGCCCGTGAGGACGGGATGACCTTGACTGGGCGCATGGACGAGGACGCGGTTGTGCGCCGGCGCCAGCAGTGGCGCGTACACCGCCTGCAGAGCGGGCCCGATGCGCGAGATGGGTACCATGTGCGGGCAGCCGCCCGGCGCGGTGCCGGCAGGTCGCTGGACGCGGCTGGGCGACGCAGCTCCGCGGCTGGGAGCTCGGAGTCTGACGACTCTGTGGCGGGCGAGGCTGAAGGTGTTGGATGGTTGCAGGGTCTACCTTGTGCTGTCAGTGTGTTGCTGTGTGGGGAGGACTCCTTGAGCGGCAGCAGGCCAGGCTGTAGGATAGATTGGTGCAGAGTGTGCTTGGTGGTCTGATATGTTGCGGAAGCTTGGGAGACCTATTGGCAGCTCAGGAGTCTGAACATGGAAGGCGAGCAGGCTGCAGGCGCTGCAGGTTATGCATTAGCACTGTGCTTGGCTGCTGCTTGGATCTTCGCTGCCGCCGTCCTCACACACTGGTGGACGAGCATTGCCTGCTGCCAGGCAGATCTGACAGTCAAGCTGGTTAAGGACCATGGTGCACTCAGCCCCCCGCACGCCCTGTGCAGGTGCGGGCGACAGCAGTGCACGCGCGCGTGAGATGGCGCTGGAGGACCTGCGCCGCTTCAGGGAGACCATGCAGGCCCGCGCCCAGGCCCGGCGTGAGCGGCGGGCTGCCACAGCCGCTGTTGGCCAGGGCGCGGGGGGGCCTGGCAGCGGGGGGCCTGGCATGCAGGACCTGTCTGGGTACCTGCGTGGCATACCACCCCAGGGTGAGGCAGCCGCGCCAAGACCACACTATGCCGGGCTCTGCCACTCTGGCTCAGACAGCATAGTCTGAGCTGTGCCATGTGGTGTCCTGAGGCTTTGAGGGAGCGGTGCCAGCTGTGCGCAGGGCTTGCAATCAGTGCCTCAGTCTCCACCCAGACTGAAGCACTGATCGCAACCTCATGCAAGTTGGGCATTAGCCATCTGCTTGGCTCACCTGTACTTGCTTGTGCTGACAGCATCAGCCCCTCTTCAACGTTCTCCTGCACGCTGCCTTTGAGGCCCCGGCAGCGCATTGGGCACTGAACTGCAGATCTTCGGTGCGCATTGCACACCTGACTGCGTGTGTCTGCCTGCAGGCCTGTTTGGCCCCAACAGTGCGCTGGCCCCAAACCTGTTTGCCCCCCACGAGGGCATTGCCAACCTGATAGCTGACATGGAAACCCTGGGCCCCCGCGAGGGCGTGGAGCGCCTGATGAGCATCTTCGGGCGAGCTCCCTCCAGGGACATGACCTATGAGGCTCTGTGCCAGCTGGAGGATGTGCGGTTGACCACCAGCAGGGGCACGCTGGAGGCACTCCCGCTGGACATGGTCACTGTGGGCAGTCAGTGGCTGGACCAGGTGAGCCGTCCTGCAGAGTGCAGGGGTCTGTTCAGGATGTGCATGCAGGCACTTGGCTGGGTGCGCTGCAGGCGGGATGCTTGCCAGCACGTTCGGGAGGGCTTTGGGCTGCCAGCAAGCTGGCAGGTATCAGGCTGCTCCCAGGAAGTAGCTGTACATATCTGGGCCCCACCAGCTAGTCGCTGGAGCAGATTGGCTGACCTGCAGTCCAGGGTTGTTTAGTGTGCACTCTGTGCGGCGCTCGGTGTTGTGCAGCCCAACGAGAGTCTGGCTGGGGCACAGCTGGCACGCCTTTGTGCTTCAGCAGGAATGCAAGGATATGTGCAGGGCAGGCTGCATGGCTGCTGTGTAATCTAGCATCTGTGCTCATATTGCCACCTGCTAGGGTCTGCTGCTGCTCACCACAGAAGCCTGTAGCCCATGTGCTGCAGCTGACACAACAAATGTAATCCTTGTGAGACGCATTGACCTCTGACTCTGCGCCCCTTTTCTGTAGAAATGCAGCATCTGCCAGTGTGAGCTGGAGCTGGAGGAGACTGTGGTCAGCCTACCCTGCAAGCACGGGTACCACCGCACGTGTATCTTTGAGTGGTTGGGCAAGCACAGCCGCAAGTGCCCCATTTGCAAGTTGGAGGTTCTGTAGACAGGCCAATGTGCTCCCCCATCGACATGAATGAATCTGCTCCCACGTCAGATCAGCTTGGCTGCGTGCAAATTGAGCACATGGTCCATGTGAGGCGTGCCGAGGCAGCACCTTGTGAATGCATGCGACTGTTTCCTGCAGCTTCCACCTTCTGTTCTGAGCTTTATGACTTTGTAACATCTGATGCCATGCAGTCTCAAAGGCAGCTTAAACGACTTCAGCCTTTGAAGAGCACAATTACAACGTTCAGACTGGTGGTCATATGACCCTGGGTCACTGCTGAGGCTGAGGCTGAGGCAGGAGGCAAGACTGGGACACTGTTTCAGGCAGCTGCCAAAATGAAAGGGTGGTCTGTGGGCAGGCGTTCGCAAGTGAAATCTCAAATCATTGGCGCTGGTGCTGGGTGCGCTCAGTCATGTGTTGGATGGCTTGGCAAGCATTGTCTGCAGACAGAATTGCAGACTGAGGTGCTGAGCGTCCAGAGGCGGAAGGAGCAAAACATGCGGGGAAAGCAAGTCCCTGCACAGCGCCTGCAGCAGAGCCCAGGCAGTGGCTGAAGTAAGACAGCACCATCACTCCTGCAGGCAGATTGCTCGCCACGACATCGCTCAAGCTGCAAGGCAGAGCAGCCACTGCAGCCCCAGGCAGAGCCGCAGCATGGCAGCAGAGCCCACCTGGGGGTGGATGATAGGGTGGGGCTGCAGTGCAGCCTCAACGTCGCCATTGTCCCAGAATGCCTGGAACCCGTGCTCGAGGTACCACTCCACAGTGCGTCTAAGGCCGTCCTCCCAGTTGGTTCGCTCCTTCCACCCCAGGGTGCCCAGTTTGTTGTCGCAGATGTAGTACCGCCTGCGCATGAGCACCAAGGTCAGGCAGCGCAGCAGGGCAGCAGGGTTGGCAGTGAATGCTTACGCTGGGCTGATATTCTGAAACTGCCTGAGGCAGGGCAGGCGGGCTTGCCAGGCAGACCCAGTGGGCTGGCATCTGGAGCCAAGGTGCAAGCTGTCACCATGGCCAGGCTCCCCGCACCCCTAACCCCCCACAGCCAGCTGCCAGCTGGGCTGCCTCAGGATCCCTAGTCTGCGCAGGCCAACTCTGTTCCTGCAGCCTTGTGAATGTGCGGCGGCAGCAGATACGTATCCCCAGTCGTCAGCTGACCTGTCGTTGAAGGCCCTGTCCCGCACGTGTACAATCTTTTCCTTTGGCAGCTTGAAGAATTTGGCAATGTCGGTCGCCACGTCCAGCACAGTCCGCTCCTTCTGCGTGCCAATGTTGTACACCTCGCCAGTCACGCCCTTGTGCAGGACGACATCAAAGGCCTCAGCCACATCCTCCACAAAGAGGTAGCTGCGGGTGGCAATGCCTGCAGGGCCAGGCAGCAACTTTCCGACAGAGGTGCCATGGAACGCCCTTTAAAGGTGCGGGCACCCCACTGGCCAACCTGCCCAGTGTCCTCAGGAGTGCGCAAACGGTGCGTCAAGCACTGCCTGAGACTGCAAGACATCTTGCTGCCGGGGTTCACGGTTGCCCACCTTGTGCAGCCTCATGGCTGCTGCGGCTGCAAAGCCACACAGGGCCCAGCGCCGCAGCCCTTCTCACCACACACATGGTCCTGCTTGCAGACATGCATGCCAGGCCGGCCAGCACGCCAGAGTGTTAGCATGCTGCAGGGCAGGCGGGGCACCACACCAGGTAGACATGTCCTCAAAGCAGCTCAGGGGCACCCACCGTTGCCGTGCACGGGCAGGGTCTCCCCCCGGCTGGCCAGCAGGGTGAACTTGGGGATGAGCTTCTCCGGGAACTGGTTGGGGCCGTACACATTGTTGCCCCGCGTGATGATGATGGGCAGCTTGTATGAGGTGTAGTATGCCTTGGCCATCATCTCAGCGCCAGCCTTGGCGGCTGAGTAGGGGTTGGTGGGCTCCAGCGTACTGTTCTCATTGAGGCCTGCAGGGGCAGAAACACATCAGCACAGAGCTCAGCCATTGGCACCAGCGCTGCCCAGCCCTGCCGGACCGCACTGCATGTGAACATGACCTCACATCTGAGAACCACCATGCGCCAGGGCGGAACAGTAGCCCGGCACGAGAACAACCAGTCCCCCTTGAACAGTGCTGCATGGTCAGACAGGAGGGTTCATGGGAGGGCCACCACAACCTGCAAGGCTCCAGACCCTGCCGAGGGGCCCGCAACTGACCCCTCTCCCCAGTTCATGGTGCCCTTGCCACACACCATGTCTGCACTGACAAGCAGATGCAGCCAGATGCAGTACAGAACCACGTCCCGCTCCACGCCTGATCTTTGAGGCTGAAAGGGGAGAGCAAGCAGTCTGGTGTTGGTGGCTGTACACAGCGCAGTCCAACCCAGATCACAGGCCAGCTCACCCTGCTCCACGCCCAAGCTGCTCTCCCCGTACACCTCATCCGTGCTGACATTGATGACGCGACGAATGTGCCCAGCCATGCGGCAGGCCTCCAGCAGCACGTGGGTGCCGTATGTGTTGTTCATGGTGAAGGCCAGACTGTTGCCAAATGAGTTGTCCACATGAGTCTGCAGACAAGCACCAGATTGTGAGGTGAGCCATGCAGAGTTCTGCAGGCGGTGGATCGCGCACTGAGCTGCACTGAGCCACCGTGCAAATGGCCTGGCAGCCTGCCACCTGCTGGCCATGCTGTCTGAAGCTTAGGGCACCAGCCAGGGTATGCCAGGTGGCAGAAGGATTATGACAAGCGCTGCGACAGCTGGCAGGCAGGCTGCAGCTGCAGCCAGTCACTCCAGCCTGCAGTGCAGCTCATAGCCAGACTGCTGCTGCTGCCATGCAGCCTGGGACAGATAGACGGTTGCACGCATGGCCACAGTCTGGGGGTCAATCACCAATGCGCGACTCCAATACCTATCCCATGCCATGCCATGCTTCTCAGCGCATGACCAGCTGCCAGCCTCACACCAGTCATGTCCAGCCGACGCTGGTGCTGCCTGCTCATGCACCTCAAGCGCCAGCCAGGCCTGCTCCCTGGCGTCTGTGCAGGAGCACGCCTGGGATGCAAGAGCATGCAGGCAGGGCCCTTGGCACAGGCAGGCCATGTCAAGTATTGAGGTGCATGCATCCTTTACAGAAGGCAGGTCCGCCTGGCCTGCTTTTGGCACCCAGAGCTGTATTTTCCCACATTGCTGTGTCATTGACTTTGACAACCAGATTGGCAGCAATGTATTATTTCGACCAGAACGGTCCTGTGAGCCCGATCTCCTCTTGGGCAATGCACACGCACCTGGGCTGCAAAGTGCATGACTGTGTCGATCTTCTCTGTCTCCAGGATGTAACTGAGGAGGTCGCCACTCTGTAGGTCGCCTTTGATGAACTGCAGGCAGCAGCCTAGCACTCAGCTGGCTCTCCTGGGCAGACTTGCCACCGCTGAGGTGCTTCCAGAGGAGCGTGCGCCATTTGGTGCCTTTGACACTAGGAAGCCTGCTTCTGCGGGCAGCAGCAGGGTGGGAGCTGTCCCTTGGCAGACTACCTCCACACTCACCTTGAACTGTGGGCTGCTGCTGACCTCCTGCAGGTTGTTCAAGG
This sequence comes from Asterochloris erici, assembly GCA_019693375.1. Classification (NCBI taxonomy): domain Eukaryota; kingdom Viridiplantae; phylum Chlorophyta; class Trebouxiophyceae; order Trebouxiales; family Trebouxiaceae; genus Asterochloris; species Asterochloris erici. The sequence goes on from JAAMXJ010000206.1 coordinate 8,715, forward strand.
TGGCGCAATAATCCAGCTTGTCAAGAACCACAACCTGCACATTGCGGAAACAACATTGCTCAATCTGGCATGGCATGCATGGGGCCTGTGGGCTTGGCATGAGGCCAAAGAGTGGCCGGAGTGGAGCGCTTCTATCTTGGGAGGGAGTGCGAAATTCAAGCCGTTTTGCAAGCTGGGTTGTGCGCCGAGGTGCGGTGCAGCGCTCAACGCAGGCCACTAGCCCAGCTGCATAGCGCACGCACAGGGGCTGAAGCAGGCGCCACTATCCCAAGCTCGAGACTACCTCCAATGGCAAAGCAGCCCTGCAGCTGCTGCAGCTCCTCACCTTGTACTTGGGGTAGTTCTTGATTAGCCGTCTGGTAACGTGAGACGCGATGAAGCCTGCGCCCCCAGTGATCAAAATGCGCTGTGGCTCGTAATCGGCCTCAGCTGCATGCCCGTTGGCGACCCCATTGGCCACCGGCTCAGCCATGGCACTCGGCCCGCTCAAATGTAAGCCTGAAGGCAAGCTCTGGTGCTGTCCGATGCGTCCTTCTGAGCAGAGATTCAGATGCTGCTGCGATCCGGCAGAGCAGCTGGCTGGGAGGTTGGAGAATTGCTGTTGGTCAGGTAGGCTCCTCAGGAGATTTGACCTTCAGCAGTTGGATATGTCAGAGAGTTGATAATGTCAGCTGGTGCCATTGGCTTCCTGCATTGCATCCTGGATCGTCTGCTTGAGCTCATTGTGGGCCATAAGCTCAGTCAGGATGTCACACCCGCCTATGAGCTCCCCCCGCACATAAAGCTGTGGGAAGGTCGGCCACTGTTTGAGCTTCTTGATGCCCTGCCGCACCTCCTCATCTGTAAGGATGTCAAATGACTCAAAGGGCTCCTGTATCGACTGCAGCATGCCTACCACCTTCTGGCTGAACCCGCAGCGCGGCTGTGCAGGTGTGCCTGCATGCAGGCAGTCTTGGGAAGTGAGCACCAGCACTGGCACGGGGCGCTGGGCAGGGGGCCAGGTTGCAACCAGAATCATGCTGCACGACTATATGGGGCTTGCTGTGCAGCAGCAGCAGCAGCAGCAGCAGCAGCAGCAGCAGCAGCAACACACCTTTCATGAACAGCACTGTGTTGTGACTGGCCAGGATACGCTCTATCCTCGTGGCCACACCCTCTGTGGCCACCTGTAAGGCCTCCTGCTGCTGCTGCTTCTGTATGCTAGGCTGCTGGGCAGTGATGGCTGATATGGGCTTGCCCAGTGCCTCCTCGACAGCGTCTTTGAGCTCACCTATAACACAGCAGAGAGGTGCGTGTGAGGACAGAGCAAAAGCGGCCTGCCAGTGATCTGCCTTTGGCTTGACAGGTGTGTGTCTTTGGCTGCCTGCTGAGCATACAAGCCGCACCTTGACTGGGCCACACGTCAAGGGCAGTTTGCACTACAACCAGCCGAAGAGCAGTGCGATGTACTGGCATCATCCCGAGCGCGTGCTGCCGCTGCATCATGTTTGTTGCTCGTCGAAGCACAGCAGTCTGACAGAAACTGCTTCTGGCAGCTCATTCAGCACGTCGTTGGCCCCCGACCCCCGCTCCTGCTTAACATACAGCTGCCACGGCACCCTGTTGATTGCGTCACCGTGCACCCACCTGCTTCTGCCAGCTCCTTGAGCACGTCGCAGCCCCCTACCAGCTCCCCCCTTGCATACAGCTGGGGATAGGTGGGCCACTGGGAGTAGACCTTCAGCCCCTTCCGGATCTCATCGTCCCCCAGAATGTCAAAGCTCTGAAAGGGAATCCCCGCTGATCGGAGCAGGGACACCACAGTTTGGCTGAAGCCGCAGCGCGGCATGTCGGGGCTGCCCTGGAGACAGGGTCAGACAGGGACAAGGTCAGGCATCGCCAGACATGGGAACCACAGCACTCTGCATGTGAGTGGCCCACGATGGACCACTGCAGCCTCAGCGGCAAGCCTGTGCATGTGCAGGGGGTGCCGACTGACTGATTCTGTTTCCAAAAGGCTAGGCCTCCCTGCATCTTCCAGCCTTTGAAGAAGGGGGAGAGTGCCCAGCCAGCGCTGGAGGCCCACCTACTTGTCACGCCCGGGAAGCCAAGCCTGAGACAGCACCAGAGCAGAACTCAGGCATGCACTGCATACCTTCATGAACAGCAGGACGGGCGATGACGCGAGCAGCTGCTTGATGCGCCTGGTGGCGTCCTGCCCGCCCACAGCCGCCCTGTCCAGCTGTGCGCTGTGCTGCAGAGCGCCATTTGCAGATGGGGCTGCTTGAGCTGGGCTGGCAGCCGGGGCTGAGGCAGGATTGGTGGAGCCCCCCAAACTGCTTGTTGGGCAGTGCTTGCTAATGGCCTCGCTCAGAGCTGCAGCATCTGCTCCCTCAATCTGCTCGACTGTCTTGCCATCCTGCAGGGCACATGAAGCCTCAAGAGCATGCCTGGCAGGAGCACTGGCACATGCAATGTGCGAAAGTGTGAGCTCCTCACTTCCTCCATGCAAGGCCCCTAGCTTATAGGCCCGACACTGAATTGCTCTTGCTTGAGACCCAGCACAATGAAGCAGCTCGACGCGCAGCCGCCCTGACTGCACAGTTGCCCCCCCCCCCCCCACCCCCCATTGCAAAGTGATGTCCAAACCGAGAACAGTCTAGCTGCTGTTGGCTCACATACCTTCAGGATGGCAAATGAGGGCACCACTGAAACATTGAACTTTTCTGACACATCTGGCACCTCTTCCGCCTCCACCTGCACTTGGCCAGGCTGGGGTGAGAGCTGTATTGGGCAGCAAGAAAGCTGCAGCAGCACATGCGCTCAAGCTGGGCAAGGGAGCTGCCCCTGCAATAGGGCCAGGCAGCAATGATAGTACGGAAGCAGCCTGTTGCTCACCCTGATAAAGGTGGTGCTGCTGTGGTCTGCTGCCAGGGCAGCCAGCACTGCATCCATGTGCTTGCAGGGCTCGCACCAGGCTGCCCAAAAGTGGACAACTGCCTGTTGCAGGAAGGGGCAGTTAGCGCAGTTGTGTGAGCCTGTGTGAAGATCAGGGCAAAGCCAGAGCGAGCCACCAGGGCACTCACTGTGTGAGCATCCCTGCAGGCCATTGCAAACTCCTCCTCTGAAACTGGGTTCCTGACTGGATGGGACATGTTTAGGGATGTGTTCAATCAGCCAGGTGAACAAATGCCAGGGCTAGAAGGAAAAGTTGATACAATTTGTCAAACAGCTCAAAGTTGTTCAGAGGTGCCTTTGCCTTGCTGTCCATTGAAAGTGTCTCACAGGGAGCTACAAGACTTGCTGGCGCTTCTACACGGACGAGAGGCAAAACCGTTCTGCTTAGACAGCCAGCTCCCCCACATCTTGTCAGCCCTATTGGAAAGGAAGTGGTGGTGGTGGGGACAGCAGTGTCCCAACACATCAACACCCCTTCGAATCATGGGTGGCCTTCAACTCAGCTGGGGTTGAAAGGCTGACAAGCTCGTGCACCTCATGCAAACCCCCACACCTGCTGAGCAAACGTTGGACAGCCAGGTTGGTGCCTTTTGGGGCCAGCAACAAGGCGCACTGCAGCTGCGCAGGGAGTAATGAGCCATGAGCTGGACGAGCCTCTCATCCACAGCTTTGGGTATGAGGCCCTGCCCAGGTGCGGTGCTGCCCAAAGCGGATGGAAGAAGCCTGTCTGACTGGCCTAGGCATGCCTGGCACTGCAGGAGCAAAGGGATGTTTTGGGCACCTGCCTCATGTGTGCGTATATTGCACAGCCGCTTGGCTTCGCCAGCCTCATGAACAGCAAGCTCAGCTGTCTTGCAGGCTCCTGGACTGCACTCGAGCTTCTATGCATCACTGACACCATCGTCCAAGCTTTTGGCCTCGATAGTGGAGTGGTCTGTGTGCCACATGTGCCGCCCATCTGCGCGCTGAGCCACCTGTGCTTGCTGCAGCTTGCCGGAGCATGCTCCACCAGTGGCAGAGCTGGTGGGGCAGGAGAGCTATGAGTGGGAGGCTGTGGCAAACCTGGACCAGTTCTTTCAGCGCATCTACAGGTGACTTTGCTGGTGCAGCTGCCCTCTCAGGACCCCAGAGCACCCTTCCCTGTGTTGAGGCTCCACCTGATGGCTCAGTTGCATTGACAGTGGTGCAGAGGTCAGCAGGTCATGGAGGTCAGCAGCAGGGCTTCATGTATCATGCCTGCTTGCACTGTCTGAGTTGTATCTGGGGCCGGCACTGTGCTGCCTTTCCTAGGGCAGACCCACCTAAGCGTGTGCCTGCCCCTGCAGCTATTATGTAGAGAAGGGGTTTGCCGTGATCCTTGTCTCCCGCGTGCTCAACCTGCTGGCGCTGGGGTTCACAGTCGTCTTCAGCGGCTTCCTGCTGCTGTGCGTCAACTGGCGGGCCCTGCACGCAGAGTGCATTGTGGCAGACACCTGCGACATCTCAGAGGTGCGATCTGGACTGGGCATGCCATCAGACTTGTGGGCGCTCAGTCTGGCGTGGGTGTTTGGCAGAGCAGCATGCAAACATGACCGCACAGCGCCTTTGAAGGAAGGAGCTGCCCTCAACACAGGGGTGCCAGCAGAGCACGGCTTGGCAGCAATCCCTGGCAGTGCAGTATGAATGGAGGAGCCCTCAGTGCACCACCTTGCGACCTGCACATGGCCATGCCTGCTGAGCAGCAGCACATGATAGGCTTGCTTTGCCTTCTGCCCTGCAGCAGGGCACCATGAATGTCCGCACCACAAGATGGTGCTTGTTTCTCTCGCCCTGCAGGTGGCCATCAACTACGAGCCCTTGGCTGAGGGCTTCAACATCTGGGTTACGCTGTGCAGCATCTACCTGGCCATCTTTGTGCTGTACTGGCTCTACTGCCTGGTGAGGCTGCACCCTGCAGCACACCGCATCATGCATCTGTCCCTGGCAGCAGCAAGGTAGATGCAGCATGTGGTTCAATTGATGGGCCCCCTCCACGGCTCAGCTGCAGTCTGAGGCCATTCTCTTGGTGCCCAAAGGGGCCGCTCGTTCACGACATCCATGTTCTGGAAGACAGCATGGGTGGTTGCTTTGGCAGCAGAGCATCCTGCGTCCAGCTGGACTGTGAGGTGCAGTCTGTGCTCCACACTTCTGCAGAGTGCCCAGAGGCACTTGGGGTGGCCCTGCCCTGTCGAGACAGGTTGCCCCTTGGCTGCTGCAGGTGTACTATGTGAGTGAGGTGCGGGCAGCCGTGGACATCGGCCACTTCACCACCCACAAGCTGGGCCTGAGCGAGCGCCAGCTACAGACCATCACCTGGCCTGAGGTGGTGCGACGCATCGTGGGGGTGAGTCGCTCAGCTGTCAGGCAGAGCCGCGACGTCCAGCTGCATTCAGGGCCGGCCTGCACTGCCTGCAGCGTGGCAACAGGTCCATCGTTGGCCTCAAGCAGGCTGCATGGCACTCAGGTGCCGGCGCCCAGCTGGTCATCAGGGCATGAGCTGCCGTTGCACTTTCTCAGCTTTCAGAGGCACCGGTCGCTTCCGCCTGCTGCAGGCCCACAGCACGCTCTGGCGCGTGTCAAGTGCGGCCTGTCAAGCTGCTGTGCGCTGACGGCTTGTGCTGCTCCCTGCTGCAGGTGCAGAGCACAACGCGGCTGTGCCTGACTCGGGACCTGAACGAGCATGACGTGGTCTCCCGCATCATGCGCAAGGAGAACTACCTGATCGGCATGCTCAACAAGGGCTGCCTGGCGTTGCACGTCTCCATCCCGGGCATGCGGAAGCGCTTCATTCTCTCGGAGACGCTCAAATGGAACCTGCACAGGTCGGTGCAACAACATCGCCAGACAGAGAAAGCACCTGCAACACACGTACAACCACCCAGGCCGTTGTGCTGCACGCGTGCTGCATTCTCCTCTGAGGCAGTATAATAGCCCCTGCACAGATACATTGCACCCCTCTTGGATAGGCTGGACCGCAGAGGCGGTGCAGATCATTTGTGCACGCGCTGGTGGGCTGCTGCAGCTTACGTGACTGAGGCATACCCAGGGCGTTGCGGCCAGATAGGCAGATAGGGCTTGGTTGATCTGGCTGTCTCTTCTTCCACTGTTGCAGAGGTTTCTGCCTTACTACACACATGTCCATTGTTTGGTGCGCTGCACCCCATCAACGGTCTGATCTGTTGTACACAGTGCTGACATCAGTGACATGAGGCATCCCACAGGAATCGAGGCCTGGCTGCAGGTGCATCCTGGACTGCATGTTTGGCGAGAACTTTCGCGTCAGGGAGGACTTCGTGCACAACGAGGCAGCGCTGCAGAGGCGCTTCAGGTAGGCTTGCAGCTGACGCTGCCGTGCCTGCTCCGGCTGAGTCGGGGGCGAGGGCAGGACGCAGCCCTCCTGGACGTCGGGGGATCTGTCCCACGTACAGGGGAGGGTGCCGCGTACGTGGCAATCTGGGGCCCGTGTCGCCTGTGCATGGCTCTGCCTGTCCTGACGGGCCGTCCGCTGTGGCTGTACAATAGTCAGACAGCACGCTTGGCCTGCTGGTCTCCCCCACCCTGTCCTGACAGCGTGCTGTCCGGGTGCGCGCGCAGGCGGGCAGCCATCCTCAACCTGCTCATCTCGCCCTTCCTGCTGGTCTTCCTGCTCATGTACCTGTTCCTCAGCAACGCTGAGCGCCTGTACCACCACCCCAGCAGCGTGGGCGCCCGCCGCTGGAGCTCCCTGGCATCCTGGCGACTGCGCGAGTTCAACGAGCTCTCCCACTACCTGCAGCACAGGTGACAAGGCAGCTCCCCCTTTTTGCGCAAATCCAACAAGCTGAGTCCACTAGTCGCAGCGCAGGCGGATGGCTCCCTCCCTTTGCCTCTCCTGCGGGAGTTCAACGAGCCCTTTCACAGCCAAGAGGCTCTTTCCTTGGCCAGGGAGCAAGGTCACACATCGGGCAGCTGGCAAATACATCTGTGAAGGCAGCCTGCCCTGCTCACCTCCAAGGAGGCCTGCCTCATTGCCCTGAGTGTGGGCAAACGTCATATTTCGTACATGCACTTGATGCCAGCACTGGCAAGGCTCTCAACTGCACTGCCCATGCCAGTATGCCATCTGCTGCTCTGCCCTGCAGGGTGCATGCCTGCATCCAGCCAACAAAACGCGAGGCGACCCCAATCTCTGTAAAGGTACCTCTTTCTGATCCCCAAGGACTGTGCGCCCTGCAGGCTACACCCCCTTCTTGAGAAGCACGCCAGCCACTCAGGCTCATCCATACCACCTTGTGCAGAGCTGCCTGCCCGGATGGCTTGCAGGCTGTACTTCAGATCACAGGCAGACTGCTCACCCAGAGGCTCCTCCACAGCACCTTGTATGGTGCTGCGCACTGCCCGCAGACTCACGACTGCCGCCTTGCCCTGCCCTGCAGGCTTGACGCCAGCACCCGCGCGGCTGACAAATACATCTCCCAGTTCCCTGCCACCATGCTGTCCGAGGTGGCCAAGTTCCTGGCCTTCATTGCCGGCAGCTTTGCAGCCCTGCTGCTGTTCCTGACGCTGCTGGATGACGACCTGCTGGAGCGCCACCTGTATGGGCGCAACCTGGTCTGGTGAGTTCCCTCGCCGGGGCTGCGGTGGGTGCCAGAATGTGTTGATGCCTGCTCACTGAGAAGTGTGACCTGACTGCGGGCATTACAAGTTTGGGGAGCCCTGCAGGAGGTCAGCTGCACCTCTTGTGCAAACTCTCGTATATCCAGCAAATTGCAAATGGTGCACCACGACCTCAACATCTGGTGCGTCCATAAGCAGTGATGGAGCACAAACAAGCACCCCTCTGCCTGCTGCCCTGTGTGCATCTTGCATTTATGGCAACCATATAGGAGGCATGTCCTTGCCTCCTGATTATGCAGCATGTACACTTGCTGCAGGTGGGCACCAGTGCTGAGAGTGTTACTGCCCATCGCCCATGACTTCCTGACAGAGCACGGCACCAGCCCTTACCTGCACCACTTTCCTGGCTGCAGGTGGGCAGCAGTGCTGGGGGTCATCTTAGCCATCAGCCGCGGCTTCATCACAGAGCCGGGCACGGCGTTTGACCCCGAGCTGGCCATGCTGGAAGTGGTTGCCCACACACACTACCTGCCCCGACACTGGCGTGGGAGGGCCCACACACGGGAGGTGCAGCAGCAGTTCATGGCGCTCTTCCAGTTCAAGGTAGGCAGCAACTCTGCAGCATTTCAGTATCTCTCCGATGAAGGTCAGGCTAGCATGGCCTAAGGTGGCAAGGACCAGGCTAAGGCATGTGAGCGCAGTGCTGCCATCAAAGCAAGCTGCTGCTGGCACGCAGAGGCTCGTGGCGCTCTGTCGTCTCAAGGTGGGTGGACTTTGTATCACGAGACTGGGCAGGGCGGTGATGGCTCCCTTTTCAACAGGACATTTTACAGTGTTGACTGCAATGCAGCCAGTTTGGCACTGAAAAGTGTGTGGCAGTACTGCTGTTGCTGACTCACAACATTGTCCTAGCAAGTGGGGCCGTAAGCTAGGGTCGCGTCTGTCAATGGCTTCTCAGGTCATTGCGGTTGACTGTCTCATGCTGACGGCTGTCTCTACAATGCCCCGTTGCCTGCTGACCTATGGGGAGCTGCTGTAGCTTCCCACAGCTTGACAGCTCCTCAGCAGTAGCCTGGGCCAGAAATGCCCCCCCCCCACATTCCACACTCTTCAGTCACAGGTCATTGCGGGTGTGCAACCCTGAGAGCGTTGCCTGCATGATTGCTGCAAGGCATGCTGCTTGCCAACATGCCAATGTCAGGCTTGCTCACACAGCGCTGTTGTCCCTGGCTGGGGCCAGATGTTGATGCAATGATCTGTTTCTCTGCCGCCATCAACCACGCAGCGTGTGGGCGCGATTCCTCCCTGTAGGCAGACATCACGAGGATGCTCCTCCGCCTGAAGACTAACATCATTGTTTACAGGCAGATGTGTGTTCTACGCAGAAACACCGGCGAACGCTACTGCTTCTGCAAGTCCCAGCCACCATCACCCCTCTGCTGGAACTGGACTGCCCACTCACCTTCTGCCCCCTGCAGGCGCTGCTGTTCCTGGAAGAGATGGCCAGCATCATCCTCACCCCCTTTGTGCTCTACTTCTCCCTGCCACGCTGCGCCCCAGCCATCCTCCAGTTTGTGCGGGACAACACCGTGCTTGTGGACGGTGTCGGGGACATCTGCAGCCTGGCCGCCTTTGACTTTGAGAAGCATGGCAACTCCAAGTATGGCTCGCCCATCAGCAGCCCCAAGGTAAAGACAGGGGCTTGCCAAAGCAGCTAGTCTTGAGGTCTACAAGACTCCATTGCAAGCATAGCAGCCCCGCGGCTTGCTATAGCAGCTGTAGTGCACTCTCTCCCACGGCTGCTGTGGTGCACCTTGTAAAGTAGTGGCTGTTGCAGGCATAGCAGCCCCTGAGGTCAGGGCTGTTGGAGGTGAGAGACAAGGGCTTGTCAATGCTGCTCTGACGTGCTTTCTAGATGACCACAGCCATTGCAACTCATTGAGGGTGACATGGGGGGACTGCCAAGGCTTTGGCCGGCTTGAGCTGTGCACAAGAGCTGCACTCACTGTCTCAGACCACCTGCTGTGACACACGTCTCATCCAAATACGCCTGCTCTCAAGACCACCTGTCTGCATTGGTCCAGGGGTCTTTACTTGCCACACTGTTGTACTGCTTGGCAAGCTGCTCTATAGCCTTCAAGTGCAGTTGCCTGTGCTGCCTGGCCTGCACCTGGCTTCCTGGAGCAGTCCAGCACTGCCATATGTGTGTCGCCTGGCTTGCACACAGCTGCCCAGAGCACTGCTCTGTGATGCCAACTTTCCGAACCGCCTGTGCTCATGGACTACTCCCTGGTCTTCAAGTGCGTGCCTGGTGCCTGCGGCAAGAAGTTCCTAAGATCTGTGCTGCTTGACCTGCAGGACGCACGCAGCCGCCAGGGCAAGATGGAGAAGAGCTTCCTGAGCTTTGCCGCCACGTACCCCAGCTGGGAGCCTGCAGCCACAGCCAAGCAGATGCTGGCATGCTTGGGGCAGGAGCCTGGGAGCGGCGTGGGGCCCCACGTGCCCTGGACTGCCATGCTTGGCTCGCGCGCCCTGTCTCCAGGTGGCGCTGCACGAAGAGGCAGCTGGGAGAACATGCTCCGCTGCGCTGCGCTTGCCAGCCGTGAATGCTGCTGCCTGCCTGCCTGGCCCTTTGGCAGGTCCAGTCTGCAGCAGCCGCTGTCACCTGCATGGCCTGGCCGCTTCCTGCGGTCTTAATGCTGCCCTTGCGCACTGGCTGTCAGACTCATTGAGGCCTCTGATCCTGCAGGTGTGCAGGCGCAGCACTCCATGGCGGTGCCTGCAGTCATGGCGCCGGGCGGGGCCCGTGTGCCTGGCCTCAGCCGCCTGAACCCTGCCCATGCGCAGGGGCGTCTGCAGACCACCAGTGCCTGCCAGGACAGCTTCCTGGGCTCTGTGGAGATGCCTGAGCGGGCGGCAGCCTCCAATCAGCTGCTCCTGGCCGGCAGCCAGGTGCTGGGCAGCAGCTCCTATGTTGCAGGCAATCGCGTGGCCATGCAGCAGCTGTCTCTGCAGGTAAGCAGCCTCACACCTCTGCTGGCCCTGCCGCTGAGTGAAAGCTGTGGTCTCTTCTCAGTCATTGTGATGTCATGGAGCCAATGCTGGGCAGCTCTGAGCTTCGATACGGCAGCAAATGGGTGTCAGGCTGCCCAGAGACATGCAGCTGGACAGCGGTGCCTGGCTTGAGAACAGGCAGGCTGGCAAGCAACTCCTGATGATGTGCTGAACTTGAAGAAATGGCGTATTGCATATGTGTCTTGAGTCGTTGGCTGCCAACTGGTGTGCAATGTTTGGCAGCATAGTGGTATCTCATACTTTTGAAAGGTGGCTGCTTGCGCAATGCTGGAGGGTGCTATGGGAGATAGCCCTGGTGGTACATCTTGGCTTGCAGAGACATGACCCGGGATCCTCCAAGTTGTTTTAGAGACTGCCCTGAGCTGTGAGTCCCTTCACAACAGATTGCAGCTGCAGAGGCTACTTTGCTGCATTGGCTGTGGGGTGCCCGTTGGCTGTGGGGTACCCGTTGCCCTGCAGAGCTGCAAGGCAGAGCTAGAGCTGGGAGCAGCTGCAAGGCAGCGAGGTGGAGGGCCTGAGTGCTGTTTTGTCCCCCTGCAGAGCTTCTATGAGGGCCAGAAGTGGGAGCAGTTGCAGGGTGGCGTCATGCGACGTCTGCAGATGGAGAGCCAGCAGAGTGAGCAGGAGGCGCAACTGCAGAAGTCCACTGCAGACGCGCGTCCACAGCAACAAGAAGCCCCAGTGGGGCACACAGGGGCTCGAGGTCCTCCAAATAGTGACCCTTTGCTGGTGACTGGCAGTGAGCAGCTACTCCAGCCGCACGAGTCCAGCCACACACCGGCCCCTCCTCCAGGTGATGGGGGGCCACTAGCTGGCTCATCGCAGGCTAGCAGCTTTAGCCATTCCAGTGCACCAGGTGGCAGCCTCCATGCTTCTACTGGGGACGCCAGCAGCCCGCTGGACTCTCACTCATGGTACCTCCAGGAGCAGGCTGTACAGACACCCGGTGCACATCCAGCTGAATATGCATCTGCAGCACAAGACAACCACCCCCTTGGTAGCCAGCTGCGTCCGCGCACCTCCCCTTCCTTTTCCCCCGCTGCAGCAGCTCCTTTCCCTGCACATCTGGAACAAAATGCTGCACACCATGTGTCCAGTGAATTGACCCCCCTAGCACCCAGTTCTGGCTGTTCAGACGAGCCTGGGGACCAGCTGGTGTAACTGGCTGTATGTAACCGCTGCATTAAAAGCTGCTGGCTCACCAGAGTTGCTAACTCAGCGTGGCAACATGCATGCTCCAGTCTGGACTGTCACCAGGCACTCACATGTGCAGTCAGTAAGCCCTCCGCACAAGTCAGCCCCTTGCACCAGAGTTTTGGGCAGTCACTGATGCTTTGCTGGAGCAGCAACAGGTGAAGTGAGGACTGTGCATGCACTGCCACCAAGGAACCCTCAGCAAACTTGAGATGGCGGCCCTGAGAGACACCCAGGGGATGCCGATGGTCAAAGCCAGCTCCCATGCAGGTGCCTCCTAGTGCCTGAAGCCAGGCTGGCAGTTCCAAGCACACCACACGTTTCGGACGGTGCAACAAGCCCTGCTGTATCTTCAAAACGTCCCGTTGTGTGTCTCTTCTCGCACTCTGGCACAGGTCATCTCGTGTCACAGAAACAGGCGCTGCTGCTGTACATTTGATTGGAAATAAGTGCAAGCGTTCAAGGGCCAGAACCGCTCAGAACTGCAGCGCTGGCGCTGCAGCCTCGCCACCTTCTGCAGGTCCTCCTCAAGTCTCCTGTGCCAGGGCTGTAAAGATGTCTGTGCGGGTGACCATTCCCACGAGCTTGGCGTTGTCGTCCACAATGGGGATGCGGTGGACTTTGTGCTTGAGCATGAGGCAAGCGGCATCGGCCACCTTGTTGGTGGGCTTGGCGGCGATGGGCGGGGTGGACATGATGTCCTTCACCGTCGCGCTGTTGCCAGCCCTCTGCAGGTCCTTCTTGGACAGCACGCCCACCTGCAGCAACAGGGTACAGGGCTGGTTGAGAGCCCTCTTCAATCAAGGACTGTTGTGAGGTGCTGTTGAGCAGCTGAGCTGCGGCCTGCCCCCTGCAGGTCCTGCCTGGACGGCACGCACATGTGCAGCAGCAGTGGACATCGGCAGAGGTGAGGCTCGGCGTTTCAGAGACGGATCAGTGCCGCTGAGAGGGCAGGCTGTCAAGCAGAGTGCTGTTGATGGAGCGGGTGCTTATGGAGCAGGGGCTGTGGGGCATTGCCCCCCCTCTACAGCAGGCCGCCCTGCAGGGTAGGCAGGCAGGAAGAGGAGCAGCGCAATGACTTTTGCTGAAGCCTCCTGTCAGAGGGTTGTAGGGCATCCTTAGCAGCACGCTGGCCTGCAGGCAGAGGCTGCTGTCATGCTTCAGAGCAGAGGCTCTGTTTTCAGCGAGCCATGTGGAAGCAGCATCTCGTGCTTGCGAAAGCTGACGCTGTGGGGAAGGGGCGCTTGCTTGCGCTGCTCGTCACAGACTGCAGAGGCGTGCCATGCACAGCACTCACCCATCAACTGCCTGGACACGCACTATGTCAGGTGGACAGACAAACAGTGGCGTGGCCCTGCAGCGCCTTGGCAGCAAGCCACATTGCTGGCAGAGCAGTGGCTGAGCAGAGAGGCATGCTCCTGGAGCTGCCCTTGACGCTAGCCTGGCCCCCCAACAGTCGCTGCATTACTGCTGCCGACTGTTTGCAAAGCGGTGTGATGGCATCGCAGTTCATCTTGGACACCACGGCAGCAAGGCTCCTTGCTGGCAGAGAGGTAGGCTTTGGCACTCCACACGTCTCCCAAAAGGGTTGGCCGTGCTGCTCACCAGTGTCATGTCAGCGTTGCTCTTTACCACAGGCACGCCTGAGATCCGGTCAAAGACGCTGTTCAGGGAGTCCAGGCGCGTGTCCGGGGTCACCCACTTGATCTGCTTGGCCATCACGCCCTCCAGGGTGTTGCCTGGGGCGGCATCTGTCTTGAACTGCAGGTCAGGGTCAGGCAGGCAGTCCCGCCAACAGCCAACCCAGGCGATACTACCTGGGGCGCCTGTCAACCGTGACTGCCCCTGATCTGGCAACAAACAAGCGCACACAGAATGCCGCAGCCATTGCCGCAGGACACCTCAGGGAGTGGGAGTGCAGCACGCCAGTGGCGTGCATATTATAGGCAGGCTTCACATCTTGTGCGCCTTGCCCAACAGGTTGAGCAGTCAATTATGCAGCACGCACCAGGTTGTTCTCAAAGAACTCGCCCACATCCTCGTAGCTGGCAAGGCTCCAGTTCACAGGCCACTCCCCAGAGAGACTCTCCCTCTCCCCATCAGTCTCTGTGGCTCTGACTGCCACGGCATATCGCGGGGCCCGAGTCAGAGGGCTCCTCAGGCTCAGCCTCGGGACAACCCCCCGATGCCGCAGAGGGTGGGCGCTGATGCCGGAGGTTGCTCGCAGGGAGAAGGGCATCCTGTTGACAGATTGGGCACTGCAAATCTGCTCCGGGATCTACACCTTCCCAAACTTACACTTTTTCATTACCTTTGAGTTCAGCTGCTTGCATCATGGTCCTGAGTGAGGTGTCGGATCTTTAAGCCTCAGTCCAGCTGTCAGCTGCTCTTGCGTCATGTAGTGGAGGTGATCCAGCATGCCGACGCGAAGACTTGCTGGGCCCTTGGCCTCCATGCTCGCCAGCTCAGCAGCCAATCTGCGGCATGCAGAAAGCTCTCAATGTTACATCAAAAAGGTTGATCGACCAGCCCAGTCAAAATGACGCAGCCTCACCCGAAGATAGCAAGCGCACAGGCGCTGGCCATCACTGCATCATCGGGGGCAGCCACAATGAACGCGGTCGCCATTGCTGTCACTGAACAGCCTGCAGCCGTGATCTTGGTCATGTCAGCCACTCCATTCTGTACCTGGACCACCCTGCTGCCGTCTGTGATCTGCAGCAGGGGCAGATGCTCATTGGAGGTGCTGTGCCAGCTTGATTGCTGGCACAAATGGTTGACCGGCCCAAGCTAGACTGCACTGGCAGCTTCCACTGGTGCATTGATGCCACAGAGGCACAGCCACATGGCCAAGTGCCAGTGCTGAGGCCCCACACAAAGCAAAGGCAGGCACCTGGATGCCAGGCGGCGACACACCCACCAGGTCTGTGGCGCCTGATATGGCGACAACACAGCCAACATCTGTGGCCAGCTGCTTCCCTGCTTCAAGGGCTTCCTGTGACTGTGCCGTGCTGTCCACGCCTTTGCTGGAAGTGCCTGCTACTCCCGCGACAGCCATGATCTCAGATGCATTCCCGCGAATGAGGGTGGGCTTCAGCTGGAGCAGAGCTTCAATGACCTGAAGCGAGGCAGTCTGGCTTTGCTGAAGCTGCAGAAGTCGAGATTGGCTGCGAGTTCATGTTTGTTGTGCTCATGGCTCACCTGAATGCGAGCTCGCGTGGCGCCTGCACCGACTGGGTCCAGCACCCAGGGGTGGCCTGCCTCATTTGCAGATCTGGCTGCCAATTTCATTGAGGCGACCCACTCAGGAGAGAGTGTGCCCACATTGACCAGCAGGCCGGCTGCAACCTTTTGAAAAGCCTCCACCTCGTCCACCGAGTGTGCCTGCAGACAATGCAGCAGCCGTCAGCCTCAACATGGCGCCAAAACATCAGTCATGCATGCCTGCATGCTCCTCACCATGGCTGGGCTAGCACCCACGCAGAGCATGGTATTTGCCATCATGTCCATGCTGCAGCACATGCCGTCTTGTGAGAAACCAGGGGGAGGGTTTCACATGGCTAACAATCATACATATGCTACCTGACAAAGTTGGTGATGCAATGAATGAGAGGGCTGTCCTGCCTGATTTTCTGCCACATCTGCCAACATCTGTCTGCATGCTGAGCTGAAGAAGCCATACTGCTGATGGTCAGGTAGGGTGACTGTCATGATAGGGTGCATGGTACCCATTGAGATTCTCAAGCAAGTGTAGAAGCACGCTCTCCTAGGGGGCATGGCAGACCAGGGCCTGCCAGACAGCGGTGGTCTCAGTCTGCAGCTGTGGCAGGGCTGCCAAGCACAAGTTGCGGCCTGTCTCCATCACCCTTTTGTGAGAGCCCTTGCGGCTGGATGCCTGCCAAGGTGAGGCTCGCAGCTCCTAGCATGCAACTTAGTCTGCTGAGCACTCGAGCCATGCCCAACCTCTGTGCAGGCACTCTTTTCAACACTACATCGCTGAGGACGCATATTTTCTGTCTGCCTTTGCATCAGCTTACAGCCTTGCAGCAGCCCAGGCACATGGCAAAGTAGCTGAGACTCTGCAGCAGCTGCTGGCAGGAACACACGAGGAGCTCAAGCTCCATGCTTCGTATGCCAAGGTGATGCCGCCTTTGCTGCCGTCAGCATCAGTGTGCTGAGAGCTCATCAAACATTTCTCAGCTGGTCTGGCATCCTCCCTTTACAGGGCTGGGGTGTCACCATTGATCCCTCAAGAAAGGCAGCCCCAGCGACCGAGGCGTACTGTGCCTTTCTGCTCAATGTTGCCCACAATGAGGTAATGCATCTTTGCTCTGTCTGCAGCAGTGGCCAGCGCTGCAGCTATATTTGCAATATGCTGCAGGGTGTGGCCAGCATTCTGGCTGCAATGGCTCCCTGTTCTAGGCTATACGGCTACATTGGATGTCAGCTGGCAGCAAGCAGGCAGCCTCATGGTGCCTACCAGGCCTGGATCGACACGTACTCTTCCAGCCAGTACCTTGCACTCCCAGCCATTAAGGAAGGCTTGCTGGATCAGCTTGGTGCACAGACTGAAAGAGGTGAGGTTGACTTCACACGTTAGGTCAAGCAAATGCCGCATGGCAAGGGCCGTCTGCTTCTTGAGGCTATGTGGGCAGCTTCCACCATCTGTATGCCCCCGTTCAGCCAGGTTCAAGATGCACACTGCTTGGCAGTTGTCGGAATCACCAAGTTGGCAGAGTAGATCTGGCAGGAGCAAAGGTCAGCCAGATGCTCTCAAACCAAGGCCAAACACTCACAGCAAAGCAACCCTTGCACCTTGATTGATGCAGGCCATCTGCAGCAGCTGTACAGTCGAGCCATGCAGATGGAGGCAGACTTTTTCAGTGCACAGCCAGACATCCCTGGGCTCCCTCAGCTCAGGTTGCTAGTCATAGACTTTGATGAGACATGCACTGCCTCAGACAGCACTTCAGAGATCATGGGGACTGCTGTAGCAGCTGTCACTGGCCCAACAGGTAAGGCTGCTGCCCTTTGCGATGTGTTGTTGTAGCCTCAGGCAAGCCCACTGTGGAAAGATGGCACTGACACCACAAGCCTGCAGGCACAGATGGGCCAGCGGCACGACAGCAACGGGCAGACCTAGCAAAGCAGCTTGCTCATAACTACTCCCAGCAGCACTCTGAGAGATTTCCCCAGATGCTCTCAAAGGTGAGGCCCTGCTCAGGGCTGCCCAGCCTAACAGCACTGCACAACCGACTCACATTGCTGTGTCAACTGCGCTGAGCCAACAGCATGCTGCCTGGTCACAGACGGACAGGTCTGCCACCGGCTTTGACCAGCAGGCGCTCGAGGACTGGGTGGCCCAGTCAGCAGACTTCGATCGGCAAATGAACCAGAGAGTAGCTGATTCTGGAGTCCTGTCTGGTATCCGGAGAGGCAGCCTTGCACAGACAGGTGGGAGCTGACTGCCCGACAACCCACATCAGCTGCATCGCCAGCAAGCAGTTCCTGCTCAGCAGTACACTGCAGGGCAAAGTTGCTGCAGCAGGCCACCAAGCTGCGGACTTGGTGTGTCTGCTGCAGGCAGAGGAGTTGCTCTGCAGCCAGGGTGCCTGCAGACCCTGCAGCGAGTCCAGGAGCAGGGGACGGCCATCCATGTCGTGTCCGTGAGCTGGTCAGGCGACCTGGTCAGAGGGTGCCTCAGCCAAGGCCTGGAAGTGGCTATTCAGTGAGTGTGTGGGGCCACTCAGACAACAGTCCACTCACACATCCAGAAGCATGATGCGGGGGCTGGCTGTCATGCTTCATGAGCCAGCAGCTATCTTGTGGCACGGCCAGGTCTGCTGGAGTCTGCTGACCCTCTTGGGCAGCATGCCTGCAGGTCTGACGGCAACGACCAGGAGCAGCAGCAGCAGCAGCAACAGTGCATCATTCATGCCAATGAGCTGCAATACCAGGATGATGTCAGCACCGGCGCACTGATCAGGTACGCGCTGCACCTTGCTGCCTGTTGCTCATCGTGTGCTGTGTGCTGTGTGATCCTATGTGCAGCTGCAGTCAGGTGCAAGGAACCTGCTTCCTGCACACGACCAGTCCCCAGTGTGAGGACTTGACCTCACAGATTGGCGGCAGCAGAGCAGCTGCTGCTCTGACTGCCAGCACGCAGCTGATTTGCAACTTAACATTTGGGAGCTGCTCTGCTGGCCCAGCCCAGTGGCCTTTCCTGCAGGCGGGTGGAGAGTGCAACGGACAAGCAGAAGGTCGTGCAGCAGCTCCTGAGCCAGGCAACTGGCCAGGGGGTGTCCGTCTACATCGGCGACTCAGCCTCAGACCTGCCTGCCATGCTGGCTGCAGACCTGGGCATTGTGGTGGGCAAGAGCTCCAGCCTGAGGCAGGTGGCGGCAGTCTGCGGGGTGCAGCTGCGGCCGCTGGTGGCAGGTGCGCTCCCTGCATTGATTCTCACACTGGCACCCTCTGCAGGTGATGTTGGCAGTCTCCTGGTTGGGCTTGGGAGCGGTCACTGGTGGTCGGTGTGCTTTCGGCCACTCCCTGTTCGTGTGCGGCCACCATGCTGCGATGCAGGGGACCTGCGCCTTGCCTGAGGGAGGGCTGCGTCACCTGCTGTCCCCATCAGTGACCTTGGCGAGAGCTAGACGCTGCACAGGCGCCTTTCTGATATTGAGGCGATGCTGCTAGCACACTTGTATTGAGGAGGTGCCTGCATCACCCATCTTCGGGGTGCTCGCTGCCCAGAGTCTCAGATGTGCAGGCAGAGGGGAGCCTGTGCTGCCTGCAGTTCCCACCAGCGGGCGCGGCGAGCATGGGACACTGTATGAGGCGTCCTCCTGGCACGACATTGGGGCGCTCCTGCTGGGGCCTGCCAGCACAGAGCCACCCCGCACCCGCACCAGCAGCAGCAGCACCAGCACCAGCAGCAGGCAGAATGGCGCAGGCCAGCGGAGCTCCCAAGTGCAGCACCGCGGTGTGCGGGGGCAGCGGGGCGGCATGCGAGTAGGTGGCTTGCTAGTAGGTGTCGCTGCTGCACGCCTGCAGTCACCCTTGAAGGGCGACTTTCATGCAAAGGACAAAAGTGGGACCCATGCGACAGGGGCGTGCTGCCCTGCAACTGACCAGTGCGCCCCCTTCACCTGTGGACCGCTGGGAACCTTGGTGACCTCAAACCCACCTCGACGTGCAACACGACTCCCACACAGCAGCTTCTTGTGGTGATGTGCATGACTGCCCATGCAGCCCACAGTGCATCGTGGTGCAAGGCTGGCTTGCCGGGGCTGCTGTCAGGCCTCAAGGCACACTTGAGGTCTCTCCCCGGTACTGGCTGGGAGGTGTGCCGTAGGTCTGCCTGTGGTCTCAAGTCACATGCCCACGCTGCCAGCAGATCTCTCAGGCGCTTACGCTGTGGCTGGTGCCGAAGTCACCGCCTTCAAGGTGCTGCACATGACCTTGAGTCACGCTTGCTCGTCTCCCTGTGGCTCCGGCATGCATTGCATGGCCGCCTGCAGATTCCCCGGGTGCTGGCAGTGGCGGGCTCAGACTCTGGGGGCGGTGCGGGCATCCAGGCTGACCTGAAAACTTTCCAGGCGCGCGGCGTGTTTGGCATGACGGCTGTCACCGCGCTGACCTCCCAAAACACGCATGGCGTGAACGGCGTGCACACGCCGCCCGTAGACTTCCTGCGGCGCCAGATGGAGGCCGTCCTGGGGGATCTCGGGGCGGACGCTGTCAAGACGGGCATGCTGCCCAGCGCAGCGGTGAGCACTGGACATCAGACAGTTGTTGGGGGCTGTTGGGGGCTGTCTTGGGGCACCTGGGGGCTGGTGATGGCAGGCATGCTGCCAAGCACTGTGGGGAGGCTCAGCCATGAGCAGTGAGGGGCTGTATGCACAGGCATGCTACACAGCGTAGGCTCGGCAGTCAAGATGGGTGCACAAATGCAGAGGCGGGCTGTCTAGCAGTGCTGGGTGCGCACTGGCCACAATACAGTCGCTGGAGGCTGATGGGCCGCTGTGGGGGTCCTGAGGGCAGACCTGGTAAAGCAGGGCGTGATGCCCAGCGCAGCGGTGAGGAGTGAAGTGCATGCCAGCCTGCACACGCTTGCTGTCAAGTGCAACACCCCAGCTGAGGGTCAAATGGGTTCGTCGTCGCACGGCGGTAGCCCACTGCCTTGTGACCATTGGAGCGCTCCCAGCGTTGCAGTCACCAGAGGGATATCTGTCCAGGCTGCGCCTGCCGCTTGCCAGCTCCCAGTGCTGAAACTGCGCTGCCATGGGCGCTTCAGGCAGTCAGGACCGTGGCCAATACCCTCCGCGCCAGCAGCGCTGCCTGGAAGCACCTGGTGCTGGACCCAGTGCTGGTAGCCACCAGCGGGCACTCCCTGGCAGAGGCTGATGCCGTCCAGGCCATGCGGGACCACCTGCTGCCCTTGGCCACGGTGGTGACCCCCAACCTACCCGAGGCCTCTGCTTTGCTGGGGGGCCGGCCAGTTGACACCATTGAGGACATGCAGCAGGTGGGTTGTGCCTGCAAGGGCATCAGGGCAGCAGCGCTCTGCTGGAGCTGTGTAAGGGCATGCAGCAGGCAGGCGTGTGATCTGCAATCTGGAGCAAGGACGCTGGCTGGGCCAGCCACCTCATGATTGTCAGTTGTATCATGCTGCACAGCCTGGTGTATGGTGACCCTGGCGTCAAGCACCTTTGCTATCAAGCTGCTGTTCAAGCCAGCGCTGAGCCTGCGGACTTGGGCTCTCAAGCGGCGCTTGTCTGCTCCCACATGCTGGCAGGTACCTGCATGGCAAAAGTCTACCTATCGTTGTCGTCACGGGAGGGCAACCACACAGCAGGACTCTGAGGCGACCACAGCTCAAGCATCTGCTGCATGTTGCCCGACTGCTCCTGCAGGCTGCCAGGGACATCCATGCACTGGGTCCCCAGTACGTGCTGGTCAAGGGGGGGCACCTCACCCAGCCAGACCCTGGGGCCCCCGCAGGCGGCCTCGCCTCTCAGCCTCAGCAGCCCAACGGACCCAGCGCCCCCGCCAGCGACAGGCGGGGCAGCCCGGCGGCAGCTTTGGATGCCCTGTTTGACGGGCACTCGGTGCAGATGCTGGCCCACCCCCACGTGCGCACCAGCAACACGCACGGCACGGGGTGCACCCTGGCCTCGGCCATTGCTGCCGAGCTGGCCAAGGGGCACCCACCTGTGGTGGCCATCAGGCGTGCCAAGGGCTGGGTGAACGACCTCCTCCAGGCCAGCGCCGACCTGCAGCTGGGGACGGGAGGCCAGCGCCCCATGCACCACGGGTGAGGCCTGTGCAGGGCTGTGTTCTGGCGACTGCCGCCTGGCTGGGTCTCCCTCCTGCAGTGCATGCAGCTTGGGGTCGGGGCTGCAGCGCCTCATGCACCCTCAATGCACCATGGGTGAGGCCTGTGTGGGGCTGTCTTCTGAAAAGCGTTGGCAAAAGATGCTCAGCTGCATGACTTGTTCCTGCAGTGCGTGTCTCTGGGGAGGGAGGTGCGGAGCCCCAGGCAGCCTGCTTGAGGGCTGTGTGGAACTGTACCCTGGGGGGTGTTGGCAACTGCTGTTTGCCTGGGTCACCTGTCCCTGCAGTGCATGCAGCTGGGACTGAAATGTGGAGGGTGAGCCCTGAGTACTGAGAGGCCTCTGCAGTGCCATGCTGGCAGTAAAGGAACACAGGGAGTGCAGCTCCAGCACAGGTGTCTGGTGTATGTGTGCCAGGATATTGAGGAGGCCACGCTAAGCATGGTACTCAACCCTGAGGGTGTGCAAGCCTGCTGGTCTGCAGGACTGCAAGCCCCTGCTGCTGCACCGATCATGCCAGTGCCTGAAGGATTTCAGACTCAGCCTTGGCTTGCCATCTAAATGCCATCATGTGTGCTGCAGGTTTGAGGTGACAGACTGGACCTCTGGCAGCGGCAGGCAGCCCCTCGATCTGAGGGTCTATGCGGTGACAGACCCCAAGTGCAATCAGCAGTGGCAGCGCAGCAACGCTGCAGCGGTGGAGCTGGCGGTGGCAGGGGGCGTCACCCTGGTGCAGCTGCGGGACAAGCTGGCAGATGGGGGTGCTTATGTGCAGCAGGCGCTGGAGGTCATAGCTGTGGCGCGGCCGCGAGGGGTGCGTGGCCCAGGTCCTTGCATGCAAACGCATGCAGTCACTCCCCACCTTGGACCGCAGACCAGTGTGTTGCACGAGCAAGCTCAACATGCAAGGCCCTGCCTGCGCCTGCAGGCGCTCTGCCTTGGGCAGCAGCGGCATGCGGATGTATGAGTGCGGTACAGCCGTTGAAGCTGTGTGGCTCTGCCCTATGTGCTGCGCATTGGTTTTGGTGAAAGCTCACGGCTTTGCCGGGGGGCCGGAGGCAGGGAGGGGGTCATGGTGGTCTCCTCTTGCATGCATGCCAGGCTCGCGCAAGCAGCACGCAGGCAGCACGATACGTGCAGCAGGCATGCAAGGTCCTGGCTGTGGGCAGCTGCAGGGGGCTAAGCCCCCATGGCTGTGTGCTGGACAATGGGCTGGGCGGGACCCTCACTCCTTCGTGATGGCAGGCACCTGCAGGCCCCCGCCAACACAGCTGCTGTCTGAATGCATGCCTTTCAATGCATTTTGTGCATGATGCGCGGGGCATTCATGTTGTCGGCGCATATATTAGAAGCCCAGCCATGCTGAGCAAGCCTGGACACTCCAACATTGCTTCCCGCTGCCTCAACCACCCACTGCCCCTGCGGGGGTGCATTGTCATCAGTGACCGCATCGATGCTACCCTGGTGGCTGGGGGACTTGTTCCACCCCCCCAGGTGGCTATAGCCAGCAGCCTCGCTGCAGGCAGCTGTCCTCAAACAGCATCTGGGGGGCACTGTACCACTGACCTGGCTCCCCTGCAGGCTGTGCCCTTGAGCAGCTGGACGCAGCTGGTGCCCCACTTGCCACCTCACTGTACATGCTGCCCCCAGCTGACCGCCACTCAGCTCTGCTGCAGGTGGGTGTCATCATCAACGACCGCATTGACGTGGCCCTGGTGGCAGGTGCAGACGGCGTGCATGTGGGGCAGGATGACATCCCCGCGGCTGCCGCCCGGCGCCTGCTGGGGCCGGACCGCATCCTGGGGGTGTCGGTTAAGACGGTGGCGCAAGCTGTGCGAGCCCAGGAGGAGGGGGCCGACTACCTTGGAGCAGGCGCAGGTGAGCTGCTGTTGTATTGAATAGGCCACTAAGCTGCTGAGCATGCAGCCTGCACCTGCAGCTTCAAGCCAAGAGGACATGCAATAAGGCAGTGCCAGCCCATGTCCAGCAGCTTGCATGGTTGGGATGCGGAAGCTGGCCCCCAGCGTGCAGTCTCTGTTCTAGCAGGCTCTTTATACCACAGGATTCACAAGGGATTAGTGAAGCTGACTGCAGTACTGGAGCTGACAGTGCTACCCTCTGATCCTGTGCAGTGTTCCCCACCAGCACCAAAGACAGCTCGATCATCGGGCTGGACCTGCTGTCCGACATCTGCCGTTCCGTCAGCATCCCCGTCGTGTCCATTGGCGGCATCTCATCCCAGAATGCTGGGTCCACAGTCCTGGCAGGCTGTGCAGGGGTGGCAGTGGTGTCAGAAATATTTGGCCGTGAGGACCCCAGTGCTGCAGCCCAGAAGCTTCACCAGGAGGTCCACCTGGCACTTGAAAGAAGACCCAGCCCAGATACATCAGCTGGCCAATAGACCAGAGCTTGCATCAGGCTAGACCCCTACCAATCTGGTTTTGCTGACAACCTGGGTTCTGCAATTCTGAGCACAGGTCTACCTTTTGACCGCTAATGCCTGATCCCCATGCCCAACCCCCCTGCTGCCTTGAGCCCCATTCTGCCAAAGTGGCGTCAGGCGTTCATGCACATTACAGGACATCTTCACATTCACTGATGAGGCCATGATGTTGGGCAGTGTCAGGTGTCGGGCAAAGCACCAGACCCTGCTGTGTATGGCAGCGGTGAAGAATTGTGCAAAATTAGTGCCGTCAGGGCAGGCCTGGGCACACAGACATCATCCAGGAGATGCACTGATACTGAACCACTGGTCTAGAAAGAGTTTTCTGAAATGGTGCACCCACAATGACCAGAAGGTCAGCAAGTCCTCCATGTCACTTGGCGTGAGGGAAGAACCTGCAGAAGGGACCACACCTCACGGCACATTCTCAGCACTATCAAGCTGCTGTCCAAGCTGTGGGTGTTCCCACTGCATCAGCCTCAAGGCTCTTGCCTGCTGACCACACTCGTCAGGCAGCAGAAAGACCAGGCCGACTGCGCTTTCTGATAGGTCTGGAAGGGCTCTGTGCAAGGTTTGATGCTCACACATGAAACTGCTGATGGCGAACAACAAACTCGTCAAAAGCAGAGCTCACTGGAAGATGAGGCCGTCGGGGGTGTGGGATTTGAAAAATGGCGCAAACACAAGCGACTCCACTGCCATCAGCTTGATCAGGATGTTCAGGGAAGGGCCGGAAGTGTCCTTCAGAGGCTGCAGTACAACAGCATGCACCTGCCTCAAAGGGTCTGCCGCATGGCAAGTCAGAGAGCAGTGGCGTGCACCTCAATGCCAGCATGCACGGCAGCTGGATGCACCAGCTCAAGTTGCAACAGGGGCCAGGCAGAGCAGGCAAGGGCAGTGGAGCCCTGGGCCCAGCAGCAGGCCCCTGTTCCCGGTGCACAAGACGTCTGAGATGGCCAGAATATCAGTGGAAAGCAGCTTTGTGTCTTCCTTCACTTGTGATGCTTCTTGTGGTGCAAAGCGCAGTACCAGCCTGCGACACCCGTTGCTTGCTGGGCACTGCAGGGCCCACAGTGAGCAAGAGACAGGATTGCTGAGCAACACGCAGCTGCACTCACATCGCCGACAGTGTCACCAACGACAGCTGCCTTGTGGGCATCAGAGCCCTTAGGGCCCAACTCCCTGGCAGCCTCATCCCGGCCAGCCTGCAGGCAAGATGCCATCATGGCTTGTTGGCCAGACCCTTTGTTGCACTGTCACGTTGGCACTGGGACAGCGCCTTGCAGATCAGTTCATTGACAGCTCAGGCAACATCAGAATGACACCTTGTGCTCGAGCCCATCATACGACTCAGGCAGTGCGTCAAAGTCTTCTGCTGCAACGTGACATACTCCATGCCTTGACTCACCTCGATGTACTTCTTGGCGTTGTCCCAGGCTGCAGGCAGGAACGCCCAGGATGTCAGCATGGGCAACAGTAGCTGACAGACCACCTCTTTTGCCCACCAGGTTGGGTTGGCACACCAGCATGGCCACAGCCCAGTACAACCTCACACAGGCTGCAATCTGCTGTGCTGGCAGCATCTGAGCAGAGAGACCAGCCAGCAGCGTCACAGGGAGCAGAGCGGCAGAGGGATGGATGCTGCCTACCTCCACCAGTGTTGCTCATGCTGACAGCCATCTGCACGCCAGACACGAGCGCGCCCGCCAGCACCCCAGCCAGGGTGCGTGTGCCGAACAGGACGCCCACAATGACGGGGGTCAGCATGACCAGCGCGCCGGGGGGGATCATCTCAGACAGTGAGGCCTGCAGGCGCAGCAATATGAATTGAGCCAAGTGCTTGGCAGTGCAGCCAGGTGCACAGCCTGGGGGTGGGGGGCCGGGGGGGAGAGGGCAGCAGGGAAGCCGCTAAGGGCAGCAGTGCAAACTCAGCTGTGGGCTTCGCGACGCATGCACCAGACTCCTGTGGAGGACTGCTGCATGGCAGCCCCCCTCTTTCTCGGCATACGCCCACCTTGGTGGAGATCTCGACGCAGCGCTTGTAGTCGGGGCGGGTGGTCCCCTCCATGATGCCGGGGATGGTGTTGAACTGGCGGCGCACCTCCTCCACCATGGCGAGAGCTGCCTTGCCCACCGACTTCATGGTCATGGCACTGAACCAGAAGGGCAGCATGGCGCCCACCAGCAGGCCGGCAAAGACCTGCAGGGTAGCAACGGAGTCGTCATGGGCAGAGGGAGTTTGTCAGGAGGCAGAGATGCAGCGTCATGCACAGCACCCACTTGAGATGTACCTGCCGACATATGGGGAGCTCGCCCAGATCTGGACCACACCTGCCAGGAGTCTGTGAAGGCCACACTGCCCCGCAGGAGTCAGAGGCACCCCGGCTTCCACCCCCAGCAATGCACACCTTCCACCAGAGGCGCATGCTGCAAGACTGCAACCCAACCCACCTCGGGGTCCAGGATGGAGACATCTGTGGCCTTTAGGTCAGCCTGCGTGATGTAGGCGCCGAACAGGGCCAGGGAGACCAGGGCGGCTGAGCCAATGGCAAAGCCCTTGCCGATGGCAGCAGTGGTGTTGCCAGCTGCGTCCAGGGCGTCAGTGCGCTCGCGGATGTCATCACCCAAGCCAGCCATCTCAGCAATGCCGCCGGCATTGTCAGAGATGGGACCGTAGGCGTCGATGGCCAGGCCTACACACAGAAGGACAACTACATTGGTGCCAGGTGCACAGCGCAGCAGAGCCGCCCCCACCTGAGGCCATTTGAGACTCGTGTTGTGCAGCCAAAGTGCAGGAGGGACAAGGACCCCTCTGATGCTCTGCACCAGCCAAGAGGCAGCCCGTCACAGTATGCAGCATTGTCAAATGCCAGAATATGATTGCCGCAGCCGTGGGCTCAGCAGCTGCCGTGATCTGACCATGCCCCACCAGCAGCTGCCTTGCTGTCAAGTGTGGACTTGCCCTAGATGCCCAGCAGCCATGGCGCTGGGGCAGTGCTCTACGGCAGGTGCTGAGATGCAGCCTCAAGAACTTTGAGCAATAAGTGCATGTGGCCCATGCAGAGACTTCAGGGCCGCATGGGTCCTGAAACTTCCTCTTATTTCTGAAGCTCACCAGTGGACAGCGTGGTCAGGAAGCCTAGGGCTGCGCAGGCGATGCCAAACATGTGGGCCAGGGTGAAGGAGACGAAGATGCAGGTGGCAATGACCAGGCAGGGCACAATGGCGCTCTTGTAGCCAAGGGCCAGGCCAAAGATGACGTTGGTGGCTGCACCGGTGCGGCAGGAGTCGCTCAGCTCCTGCAGGCAGGGTGGGCGGGTGGATGGAGGCGGTCGGTCAGGGTGCAGCTCTGACCACCAGCCCACGGCTGGGCTGCTCTTGAGCAACGGAAGCTCGCTGGCAGGATGGGATGCTGCCAGGTGGCGACATGTAGCAATGTGGCTCATGGCAGACATGCTGCAGGCTGCAGGCATGCCACCCCAGCACAACATCTGGTGCTGAATACACTGCGAACCAATTCTGGAAGCTGGTCATTGAATTCTCTGCAGCACAGCTGCTGCACAGCGATGGCAAATGCACTTGATGAGACACTGCACCCATGCCCCCAGAACAGGGAACAATGAACTACTACCAGGGAGGCAACTCCAGGTGGCAAGGAACTTACCGTATCTCCTTGCAAGGTGCGTGAGTGCCAAATGTAGTACCGATTAGCCATGGGGACAGCCCGCATTGAGGCAGTGGAGCTCTCATGTGCTTGACACAGCTGGCCCAGCTGCCAGTCAATAAGCCCACCTTGACAGGAATTTAGGCATTGCAAGTGCAGCTTTTGGGAGATCAGGGCGCTGGGCATTCCAAAGAGGCTGGAGTGCCACCACACGGGCAGCATCGTTTCAGAGCACAACACCACCCCTGCCCACCTTGACGGGTGCGTAGGCGTTGGAGGTGTAGTACTCAGTGACCAGGCCAATGGTGAGGCCGCCCCACAGGCCAGAGGCCACGCAGAAAAACAGGTAGTAGTTCTTCACGATGCGCTCAGGCTCGTCTGTGAAGATGCCATGGAATTCGCGGGGCAGGCACAGCAGAGTGATGGCCAGGACTGCCTGCAGCAGGGAGAGGTGAGCTTGAGAGTTGGTTTGGAAGCTGGGTGGCCATGAATCACAGGGTGGGGGCAGACGCTGGTGTGAACCCATGTTGAGCTGTGAGTGTGGCTGGCACAGCACTGCCCTGCTATTGGTAGGCCAGTCGTGGTGTGTTGCACAGCGCAAGCTGTAGCTTGCAAATGATGGCCACACACAGCACCTCTGCAGCTGAGGACAGTTTGTGCACCCACAAGGCTGCACACCACCAACCCCAGCAGCTGTGGCGGACAAGCAGCTGTGACAACTACTGCAGCTGCTCATGCTAAGCCTCCTCTGCTTGAGACCGAGCGTTGCCTCTGTGTAATCACACCAAGAGGGTTGCCTGTACCTGATGCAGGCAGGCAGCAACACATGCAGCCTCAGTAGCTACAACCTGCAGGCCCGTCCAGTTGTAAGCAGCTCAGGCTTTAGCAAGACAGGCCCTGACAAGTCAGCAGGATGGCCAGCAGGGTGGTGCTGACCTGCTGCAGCCATGATAAGGGTTTAGGGTTTTGCAGCAGCAGGCACAGATTGCCAAGCATAGACCCAAGCGCAGGCCATAGCCTCAAGTGAATGTTTGCACACACCTAGGAGTTTTTCAAATAGAGAAGGCCCGATCAGCAACAGCAGACAGCTTCTTGGGACCTCACCGGGGTGGCCAGCAGGGTGGAGATGACGAGCTGCAGCTTGAGGGTGCGCTCGATGTCGGACACCAGGCGGGCTGGCCTCAGATCGGTGGCGATGAAGGTGGTCACCACGCAGACCAGGATGCCCACAGCCGAGATGGCTAGGGGGTAGGACAGGGCCACGTAGTTGTGCTCCTGGGCCAGGCTGGAGACCGACAGCAGGATGAGGGCGGCGCAGGAGGACTCGGCAAAGGAGCCGAACAGGTCGGCGCCCATGCCTGCGATGTCGCCCACGTTGTCGCCCACGTTGTCTGCAGAGGAGGCAGTGCAGTGAAGTGGATGCTGCACCTGGGCAGTGTAGGCTGCTTTGTTGCTGGAGTTGTCTGCCGGCTTGTCTGCAGGGGAGTGCGCGGCATTGCGCGGCGGTCTTCGTTGCAGCCACCTACCACCACGCCCCTTCCAGGGGTCCACCCTCCTACGCTGGTCACAGGCTCCCAGGCGCCCCTTGAGAGGCAGCCTCAGCAGGAACACCCGAATGCAGATTTGAGACTGGACAGCAATCCTGCCGCACCCACAGCAGCGCCATCTCTGCTACAGCCTACCTGCCTTTTAGGGTGGCCACATGCACCAGGGGCCCAAGTTGTAGGTAATGAATCTGCAATACTAGCTGCCTGGATGCAACTGCGGTGCCTCGATGCATCCAGTGCACAAGCAGCCCAGCATGGAGGACCTGGAAGCTGCCTTTGGGGTGCCTTGGTGCAATTGGGCTCAGCCTGACGCGCCCAAAGTCATGACTGGCTGCCTACCTGCAATGGTGGCAGGGTTGCGGGGGTCGTCCTCAGGAATGTCCTTCTCCACCTTGCCCACCAGGTCAGCACCCACGTCAGCAGCCTTGGTGTAGATGCCGCCACCCACACGTCCAAAGAGGGCAATGGAGGAGCCACCCAGGCCATAGCCAGCAATGGCCTCATACAGGCCATGCCAGTCTTCGTTGAAGATCTGCAGGAAAGGGCAAGGAGGTCATGGCCCCGGGCAGCAAGTTGAGCTCGGTGCGCCACCAGCCAGACGATGCGCAGAGATGGCTCCAGCAGGACTTGCGGTGGTCGTTGCACTGCTGGCAGCAACAGCCCAGACTGATGTCTGGGCAAGTGAAGACGCAATGTGTGGTCAGCTGGGGCTCGAGCCAAACTGTGCAGTGAGGATTTTGGCAGCACTGCAAGCCAGTGCATGAGCCATGGCGTGCAGCAAGACGGTGGGTAGCCTCATGCTGGTGCATGAGCCATGCACAGCAGCGAGCATGTGGGTTGCAGTGCAGGCAGGTGCTCACCCGGTGGTAGACCTGGATGGTGATCCACAGCACCAGCAGGCCGTTGCCAGCCAGCAGAAAACCCATGACGGCGCCAGAGCGGAAGGCTGCAGGGAGCAGAATGTGTCACTCAGATGCTGAATCAGCCACTGCTGCATCTTTGATATCGCTATGGTGGCCAATGGACACAGCCCGCCGGGCAGGGCTTCGTCAACAGTGACAGGGTGCACATTGGTGGCTGCTGCCAGACCCAGCAAGCGCCTGTATGCAGAGTGCAATGGCAGGGGTAACCACAGACGAACACAGCCTGGCACAGCAATGCCCACCAGCCATGGCAGCCTTGATGGTGGGTAGGACCAGGCCGCCCACACAGAGATGCACCACGACACAGACCCATCCAGCTGGGAGGGTGCATGAGGTGTGCACAAGCAGGCTGCCCCACACAGACGCACAAAGCTTCAGCAGCCACATACAGTGTCCACAATGGCAGGTGCAGTTTCCTTGCCATGCCATGCCTCGACCACAGACATATACACCTCCCTGGTGACAGACTCAAATCCAACCTGCACAAGGGTGCAGTATTACCCAGCAGTCGCGCTTATCAATGACACTCTCCGCTTGCTCTGCCTCAGCCACCAACATTGCATCATGCTCTGTGACACAACATGGTGCAGCGGTGCCCAGCAGCCACACTCACCACACATGAAGGCAGGCGCAATGCCCTTGCGTGCCTCGAGCGCAGTCCTGGCATTGGCGTACACAGCAATCTTCATGCCCAGGAAGCCAGACACGATGGAGGTGGTGGCCCCTAGCAGGAAGGAGACTGTGGAGAACACTCCATTGTAAAGGGCTGGGGCATGGCCAGCCTTCCACTCCCGGGAGAACCCGTCCTGGCTGCTCAGCAGCACGAAGATGAGGCCAGCAAAGAAGACCTGCAGCAGGGGTGGGCAGTGCTGCTGTGTGGAGTGCAGGGACCTGGACGACGGTGGAGTCCGACTGCACAGGGCGGCCTGTGCGTTCTGAGCTGCTGCTCAGCTGCCGTGCATCTATTTGGAATGTGCAGCGAAGCGGCTGACCAGGAGGATCTGCAGCACTGCGTAGATGCCCGATGCAGCTGCTCTGTTCATGGAGACAGAGCAGCCACATGGCCAAGCAGTGGTGGTGCTGGAGAAGGACCAAGACGATGACTCAGGCCAGCAGTTGTTCGCGTTGTGTTTGTGCTGCGCTGCGGCAGGCGCAGAAGCCCACAGCAATCTGCAAAGGTGCGGTCTGCTGGCGTCTAGCTGGCTTAGTCATGCAGGGGCTGTGGGTTGTCACATGGGCCGCCAGCTCAAACAGGGCTGGGTGCCAACTTGTTGCCAGCAGGTCGAAGTCAACAGCCAATGAAAGCACACACTGTAGCAGGACTGCGCACCATGAAGACGCCCATGTACTTGTACTCGGTGAATAGGAACGAGGTGGCTCCCTCGCTGATGGCGGCCTGAAGGTCCGCCGCCTTCTGCACAATCTGCGGCCATGTCAAGCAGGGTGTCAGGCTGTTGTGGCTAAGTGAAGGGCGATCTATGCCTGTCTGCTGAGGCTCTGAATCAGCACGATGCTGATCTCCCCCCGCAGCCTCATGGCTGTGCAGGCTGCATCGCTGGCGTGAGGTGCTGCCAGCATGCGTGATCAAATTGATCTTGATGCAGCCAAAGGGCTGCTTGACTAGCACACATGAACTGCAGCCTGGTCAAGCGCCCGCACCTCATCCTCGCCACGCTGCTCCTCCTCGAGCAGGTAACCTCGTGTGCCATCCGCTCTGAGGCCTTGGCTGCCGGTGGAAACCTGGATCTTGGACACTCGGTACCATAAGAAGACGCCAAAGATGATACTCAGGATAGCGGCTCCTGGTATGAGGATGTCGACGGCCAGATGTTGCAACATCTTGGCAAACTTGCGCCGCACACCCAAAGAAGCTCTACGTTCTGGAAAACGATGGAGTAAACCCGAGAAGGGAATGTAAATCTGCTGCTTCAGTTCTGCAGCCGCTGGAGACACTTAGATGATACTGGAATTGACCATGCGAGGGCCATTTGGATAATTCATGAGAAATGCTTGCCACAAGCCTGCGAGGAGGACGCACTGAGAGATGGTAACCTGGACATCATGGCAATGGCTCCTGATATTCGCCCTGCAGCAGGCCAAGCATGTTCGTTGGGGCAGAAGTGGATATGGCCGATGCAAAAGCAGACAGCTTACCAGGCGATTGAGATGGAGGTAAGCGTCAGTGCCATATGACTCCATTGAGATGATCTGCATTTACAGGTGAGCTGGGGTGAAGTGGGCACAGGTAAGCAGAGCAGCGCTCCTGATGCAACGCAGCGCAGGACAGATACAGTGAATGCAGGGACACTAGCTTAAGTGTCAAGCTGAGGGCCAACAACGAACACCCCCAGCTGCAGGCATACACCTACAAAGGGGTGGGGCCAGAGTGGGGTTTGGAGGGACTCCCAGGGGTGAGAGCAATGGCGACACCCATCCTCCACGCACCTGCAGGTCCCCGCCAAAGTATCGTGCATACAGCCTGCTGAGGGGCAGGCCGTACCCATAGCCAGCCAGCACAGCAGGGCTGTCCTCTCCCTCCCCCTCCACATCCATGTCAGACAGGGGGGAATTGGCAGTGGAGTACAGGTAGGTCCAGATGCGGGGCAGGCCGCTGCGGGGAATGCCGCCGCCCTCATCTGACACCTGCAAGGGAGCAGAGTGCTGCTGTCACTTTGCGGAGTGCGCAGCGCTGCCTTTGATTGGGCGGCTGCAGGGAGGCAGGTCCTCTCCGGCCTGCAGGCATTTCCTGGTGTGACATTCCCCCAACAATTGGGGCGCCGCAGCAGTGTCAGCTTGAGCAGGGAGCCGTCCACAGGCCTCCGCCTGCCAAGACAGCAGCAGAAAGACTTGCTTTGGGGTGGCAGCAGATGAGCCCAGCAAGGCAGCAGGCCCCGGTGGGAGTGGCAGGTGCAGCAGTGCTGTCCCATGGAGGCGCAGCATCTCATCTGGGTAATCCAATGTGAGCAAGCCTGACACAACCAGTAGCCAAGCAGCTCCCCTTTCTGCAGCAGCAAGGCACACAGGCCTTGTAAAGATTCACTCCCAATGCACTCCCAAATGAAGACACTTGTGTTGCTGTTGACTCTGCGCCATCTGCACGCAGCTGGGCTACAGGTCCCATGTGAAGCAGCGAGGACACTGGCAGAGCCGGCGCTTAGTGCGCATCACTGCAGCAGTGTCACAGGGCATTAATGTGAGCAGCAGGGGGCATGATCATGCAGATGCTCTCTGCACACGGCTGCAGCACTTGCTGCAGCTCACTTTGATGGTCACATCCTCAGCGCCTTCTGCAACCACGATTCTGATGGGAGGGGGCTCCTCAACTGAATCCTCATACCTGCAGACAGGGTACCTCAGCGAGATGGCATTTGCATCAAGAACATTCCAGAGAGCATGAGACTGGGCTCTCATGTGCCCAACACTGTACTTCCAGCTGCAGCAGCCCCTTGGCAGGTTGCTGCAGGGCAACAGCAAGCTGGGCCAGAGGCCCAGCCAGCTGATCAGACCAAGTCAAGAGGTTGCATCAACTGCAGGAGTCTGATATTGCTGGAGTCTGCTTCATGCCCTGAGAGCCAGTTGACTGGCTGGCTGGCCATGCCATGCTGGATGTTGGGCAGGTTGGCAAAGGGAAAGAGATGGGGACAAGGGATGCGCTGTGCAGGGCAATGCTCTGAGCTGCCCGATGTGCGGACCTGGGACCCTGCCTGGACAGGGTCACATGTGCATCTGCAGGCCAGCCATCAGTTGCTGGGCAGGCAGGAACCACGCCTCTGCTTCCTACTGCTGTGATTGGCCACCACAATCTGGACAGGCTTTGCACAACTCACTTGTCGTTGACTGCCCTGAGGGAGTTCTTGACCAGCTCGAAGGTCATGTGGTGCAGGTGGGAGGGCACGTAGGCAAAGCTGAACTTCTGGTCGCCCCAGATCTTGACCTCTGGAGCTGCCGCATACTCGCGCATGCAGATGGCTCGTGCGTCATACACTGCATCCTGAATGACCTCATAGGGCGCACACTTGGTGCAGATCATGCCTGCACAAGCGGACAGGGCACGCTGACCTCTGCAGGGAGGAAGTGGTGCAGGTGGGAGCTGCTGCATACAGCTGCTGCATACAGCTTGCCCCAAGACAGGGCAGTAACCAGGTACAGGCGATGCCTGAAGGGAGACACAGTGGCAGCCCCATCTCTGCAGAGAGCAGCTGACAGCCAGATCGAGCCAGCTCGAGGGTGGGCATGCTCATTGTGCATATGATGGTAGGTACAGACAGTGGCAAACTAATCTCAGCATGGGCAACTGTTGTGCAGCAACAAGGCTGCTGCCGACAGCTGGCCCATGCCAGGGCACACACTTGGGGCAGATCATGCCTGGCTGAATCCTGCTGGGGATGCCTCATGCAGGAGGCTGCTACTGACAGGTGACCCTGCTGTGTGCTGATGGCCGCATACACAACTCACCGATGTAAGTGTCCCGCTGCGGCTCGTGCAGCTCAATGTGCTGTCCGATAAGGATACGGATGCCAATGCGGCTGAGGTAGAAGTTGTCCAGGAACTGGTGGATCTCAGGCACCTCATTAAGGCCGAGCCCATCGTGCAACTCCTTCTTTAGCTCAGCCACCCCCATAGCCATCACTGGCACCACGTGACGATGCCTGCAAACAAAGGTGCAGCATCAGCCTTCCGCTGACAACATCTGGCATGGGCTGATGGCCTGTCTGAGCCTTGCAGGCATTGTAGTACAGCCAAGGTGCCCATGGCCAGCACAGGCACCACCTTGCACATCCTGCACAGGCAGCCTGACACAAATTGACACCACTGCCTCAACTGCAGAGCCACTGCAGGCTCCATCTGGCCCCCCTGCAGGCCCAGCCAGCAGCATGACTGTAGATCTCCTCTGAACAGCTCCGCCAGGCCACACTTAGGACCTGCTCACTGAGAATCGAGTTGAACAGCTGCGGTGCAGCCTTACTGTGATTGAGGCCCCTGAGCAGCCAGACCTGGTCAGGGCACCCTGGTAATCTTTTGCAGCATGGCCTTCAAGCAAGGCCTTATGGAGCAGCGGGTCTGTAAAGTTGCACATTGGCAACATTGCAGCCCAGCTGGTGCTGGCTGCGCGCTGAGCTGACTCAGAGTGGCTCAGGACCCCTGAACTGCTGCTGTGAACTGCTGCTGACCTGTGATAGATGTGGCGCAGCAAGTCTGTGAACTTGGCCTCATCATTGATGTCCTGTATGCGGGGGAACTCCCGTAGCTCCCGAAACGACTCCACATACCAGTCCCGCACCTGCAGGCGCTTGCAGACCTATCTACATCGGGGCACTGCTGACTTGGGTGACACGGTCTTGAGCCACAGGGGAGCAGCAGCAGCAGCAGCCGGCAGCACACAGAAAGGGCGCCACATATAAGTCCCACATTGAGTGTTTTGAAAGTGGCACTGCTGGCGCTGGCATCATGCCCCAGGTGAACATCAGCAGCCCCACGCTGGTTGCAACCCTGGCCAGAGCCAGCCACCTGTCCCTGAAAGCAGTCGCCACACAGATAGGCGACAAGCGTGACTCGTTGACCCATTCATGTGACTGGAGCAGGTGCACACTTCAGAACTTGCAGTGGCAAGCTGTTTCTGCTCTGCTGTGGGGCTCCCTTGTCCCTCCTGCATGCCTGGCCGGTGAGTGACTCAGCTGACAGGCCATGTGGCAAGTTGTGAAGCTTTGCCACCGTATGAGCCAGTAGAGATGGCTCAGTGCTGCTACCTGCCTGGGTGCAGCTGCATGCCCCGCTGGCACGCACCTTGATCACGTGTGGCTTGGCGGACAGGCCGTACGGCAAGTTCTCGAGCTCTGCGACTCGGTGGGCCAGGCGCACAGGCAGCTCATTGTGTAGGAACTGGGCCGACAGGATGAGCTGGCGGCCGATGGGGTTGGCCCCAAAGTCCAGCATGTAGCGCAGACTGACCCCGGTCTGCTTCTTCATGGAGCAGGTGTAGATGTCATCCAGGAGCGTCTTGGGCAGCGTTTCCGCAAGCCGCACCTGCAGGCAATCTGTGCTGGTGAGTAGCTGTCGCTGGCAATACCAGCAGGGCAGCCACTGCGTGCTTCTTTTCCATTGCTGTGCCAGCTGCTTCTGCAGGCAAGAAGAGTAGTGAGCACCTAGGGCATGCAGGACCAGCACGCTGGCCCCCCTGTGTTTCCTGTGGCAGCAGTTTGCTGCTTCAGCAGGCAGGCAGTGCTGTTGAGCACATGTGGCTTTCAGCATGAGAGGGCTGGCCCCTGTCTGCCTCTCATGGAATGCACGTTAGTTGTTTGCCAGCCGCGTCTGCAGGCAAGACATCAAATGAGCACAAGCAGGCTGGCCCCTGTGGCAGCAGCAGATGCAAACGCGCAGGCATTGCATCTGCTGGCTGGCTTCTTGAAAGCTGTCTGCACTCCTGTGGCATTGAGAAATAGAAGATTGTGGTACAAGAGCTGCGTGAGACCGACTTATGCAATGCTCAGCAGCACAGCTGGGATGCATAGAATGTTGGCAAGGTGGGGCCAGCAGAGCATGCATATGGGAACATGCATCTTGTGCAGCAGATCAGATGTGTCACACTGTGCTGACCTGCTTTGCTGCAGCCAGAGCTGCCCAGACTCCACGGGCATAACGCGCAGCCATGCAGCTGCAGGGCCTGGTTCTGGCCGCACTTCAGCTAGCAAAAGACTCTCAGCCTCCTTGGGGTTGTGCAGGAGGCTTCAGGCTGAATGTTGTCGGCTTGGGAGTGTGCCGATCATTGGCTTCATGTGGAGTGGTCCATCTTGTTGGTCTCTATCTGTTGTTCTGCTGAGTTTACATGGCACCATGACCGGAACGAGGCTGGGTGACATGGATCTCCTCAACCCCTTGATATATGACTAACATTAATGTGACACTTTGGCAGCCAATCCAATTGCAGGCAACATGGCTGATGCCTCCACTCAGTTTGTGCAGTTCCTGAAGGGAACTGGCTTGCCGGAGAGCCTGTGGGGCAGGCTCCTGGACCAGATAGATGCAGGCCAGCTGGGGTGCGACGGCTGCTTGAAGGTGATCTGCAGCACTCTGAGTAGATATCAAGCAGGCTGCACTGATTGCAGAGCAGGCTACATGCAAACACGTGCTGGCTGTGCTCTGCAGGCAGTGCAGAAGAACGGAGAGTGCAAGGTGGTTGCTGAGAAAGACCTGGCTGCAGAGAGTCATGTCTGGCTGCTGCCCCATGTTGTGGAGGCCACGCGCCCTAGATTAAAGGAGCTCTTGGACACCAACTCCCTGCTGCTGGAGACGTGCAGCCAGGTGCTGCAGCTGGAGGGGACCCCCCCAGGTACGACGCAGCAGGGCAATGCCTGGGAGGAGGCGTGCTCTGCATGGTGTTGATGGTGACTCACACAGGTGCTGCAGCTGGAGGCAGCAGGTAAGCAGCAACAGGCAGCAGGTAAGCAGCAACAGGGACACACACACACACACACACACACACACAGAAGCCCTGCTTCCACTGTTGATGCTGCAGCTGGTGCACAGCACCCTGCCTTTGCCCCTGGCAGGCCCTCCCTGCCCCCGACATGGGCACAGGAGGGCGACATGCGCGGCATGCAGTCTGCCAAGGCTGCCTGTGCACAGCGACTGTGGTGTGTCCTGGAGCAGTGTTTACATGCTGCACACCAAGCTCCAGTTCGCTGCAAAACAAGCTCACTCAAGCCCTCTGGAGCACTGTGCCCGAGACCTCGGCCGGCCAACCCTCCCGAATGCAGGCAGCCCCAGCTTCAAGCCCGTCTGGCACCTGAACAGAGTGCGAGGGCTGCATTGGCACAGTGACAGTCGTCTCCATCCCTCCTGAGGTCACCACTTCGGAAGCTCAATCACGTCCTCATACGTGCAGGCAGCGCAGGGGTCAATGCTGTCTTGGAGGCCTTCTGGAGCCGGGCCCGTGCCTCTGTGCCCGTCAGCACACACCAGCGCGCCTTCACGTTGTGGCACCTTGATGGGACCCAGGCCGGTTGGATGCGCCATGCAGAGTCCCCCTTAGCGGCACTAGCAGCCCTGCCAGGGCACCTGTGCCAGGCACTGGAGGGGGATGCTGTTGCCCCCTTTGGCATGTCCATGATATGGCTCAAGGGCTCTGTCAAGGTGGGCAGGCATGTAGGAGGTCCCCTTGGCATGTGCTGTGGCTCTACGGCTTTTCTCAAGGCTCAGGTTGCAGGGGCAGTTGGGGAAGTTACGGGGACATCGCGCATCCAGCCAGTGGCCCAAAGCAGCCTCTGTTCATGGAAGCAGCTTTGCCATGTTGCAGCACCCCCACAGCAAGGGCGGGGGTGCTGCTTTGGGTCCTGTCCTGTCCTGCCGGGGAAGGGGGGGGGCACCCCTTGTCTTCGACGGTGTGTGCTTCAGGGCTGACAGCGCCAGAGGGCAAGCAGGTGTCCATGCCTTTCGTCCTGCTTTGATGTCTGCTTGCAGCCTGCTTGGCCATCCCAACAAATAAGCTCAGGCAGACCCTGATCTCATGCAGAGCCCACTCCAAAGGTGCAAGCTGTAATGACACTCGTGAAGCAAGCTGCACAGACAGCCCTACACAACCTTGACCTGCATACATTATCCTGGCCACCAGGATATCTCGCCAGAGCATCAGGTTCATGTTTGGGCCTGCAAAGACCTATATGGCTGCAACTACTTTCCCTTTTTCTGAGAGGAGATGGCTCCAACACTCCCTTTTGGAATGGTCAGCTGGCGACAGTAGAACCTGAGCACTGTTGCCTTGCTGCAGCAATGCAGCCAGAAACATTGCTTGCCCACTGTGCAGGCTGGCCAGGAGGTCACGCGGGACCACCTGCCACAGGGAGCGCGCAGCCTGCAGCGTGGGGCCGCCCTGCTGTGCTTGCTGGACAAGCCACAGCTGTGGGCACATGCAGCTGAGTTTGAGGGGTACCAGGCCGGTCTGCAGAGGGAGATGCAGCGCCAGCAGCCCCCAGGTGTGGGGCAGGCCCTGCCACAGAGGAGCCCTGCAGACACACGAGTGTGGCCCAAGGTGAGCACTCAGGCCATACGGGCGGCACGCTTGAGCAGGACTGGTGGTCGAGACTTGCTGCCCCCATAGATGGTGTTTCTCCATCCTCCAAAGGCAGCACCATGGTCGCCCCAAGCAGGCGCCCGTTTTTGTGCAGGCAAGGCATGCATGAGATCTGGGGGCAGGGCTGCTGTGCAAAGACTAGCCGCCCCAGAGGATGATTTTATCTCCAGGACCTGACCCTGTGGGCGGGGCTGCTGTGCAAAGACTTGCTGCCCCCAGAGATGGTGATGTCTCCCGCCTCCCAGGGGCCTGACGCTGCACACGTGCAGCAGCCGCGCACTGGCTTTGGGGACAAGCATGCCTGCGCAGGACTGAGGCGCTGTGCTCAGAGGGCCAGATGCTGTCTCCAGGGGGGCAGCGGGCTCCGCTCTCCCCGCAGGGCAGATGTGCGCTTGCCCCTGTTGCTTTGAGCTCCATCATCCGTGATCATGGGCTGCCCTGCCACCTGGCATGGCGCATACTGCTGCTCCCCAAGAGCTGCTGCCGATGCCTGCCCAGGGTGACAGTGATGTGCAGGTTTGCCTGGCCTTCAAGCTGTACTGTCCTTGGCCGCAGTCTGGATATCAACCTCCATACAGCTGGTCACTGAGGCCTGCCCTGCCTGGCTGTGTACTCAATGGAGTATCCTCAATCTGCTGCAATCTGCAGGCCCAGAAGGTCACTTGTCTCTCTTTGCCTGGGCTGCCGCTGTGACACCATGAGCTCGCC
This sequence comes from Asterochloris erici, assembly GCA_019693375.1. Taxonomy (NCBI): domain Eukaryota; kingdom Viridiplantae; phylum Chlorophyta; class Trebouxiophyceae; order Trebouxiales; family Trebouxiaceae; genus Asterochloris; species Asterochloris erici. The sequence continues at coordinate 48,222 of JAAMXJ010000206.1, forward strand.
GTTGGCTCACAGGAATGCGCCCGCGGCTGCAGGGCTACAATGAGTACTCAGCCATCCGCATCTTCTGCAACTACCCAAACTTCATAGATGCTGCATCTGTGGCGCCCTTTGTCCCTGTGGACGACCCAGACGAGGCAGACGTACTGTTCTCCCCACAGCCCATCAACTCCTTCATGACCATTCCAGAGTGAGTGTGCTCCCCGCTGAGCACGCCAGGCTGGCCATGTGAGCTGGGGGCCATGCTGGAGTCAGTGCAATGGGCTGCAGGCCTGCCAGCTGTAGCAGGGCGTGAAAGCGTGAGCATCAGGTCTATCTGGGCAGAAGTCAGAGAGCCCCTGACAGAGTGACCCTGCCTGTCTGGGCACAGCTTCCTGCTCAGCAAGGGCAGCTTCACCTCTCACATGTTGCCTTTGCACTGCTGTCTTGCTCATCAAGCAAGCGCATGCCAAGAGCCAGGCCAACGAGTTCCTTGCATGCGAATCCACCTGTGCTGTCTGGCCACCTGGTGCATACTTGGCCTGCAAGACCCTCCCTGCAGGCGCTCTTTCTGGGAGCGTCTGGTGCTTGAAGCTGGCTGCACTGCCTGCAGGCACCAGTACGTGAACCAGTTCCCATATGAAGGCTGCATGATTGCCAAGGACCTGCTGCCCCAGACGCTGCGGCGCCTGCACTCTCGCCAGCAGGCAGGTCAGGGCCATCCTGAAGCCAGCAACTGCGCCAGCTGCCAGCACTGGCACCCTGCCTGGTTTCCAGCCACCTATGACCTCACAACGGAGGTGCAGCACTTCATCGAGGACTATGCAGAGGTGCGCACTGAGTACCCTTCTTTAAACAGGCGCTCGGGATTGTTTGACACTGGATTGAGGCTCCTGTTTGCACTGCCTTGATGAGGACGAAAACCTAGCACCGAGCATGCATGGGAGAGCAGCATGTGGTACTGCACGCCACACCAGGGATGTTGACTTTGGCAGGTCTGGAGCTGCAGTGTTTAGGCGGGGGGGGATGACTTCAGCAGAGAGCTGCTGTAGCCACTTCTGAGATTGCTGCTGCTGCAGCTGTTTCTGCTAAAGCAAAGGTGAACTGTCCCAGATAGTGCAGCAGCAGTGCAGCATGCTGCTGCTGACAGCATGCGTTTCCTGTAAGTTGAAGGGGCAGACGCAGCAGCTTGCTCTTCAGCAGGTCAGGACCCTTAAGCTTGCTTGCTGTGCCCTGCCTGCAGCGCGTAGCACACCAGGGGAATGGCACATGAGGGCATTGTTGCAACTTGATTGCAGTGCACGGCATGCAGCCCGGGCAAGGTGCGTTGTGGGCCCGACAAGTCTGCATCATTCACCTGCAGAGCCCTGCCTGCAGCGCGCAGCACAGCATGAGAACAACCACTGGGTTGTCAAGCTGGCTCGCGGCGCCAGGAGCTCCGATGTCTGCCTCACCAGTAGCGCAAGTACCGTTGTGCGCTACAGGTGTGTCACGCAGGCTTGTCTGCCTGAGCCACATTACAATCGTCAGCAGCTGGCTTGACAGCCAGTCACACTGCCGCTGTGCCCAGTCTCCTTCTTGCGGCCAAGTGGCCCATGTGTGTGGTGGGTACACCCCTGTGGTGTGCTCTTGTTGCATCATCAGGCTGACCCCACGTGCTCTTGGCACAGGGAGGCGCCTGGAGGCGACAGGGTTGCTCAAAAGTACGTCCACCAGCCTGTGCTGTGGCAGGGGCGCAAGTTTGACCTGAGGCTGTACATTCTGGTGAGCGCCATGCTGACTTTGGGCTCCCCGCTTGTTGACCACCATCAGGGACGACAGCAGGCGGCACCAAGGGGCTGCCCAGCCGTCAGCACAACCTGAACCAGTCTGATACAGACAGGTGACTCTGCTTGAGTTGCCACGGCCCAGGGGCGCTGCAGTGTGCAAAGCCAGCAGACCTCCTGCACTGGTGGCACTCCAGGTGGGCAGCGTGCGGCCGCTGTGCAAGCAGTGATGCACCTGTGCCAGTGACTCCACGCCCCGCACTTGCACAGCTTGTAGTTCTTTGTCAAGCAGAACCCTTGATCATAATCTGACACTGCTGCACATGTCCACCATACTTCAGCACCGCTGCATATGTCCCTGAACTTGTCCCCGGGAACAATGTTTTTCCTGCAGGTGCGCAGCTTCCAACCTCTGGAAGCCTTTCTGTACAGCGGGTGGTATGGGCGAATGGCCAATCTGACCTACCAAGCACCATCTGGCACGGAGACCGTCTATGAGCGCCACTTTTCTGTGACCTGCTATGATGAGGATGACAGATTACGTGCACAGCAGGTAGATGCTCCCCGCATATCGCTAAGGGCAGCAATTGATGGAGCTTTCTGTGGCCAAGCGCTGCTGAGGACACTGTCTTCAGGATTGCTGCTGTGATGCAGCAGGCATATACAGGTGCTGAGGCCCCACTTTGCCCTGCAGTTGATGGTGAGCAATGCAGACATGAAGGCTGAGTTTGAGAAGCAAGGGATTGACGTCCCAGACTTTGAGGAGCAGATGAGGCAGACTGTGCGCCAGCTATTGGAGGCTGCAGCACCCCAGGCAAGTCAGCTTGCCACCAGCATCAGTAGTTCAGTGGTCTCGACTCTGTTGAAGTGAGACTCCCACCTTCAGTGCAGCCATCATACTTGTTCAAGTGCTTGCAACAAGTTTGATAGCTGCACTGCAGGTGGGACTCTGGCCCAGAAGCAGAGCCATCTATGGAGCAGACATGATGGTCACAGTCGCACATCCCGATGGGGGCATCAAGCTGAAGCAAGGCATCCCCCAGCTTCTGGAGGTGAACTTCAACCCAGACATCAGCACAGTCACCCGCTTCACCCAGGGAGAGTTTGCCTGTCAAGCACTGCGACTGTTGTATGCCCTTAGTCAACCTGTGCCTGCGTCATTCTGGACCCTCAGTGACAACAAGGAGGGCTTAGGCATTCTGGAAGACATTGATTGAAGCATCCCATCATGTTGAACTGATGAAAGCTGGAGAGTAGCTACATGGACTGGCACATACATGCCTGGCTCAGATTGACCACAGCACTGAACAACAGATGCAGTTATGGCACCAGTAGCCTATGCATAGCCTCTCCATTGCAGTGGAGCTGAGCTGTTCTTAAAGGTCAAGCATCAGTAAAGGCATAAGGGAGCTTGACTGCGAGACCTACATTCCTGCCCAGCTCACCTATGCTCCTGCAGTAAGACTTGAGGTGTCAAAGAGGTGGGAGGCCGAACCATCATGAGCAGACTGAGTTGCACAATCAAGCATGCCATTGATGCCAAAGCAGATCATGCAGGTCGCAAAGCTGCATATAAAACATCCAGTTGGCCGTAGAAAATGCTCTGAATCCACTGATCTTCTGTTGCGTTCTGCTGCTGCCTACTTTGCTCTGTTGTGTTGAAAGGTCAGATTCACGACTGCAGCAAGCCCATAAGAACGATTGCCACTATGTACACTGCTACAATGTCTGCCAGGCTGCGCAGCGATGCAGCCATGACTTGCGCCCTGCCGACAGCAGCCACTGCCTGTGGTGCAAACATCTGAAGCATGCACGTCAAGTTGCCCTGGAGACCCCTGGCTTGCACTGAGGGCTCCACGCCAAATTTTCCCTGCACAGCACCCGCAGGAGAGTGAAGCGGCACAAGGTGCTGTGCACTGCAGATCAGGTCTCTCTAACAGTGCTGCCAGGAATGCCAGCGCCCGATGACAAACAGGTCAGTGGCAGCCGCAGCTCATGGGCTGCAACGAGACCATGTGCCCAGATAGCCATCCCACTGCATGAGAGTCCTCTCCTGCCAGCAGCGCGACAGCTGCGCATCTGCCAAGCAGACATCAGAACAAGGCAAGGCGCACCGTGCCGGACACATCGGGATGATTTGAGCTCAGCAGCACAGTGCTGACCAGCAGCAGCAGCTGAGCCACGACCAGACCAGGCAGCGGCGGCAGCCTGCTGAAGCTGGCACGCGCAGCGCTGAGCAGCTTGTGGTCCTGCAGCGGCTCTGCTGCGCTGAAGTGAGCTAGCATGGCAAACACCAGCGCCAGGCAGACGCGCATGCTGTGAGTGGCTTCGACTGCTGCTGCCAGTGCCTACATCACAAAGTGGAGGGTATGCACAGGTTGTGGGCAACATCTTGGACAGCGCGTGGGCTGCTGCTCAGGGGCTCAGTGCCTTCATTGATGGTTTGTTCAAAACCACTGGGTTGCCACAGCAGCCTGTGGGGCCTGGACACAACGTGGCAGCTCCGGGTCTCCATCCAAGGGCAAGGGGTCAGGCAGCAGCTCTGCCACACTGAAGATCCCTGACCTGGCAGCTGCTGCCCTCAGGAGGCATCATTGGCAGCTGCTTCAAGCACAGGCGAACTTTTCAGCTGACCTACACCACTCAGAGCCTGACTGCTGTGGGTGTCACTTGTGGCATGGCAGCCGCCACGATCCAGCCTCAGGCAACAGTCACAGAATGGGTCACAATCAGGTTTCCTCAACCTGGGCATCTGTGGCTGCCAACCTTGGCCTGCCACCCCCACACTTGCCGTTAGCCATCCCTTACAATCTTGGAAGGTCCCCTGACCTGAGCAGCTGTGGCGGTCGCACGTGGCCTGCCCGCCGTCACCTGCCTGCCTTGGGCGCCTTCAGCAGGGCCAGGCTCGTACTCTGCCCACTTTTCAGAGATGGTGCGCCTGGCAGCAGCAGGAGCTCCTGCCTGCGTCTCTTCAAAGGGCGTCTCTGGCCTGCATGGCACACAGCCACAGCGCATGCTCTGGCCACCATCAAATCAGGATGGTCTGCCGGGGGCCTTCCCTAGGTGATGTGGGAGGAGGGTCCAATTGCTGACATGGTCTGCAACAGAGCTCGACTGCAGCATGTGTTGGTGCATTACCCATCACAGTGAACAGCTCCCCCTGGCACCATCATGAGGGTGTAACGGCGATGGACTTGCTGCTCAGGCGCACTGCAGAGCTGAGATGTGAATCACCTCAGCGGTATGCATCTATAACAGGGTGTTTGGCCGCATTGGCACAGGGGTCCGGTCTTGTTCAATGCCCACACTGCCATGAGGGAGGGCCGGGGCTGTGTTGTCACCTGGCCTGGGCGGTTGGCGTCTGGAACAGAGTGTTGGGGGGCGGTGACACAGGGTCCTGACCCTGGCCGTTGCCAGCTGGCTGGGGGGGCGGTCCATTACCTGCTGGAGAGCCAGCATCTTCCCAGCTGTCCTCACTGACCAGTGGGTCGCTGCCCTCCAGAAGGTGGCTTGCTGACATGCTGCGCTGGGGTCGCCGGGGAGGTGTGGTCTCCGAGACCTGCTGCTGCTGTGTGGTGGCTGCTGCGCAAGGCAGCTGGCTTGCAACAGGTCTCTGATGGGAGCTGGGAGCTGTCTGTCCAAAAGCTGATGATGCTGCGTGTGGGATGGTCTCGGACGGCGCTTCGGCCTGCTGTGCCTGACCAGCAGTGCCTGGCTGTGCGTCATTGCCTGCAGCTTACATCCCCATGAGCTGGACTTCATGCCATTCATCAGAGCTGAGAGGTTCAATCAGCTTTTCGACCTCAGCTCCCAGCACAGACTAATTCCCCCGTGAGCATTGTATTCTACATACACAGCTCAAACGCACCTGGCTCCTGGCCCAAAGTTATCTTGTTCAGTCGATCCCTGCCCCTGGCGAGCAGCTTGAGCCTCCTGGCCTCCGCAACACTACGCCTGTCCTCTGCCGGAGGGAGGCTCGCTATTGACAGAGGACTCAGGGGCTGACCTGCCATGATGGCTCAATGTTTGACCAGGCTCTGGTTTGGATTAGTCAGACAAAGCAAGTGGACTCCTTCACAAGGCGGGGAAGTGCAATTCCTTGCAGGAGTTTGGAGTGGACTCTTGGGGGCAGTAGGGGCATTTGAAGGCCCTTGTATTGCTCTTGGCAATCTTGAGGATGCTCTGGTGGCACAGGACATGTCCGCAGGGGAGAATTTTGGGGGGATTGCTGGCTGAACTCTGCTCCCTAGACACAGGGCAGGCAAAGATGCTGTGGAACACGAACTCGCTGCCCAGCTCGAGATCTGTTGGCAGCTGCTCGCACGTCCTGATGTCCTGGCCTTGCATGGCCATCAAGGCGGCACACTTCAGCAGTGTGGGAAGCGCCGCCGCACCTGCCGCTGTTGCAACCAGCAAGGGGCTGTCCTGGGCCTGCACCACAGAAGTGCATGCTGACAGCAGCGTGGTGACCTGTACTGTCATTTGGGGCCTTCACACCATGGGGCTGCAGCAGGTGGTGAGCCAGCAACACTCAGCGTGCGCAAAGGCATGTAGCACGGGCACCTCGCTGCTTTTCCTTGTCTGCTGTGACAGCCAGGGCGCAGCCATGCTCATACAGACTGTGCCGTGCAACTGTCGTTCAAGCCCCAGCAGGCTGCTGCCCCGTGGGAATGCCCCTGCAGCAGGCCCTTAGCGCATGCTCACCACACCCAGCAGTTGGCAGCACTGCGCAGCCAGGTTGTACGCCACAGCATCCCACTGACACGTTCACAACATGACTGTGGCAGGAGTCACACACGCGAGAAGCTCTGAGCACATTTGCTTACCAGGCCCAGCAGCCCACAACACTGCCTGGCAAAGTCTCGCGCCACAGCATCTCGCTGGCCCGGCTCCAGGAGGTGGCTGTATGGATTGCGCTCGCGGGGGCGTTTGACGAAGACCAGGCAGGCCATCAGCTTCTGCACCTCCTGCAGGTGCTGGTGCTGGAAGGGCGCCAGGTGCAGCCGCGCGTACTGCAGCGCCTTCTTGGGCCCTGCAGGCAGGCGGAGGCAGGCAAGTTTGCCAGACAAGTGCTGCAGGCCCTGTTTCAAAGGCAGGCCAGCACCACATCAGGGACATCGATTCCATGCGAGCTGTAGTCCTTTTCTAAGCCCTGCAGGCTGGCTGGCGTTGTGAAGACCATGTTGCCAAGTCTGCTCATGCGTGTTGCCAGACATGACAGGCAGCTGATCGGCAGCTGACAGTCAGGGAGCTGATAGAGGACTCCAGGTAGATGCGCTGCTGGGTGCCCACAGAAGAGGGGGCTCACCGTCAGCTTTCAACACCTGCAGGAAGTGCAGCCGGTGCAGGCTAAACTCCAGACCGCAGCCCTGGGCAGTGGCCCCAAGCTCCTTGCGATGCTCCTGGGCCCACTTGAGGGCCGGCTGCAGATCATGCCCCTTCATCTGCAGGGCGCACGATAACTTCATCTGGCAAGCTCACTTGATGATATATCCAATTGGGGTTGAGGCTGTGGTGTAGCCAGGCAATCAGGAAGCCCCCAGACAGCGAAGAGAGGCAACGAACACAGCAGCCTCTCCCCGTGCCCTGATCTGGACTTTTAGAGGGAGCACAATCTGGCCAGCCTGCCCCAAAAAAGGGGCTGACACTCCCATGCAATGCCTTCAAGATCTGTGGGGGCACCTGGCACCAGGTGTCAGGGAAGACCAAATACACCTGTTCAGCTTTGCTGCAATGTGGTCGATCGTTTGAGGACCTCACCATTTCAGTGAAGGGCTGCCGGTGGCATCTCAATGGCAGTGCACCAGCATGCAATGCACTCACCCGCTCGAGGACCTCATGCATCTCTGTAAAGGGTTGCCGGAGCTGCTCCCCATTCATGACACCCGCCTCCTCAACAAACTTCTCCCCCACTGTGAACTTTCCCTCCTGGAACAAGTGCTCTGCTATCACCTGCAGAGGGGGCCAGGTCCCTGAGATGATGACCTCTTGACAGCCTTGATGTGTCGGGCACTGCAGGCTTCAGCAATAGCTTGACCAACGCTCAGGGTGAGCATGCAGGCTTGTACATGGCCCTGCAGCTGCCTCCCAGCAGCTTTGACTGACGACTTGCCTGATTGAGGACTGCAGGATCCATCTCCAGGTCGCGTGTAGCCTGGCAGATGTCTCCAACAAATGGTTTGTCCACAGACTGCAGCATGCAGAATGGGCACTAGGAGCCACTGTAAGAACAGGGCTTTCAGGTGCCCTGTGCGCAGTAACAGTCGCAAGGTGGGTTGGTGATGACCAGGGCTGTGCCTACCCACAAAGTGCTACAGCTGGGCCTCTGCATGCGAGCCCCACCTCACCTTGCTGAGCTTGTGGATCGCACTGTGCAGATCCTTGGTGGCTTCTGCCAGCTTGACTGGTGTGTTAATGGCTGCAACGCGCCGCTGAAGCTCCTGAAGCACCTGCAGAATGAGACTGACATGATCACCCTGCATGCATGCACCTTGGATCCCCTTGTCTGGAGCACTCACACTTTGGGGCTCTCCATGTTTGCTGAGCTGCTTCTTCGCAGCCTGGACCTCCTGCAGCAGGGCCGAGATGCTGTCCAAAGACCGGGTGCTGCATGTCTTCTGCTTCTTGACCACTCTCTCGGCGTCTGCAACAGCCGTAGTGATGCCTGCCTGCATTGTCGCCCAATTTGGTGGGGGCAGAACTCGAGTGCCTGGCACTTTGCAGATCTGCCAGGCTGGAGCTAGCCAGCATTGACATCCTTGGCAGACAAGCGGAGCCTCAGCTGTTGTGCCAATTGCAGCAGCTTGACAAGAAGCTGTTTCCTAAGAGAGCAGCCTGGGCAGGTGCTGATTGTGTCTGGTGTCTGAAAGCAGCACAGCATGGAGTTGAGGTCTGGTGTCACTCACAGTAACAAGCAAATGTGCAGGTGCCCTGGAAGCAGAGCTCAAACGGCGCAACACCTTTGTGCTGTACGCGCACGTCTCACATCAGGTGGTTTGCATGCTGTCGCTGCTCACCTGTGGTCACTGTGCAGCATGACCGGGTCACATGGCACTCTCAGCACATGCTAGCACGCATCCTGGATCACCCGTCCGCAGGTCGTGGCGTTCTGTGTCATCACAACAAGCACGCTCGCTGTTCAGATCTCAAAGCTCGCTGTCGCCCCCAGCCACAGGCGTCAGGGCATCGGCAAGCGTCTTCTGAAGGTCAGGCCTTGCTGCAATACGTAAGTTAGCCTGCTGCGCTGCAATTGTGCTGCTGTGCAGAGCTCACTACACCTGCACCCATCTACTGTTGTCCGCCTTGTGCATGGCATTGTGGGCTGTGCATGGGCATGATGGTCTGCAGCTTGGCTGGGTCTGCTCGCAGGCAGGTCCAACTCCCGCCGGTGCCTGCAGGAGGCCCTCACCGCCGCCAAGCAGCAGCGCCGCAGCATTCAGTGCGCCAACCTGCACGTCGAAAGTGCCAACGCCGCAGCACTTGCCCTGTACACCAGCCTCGGCTTCAGGGAGGATGCCCACCTGCAGGACTACTACGCTGCGGGGTGCCATGCCCTGCACATGACCCTTGCACTGGACTCGTGACCAGCGGAGCTGCGCCAGGACAGTCAGCTCTGGCACAGCCCAAGCTGCTCCACGCAGATTGCTCTGTGGAGAACAGCGCCGCAGGCAGCTCCAGGCTGACCACTGGACCCTGCTGCTGCCCGGACAGCAGCCTGCCGACCTTCAAGCAGGGTGGCTGCCACCAGCAGTCCGCTTCACATCTGAGCTACACAGCAAGTGGTGCTGTGAGCCATCGGCAGCCACCCAGGGCCTGAGCAACACACCGCTTGCAGCACATGTGCTGGGGCCAGCGCTGACCAGCGGAGAGTCGCTCAGCGAGGCAGCACACATTGCCCTGCAGTATGAAGCGCACCTGGGACCAGCGCGAGCAGCTTCCCCAGGACAGGCAGCACCAAGCTGCTCCGCACAAAGGGCCATGCAGTGGTGGGCACAGCCCCCAGCAGCAACCCTGGCAGGCGCCACCCTCCCCCGATGGCGATCAGAGCGTCCACTTGCTGTCAGGGTTTTGGTCGCTCCCGCAGAGCCAGGGTGACAAGGACAGCTGGCGCACCAGCAGAACAGGGCTAGGAGGCACGCAACGTGGCGGCAGCCCAGAACAGCACCAGACAGGGAGCTTTGGCAGGCGGCAGGTTGAGGAGCCTGACAAGCCGCAGCCCACTGGCAACCTGCACTCTGGCCGCAGCAGCAGTCTTTCGGCTGCAGCTGGAAAGACTGACAGCGGCGCGACGGGCCAGGTGGTTGTGATGAGGGACTGGTTGCATGGGGGCATTGCCATCCGACCCCTTCTGGCAGGCAGCATTGGCAGGCCGCAGAAGCGCCAGCGGCATGGGTCACCGGGGCTGGAGGCGGTGGAGGACGGTCGTCCAGCAGCACCCGCGAGGGCCTCCCCTTGGACTTCTCCATGTGGGTACACTTGCCGTCCCTCTCGGCCTGGCATGATGGAGGCATCTCTGTGAGCCTGTTCCTCTCGCCTTGACTGCCTGTTCTAGAGCTTTGCCTTGCAGGTATCTGTTGCCCTCTCCTGCTGTCTCTCGTGGCCATGCCAAAAATCAGTCACTGCAATAGACTCCGGCCTGTGCCCTCTCCTGGCCAGTCCACCTGTCACCAGTGGCTGGCATCACCTGTTGCATGCAATGCTGGCACCACACCACCTGCGGCCCCAGCCACCTGAACCTGTGCCCCTGCTTCAGTGGCTGGCACTGCTGCAGGGTCGGGCAGCAATGGACCTCAGGATGAGCTACCCGGGCTGCATGCAGAGATCAAGCGCTTCGTGGAGGCAGCCTCCCCCACGCAGGCCGAAGCGCATGCCAAGGCGCAGGCCCTGCACAGCGTCACTGATGCCTGCCGCCAGGCCCTGCAGGCTGACCACCCTGGCATGGAGGTGGGGGCTGAGACCGCAGCACGCACCACAGCAACGAGACCCTGTTGACCCTGAGGGCAGCCCCTGCTCAGCAGCATCAGCATCAGGAGGCAGCGCGCGCCTTCAGCACACTGCCCTCCTGCATCGGCCACATTCATGTCTATCAGAGAGCATTGGTGCAGGTGGCACCCTGCTCAAAGGCATGCACCCCCCCTCCTGACACAGCTTCTCACAGCAGTCAGTCTCGAAGCTGGCCTGCATGCTGCAGGTCATGCCCTTTGGAAGCCATGTCAATGGGCTGCAGATGCACTTTTCAGACATCGACGTGGTAGTCACAGGCGTCCTAGAACCTGATGATGAAAAAGGAGGCAAGCAAGTAGCTCTCAGCCCCACATGCCTGCAGGTCGCCTCAGCACCTCTGGCTGCGCATTTTGCTGTGAATCCTCTGCCTGCATGTGATGCATGAATCTTTGGACCCAAAGCACAGACACAGCACACCTGCTGGCAGAGCGTGGCAGTGCAGGCTGGGCGTTGTCTGCTGCCTCGTGCTGGCTGCCGACCCAGTGCACATCCCACAGTGCCGTACAGTCTCCAGGCCCCCCTGGACAGTGTCCACCTCAGGCTGTCAGCCACACCATGTGTCAACAAGACATGCACAGGAGTGAGACTGGTGCACTGTGTGCTCCACAAAGCCTCGCTCCTGCTGCAGGGTTCCGCAAGGGTTCCCGCTGGCGGGTGGCATCTAACCTGCGCAGGATTGTGGCTGAGATGCGGCGCATGAGGTGCATTGCGCCCAGCAGGGACGGCCTCCACATCATTGCACATGCTCGTATGCCCATCGTGAGTCATGCACTCTCCCTGGATTGCGCGCAGCAACACTGTCGGGTCTGTTGGCAGAGCTCTCGCTTCACAGCGTAACCTATCAAAGTCTCTGAATGCTGGCTGACACATGCTCAAGCCTGCATGCCTGCAAGGCTCTGCACCAGCCTCCTGGCACAGCAAGTTTCTGCCCGTCCAAGAAGCACATAGAACCTGCCTGGCAGACTATGTGCTGCACAGGCAAGAAGCCTGTGAAGCACCAGCCTCCCTTCCACAGCAGCCTCCCTTTTAACCCCTGACAGCTTGGCCTGCCAACTTGTCTTCAGATCAAGGTCAAGGTGCAGGCTGGTGGCCCCGGAGCACCGCCAGTCTGCTGCGACATCTCCATTGGCAGCAACAGCGGCCCAGCCGCCGTGCACACCTTGCTGGGCTGGCAGCGCCGCTTCCCACAGCTGCACCCGCTGTGCCTGTGCGTAAAGGCCTTCCTGAGCGCACACAAGTTGCACGATGCCAGCACCGGCGGCCTCAGCAGCTTCAGCCAGGCCAACATGATGATGGCCCACCTCCTGCAGGAGGAGAAGGTGTGTTGCCAGGGCCGGCATCAGGAAGTCAGTCTTTGAATGGCTGCCTCATGGGGCTGCCCCCTGGCAAGGTGCTACTTGCAGGAACTGCCTGCAACTGGGCATGGGTGCATCCAGCGATCTTAGGGTTTGGCCTGAGCAGCAGCTTCCGTCAATATGATGATGGCCCTCCTGCGAAGGAGCAGGAGGTGGGCTTCTCAGACTGTGGGCCAGGGCGTGCCTTGAAGTGCGGTCCTGTGGGATGTGGATGGAACAAGTCCTAGGCTGCGTTGAGTGTGGGACAAAGTGCTTGGCAGCTTGATATTGTCAGCACTGGGGGCTTTGAAAGAGCAAATGGCACCAGCCACGATGTGAAATATGCACGAGCCATATACTTTTGTTGCGACCCTTAACAGCTGGGCCCGAGACTTCAGGCCTTGGCCATGCTCTGTCTGCCCTGCAGTCTTGTGTGCTCTGTTCCAAGCAATCAGAGATCACCACTGACGAGCTTATCCCTTGACTTGCCTGAGTAGTGCTGGGCGCTCTCTGCAGGCTGGGCGGCTCCTGGGGGCAGGTTTGGGCAACCTGCTGCTGAGCTTCCTGCAACGCTACGGCTATACCTTCAACTATACGCTAGACGCGGTTTCGGTCCGCCTGGGGGGCATTGTGCTGAAGACGAGTGTGCCTGCAGCAGCCCCCCTGCTGGAAGATGCCATCAAGGCCTCACGCCTTCTAGTGGAAGACCCCAACACCCTGAGGCAAGCACAGCAGCCTTCCATTGCACAGACAGCGTCAGCAGTGCTGGTGGACCACTGTATGCATCAACACCTTGTGTTGATCATGGCAGTTGTGTTGGATTACTGCACCAGAGCCAGCATAGCACCAGGTGAAAGTTGCTTGAGCAGAGCATCAGATGCAGGCTCAGCCAGGGTGCTGCAAAAGTGAGAGCCTGCTGGGCTATGCTTGCAGGGAGGTGGCTGGCGGCAGCCATAGATTTGCAGACGTCAAAAAGGTGCTGGCTGAGGCTGCAGAAAAGCTGGGCCTTGCTCGGAAGAAGGTGAGTTGAATACTTAGGTTGGGCTACATACTATTGTGGAATACCTGCCATCAGTCTGGCAGCCGCTCTGTGGGCAGGAGTGAGCTTACACCCTGCAAATGCTGCAGGGGAGGCCTGCAGATGGATGGCTGGACATACTCTTCCCTCACAAGCAAGTTGTTTCACGGAGATATGCATGGCCGCCCGCCCAACAACCCCAGCTGCCTCCACCATTCAATCTCCCACCTAAACAATCTGCTGGCCGACCAGCAGCTGCAGGCCACAGATGGCAGTAGACCATTGCCATGCCAGACCTTTGCAACTTGGAGGGCTTCATGATGCCCGATGAACTTGCATGGTCAGAATAAAAAAGCAATGAATTTGAGGCAGACTGTGGCACAGCTCTCAAGAGTTGACAGGGAAGGCCACAAAAGCAGTGGGAGTCAGTGTGGCACAAGTCTTCAATGAGTCCTGGTGAGCGAGACAGGGGAGTGCTGTGCAGTTAGTGTCCTGAAGGAGTCTTGTCACTCTGTGATGCACCGCATCAGCCCACCAGCATACTGCAAGACAGATGGATGCGTGAGAGGCCTGTGTAGAGCTCCTGGCCAATGCATCATTTGACATACGCAAGCTCACCGAGAATGCTTTCTCTGTCTCTTCCAGACAGTGGTCCTTCTGCTCTCTTGTCCAGCCATCAGCAACCTGCAACAAGCCTTGAAATTTTGCACAGCCAAGCCAAGCTTTCCTGAGAGAGCAAAGACAGCATGAGACCAGCAGGCGTGTGAGCGCCTTGCAAACATGCAAACTGTCTGCAACCTGTGAGCATGACATCAGCAAAAGAGCTGATTGGGAGCCAGCAGGGAAGGGGGCAGCACTTTGACTGCTGTGCCACACATCACCAGCAGAATAGGCTCAAAAATACATGATCGGCATCGGAGGCAGCGCACCTCGTTGATCTGATCACGGACATTTTCTAGCAACTGCTTCACGTCACTGCGGTACTTGTAGAACTCGAGCTGCTTGTTGTCCAGCACCATGCTGGACACTTTAGCCCCAATCATGCGGCCCCCAGCAGTGTGGGCAAAATAGGTGTTGTAAAAGTGGCAGATGAATACCTCAGGCTTGTCGCGGGCCAGCTCAGACAGCAGCCTGCACAGCAGCCCACATGCTCGTGCAAAGAGGCCTGGCTGCACACTGCGCTGGTGGTGGAGGGGCCAGCTGCGCTGCGCTGTTCTGCAGCCCATCGTCGAGAAGGGCAGCAGCAGGCCAGCTACAGGCCAAGTCAATATGTGCAGAGCGTCCTTAGACAGCACAGCAGCCAGCCTGGTGCCGGAAGCAGCCCAGCAGAGCAGCCAAACAGATCAGCCTGCAGCAGGCCTGACTCGGGCAGCACTGGGGGTGCAGGCCTCGGGCGGCCAGGGGCACACAGCACAGTGGGTAGCAGGTGCTGCCCACTCACTTGGCGTAGGAGCGTCCTGGGCCGTCCTCTGCTGGCTGGGGCACCTGCAGGCTGTACTCCTCTGACAGATGCTGGATGTCCCGTTCAAGGGGGCCAGCCCTCTCCAGGCCGCTGTCCTGGAAGCGCTTGACTGCAGCCAGAGGCAGGAAGGCCAGGTGACTGTGGCTGCAGCAGGCTACCTTCCTGCTGCAGAATGCGGAGCAGCATGCTGTCACCAGAACGAGGGCACACCATGTCAGCAGACGTCAGCAAAGTTCAGCGAAAGTTGCAGCAAGGAGCAGAGGAGGAAGTCGCATGCTGTGAAGGCATCAGAGCGGGGCATGGCAATACGGACGTAGCTGTAGATGATGGAACAGCATGCTGTGCAGGCTGCCCAGGCTCGAGTGAGACACAGCAGCAGCCGCAGGAAGTGGGGAGCACGATTCTGTGCAGGAAAGCTGATATTAACATGAATCTGCATAGAGGGCCCGCATTGGGAGATGTGCAGGTGGCAGGGCATACCAATTCCCAAAAAATTTCCATGCAAAGCATTGCAGCACGCAGCACAGGGATCTCACACTCCGGGCGAGGCGCTTCTCGAATGACTCGCTCAATGGTGTCGTACACAACTTTGCTTTCCACCAGGAAACGCAGGAAGCCCTCCTTTGTTGGCTTCCACTGCATCAAACAGATCGAAGTTGACGAGATGCGATGCTGTGCTCCAGACCTGCCAGTACCCTTTTTGGTTGCTGCAGCCTGGAGTCTTACAGGTCCAGCTGGGCCCCAGCACAAGAGTGCAGCTGGTCACCACACATTGATTGGCTCACTTGCTGGAATGGTTGCTTGGCAGCCTCCTTGCCACCCTCCTTGGGCGCCTGGTCCTTTGTGTGGAGCTTCATGGCCACAAAGCGCATCTCCTCGACAAAGCCTGCAGCAGGGGCGATGCATGAAGGCTGTGCAAGATTGCTGTGGATGCCCTGTGAGCCTACTTTCATGGAGAGGATCGCTCACCCTTCTTCTCGCCAGGCCGTGCCTTATCTTTGACAGCTGCAGGCGCACTGCCATGGGCCCTAACCAAAAGGGTGCTACGAGAGGATGGTGCACTCTGCCTCAAGCTAGTCAGTGCAGACGGCTGCTGGACCTTGGTCCTCCATTGGGCAGGCCGCCTGAGCAGGCAGGCTGACTGCTGATGTTTAAGCACAGAGCCAGGCTGTTGGAGCCTGCCTCGCATGTAGCAGTCCATCCTTCTCACAGTAGATGACTTGCAGCAGCTGCACACGATCGAGGGCAGTGAGCACCACCAGGAGGTCTGAAAACCTGAGGTTGCCTTGCTGGCGAAAGTACTCGACGGCCCGCTCTGCAAATGCAGAAAGTGTAATCCATCAGCCTCAGCCCAAAGCAGCATATGCCCATCGCAAGCCAGGAGTCCTGACAGTGCTCGTAGTGGCACTCCTAGACAGATTATCGATGATTCAAGTTCCCGCTCAGCTTTGCCCAATGGTCATTTAGATTCACTCAAAGGGCTTTGAAAGACAGGCAGGGTGGGGCATACAGGCAGTCGCATCCATCAGCCACAGCATACATGCTGCCTGTTCAGAGGTTTGCAGGCCCTATGCAATGCAGTTGAAGGTAAGTGAATTGTCAGGAACGTAGTTATACACCCGCAAGGCAAAAGGTGATGATCAGGCCTTTCTGCCCTGGTATGGTATGGAGCATTTCTACCACAAAGATGTGTTCTGCATCAAGTCCACATCACTGACCTGCATGAGAATGAGATGAAAGGCCACAAGGTGAGGCCTGTCCTGCCTGGTCTGCACCAGCCTGGCATCCGGGCTTAAACCCAGATGGCTGCATGGTGCAGCAGCTGCCTCCAGGCACATCCCCGGCATGTGGTGTCCTGACTGCAGCACTGCATTATCTGGACCCTCATGACCTCAAAGCTCTGCGCAATAGTCTGCGAAGCATGGTCTTGGCAGCGGCCATGCTGCATCAGGCGCACTGATGCCATGTGCAGCTGGATGGTGTAGCATGCAGAGAGCCTGAGCACAGCAGCCAGCCTGCAGTGTCAGAATGAGGATAGAAGCCCTCTGACAAACAGCAAACGGTGCAAGCTGTAATCAGGCGCACACTGCGCAGCGCAGCAAGTGTCACGCTCTCTGCTTTGTCCAAGGGGGGAGGTTCATGCCGCACAGTAGTAGGGTGATAGGCAGCTGAGGGCCTCTCTGAACTGGTCGCCAGCCGCCGCTGTGTGAGGGTTTCAGATGCAACTCTTGTAGGCTGCTTTGTGATGGCTGCCACTCAGCGGCGCTTAAGTGAGTGGGCAGCTCTCTGCATCCACCCCAATCATATCTGAGTGGGCAGCTCTCTGCATCCACCCCAATCATTTCAAAAGTGCTAAATACCAGACATGCAGGTTCCTCGGCCATTGTTGGATGTGATGACAGACGCAGTGACCAAGCTATAGTCTGTATGCATAGATGAAGAGGACTGGGATGAAGAGGATTGGGAGGTCATGCCGTTGCGCCTGGGGCTTGGGCCTTGAAGGGCAAGCTCCTGGACGAACCAACCTGAGCTGCAGCATGCCTGGTAGTAGTGTGGAAGTCCAGACACAGCAACACAGTGTTTATCAGCTGTAGAAAACAGGTGATTTCATGAAACTAACGAAAGTGGGCATAAAACTAATGAACAAACCTCATGTCCTCAATGACAAGCCTTTGGAGGACCACTCTCTGATTGTTGGCATGCTCATGGCTGACACAAAATCTGAGGGATGTGTTGGCAGCAGGCCCATGTTGGCCAGCTTGTAGAACCCAAAAGAGAGTGCCACAAGCTGGATTGCAATGAATAGTAAGCGCGGCTGCAATGTGTCCAGCTGGCCCTCTGGGTCCGCAGGGATAGCTACAACAGCAGGTGGACTCTGTCAAGGATTCAGCCATGGCATGGCAAGCATGAGGTGCAGGAGTGCCTCCCTCAACAAGGTGCCTGTGGTCTATGCAGGCCAGAGTGTCATGCAGCTTGCAGAGGGGAACATACATGTGTGGCATGTGCATGGCCCCATGCAGGCCAGCACAACACCTGCTTCAGGGGCAGCATGCAGCAAAGCCTGAGGTTGCCTGTGAGTTGGACCAGCTGCTGGGTGCAAGGCCCACCCTCAGGATGCTGTCTCACCTTCGGTAACCTTCAGGATGGACTGCAGGGGCTGATAGATGCCTGACACTGTCATCATGATGCTGAACAGATGGATCTGATTTCCGCTCATCCACATCATGAAGGCAAGGAAGCCAGCCTGCAGAAGCATCATTGATGTGACAACATGTGCCATGCTGGTCTCAAGGCCAAGGTGACAGCTGCTGGCGGTCACAGCAGAGGTGTACCTGCTTGACAGTCCCAGTCGCTCTCGCCATCAAAGCCTGCAAATGCACAAAGGGGGAACTGCTGAGCATCAGCTGCAGGTACATGCTTGAGTCTAGCAGCAGCCCATACTGGATACCTCCTGCTTTTTGTGCACTGAGATCTGTGTCTCTCTACGGCTGGCACCAGTCAGGGTAGTCTGCAGCATGGGTCAAGGGTTGAGTGCATCTGCCACGCGGGCAGTTACTGCAGAGCTTGCAACGCACCATCTCCCTGCCAGCAGAGGCATCATAACCAGGGGGGTCGAGGACACGCTTGTTGCCAACGGTATTGCTGCCCTCATTGAGCTCTAGTCTCCACTTCCTGAAGTCGGCCATGCTGGCTGCTGCAGCGTTCAAAGCACTTGAAAGTCCGACCTCAGGTAGGATGGTCAAGGCAGATGCCGACTGCAGGGCCGCTGAGGATTAGGCTGGGGACCAGCAAGCCAACTGCACCACGACCAGCTTTCATGAAACTGTATGCGGAAATCTAAAATGCTCATTGACCGCCAAGCTGCGATCACAGTTTTGGCAGTTGTGCGATGCACTGCCACATATGAAGGGCCCTTCGGCAGGTCCAGCTCGATATGCCCCATGCAAAAGTGAGCTCAGAAAGGGGCCTGAAAATCTTTCTATGCGCCCTTCTCAGGGCAACCAATACCTGCAGGAGAAGCAACAGGTAGCTGCAAACAGGGACCTGCAGCACCTCCTGGCCAGCCTCACAGGAGCCAATGCCAGCCTGCATGGCCCGGCAAAGGCTGTCCAGACAGACTCTACCTCATCCGATGCATGGTGGAGCCTGCTGTCCCAGGCAGAGGGCAGCGACAGCAGCCTGCTTCTGCAGCTGCACGGGCTGGCGACTCAGCTGGTGCCTCGGCGAGGCAACCATGACAAGGAGTCCTTCTTGCGCATCTGGGTCAATTACGCCAAGCAGCAGTGGTGGGCCTCTGCTCCATTGCATGTGTGGGTCCAGGCTAAGCCCTGTCAGCATTCACGCTCTGCCTGCAGCCATGCCACCACCGACTCCATGCTCGCCCCTGTTGATGGGTCAGCATGGCAGCCAAATGCTTTGCTGAGGAGGTCAATAATGCCATCATTTCAACCTGACCATTTCAGACAGCATAACCGCTGCCCCTCTGAGAGCAGATTGCTGTATCAACTTCAGGCCACGTCCATAATATGCTACAGTGCTGAAGGCAGGAGGCATCTCCAAGACTGCTGGCACATTTGGTGTCAAGGGCACACAGTGGTGCCGCTCAGGATACAGCCGTGCCTTGATGCCTACAGCTGTACCATAGCGCTGATGCCAGCTGGGACGTGTGGTGTCAAGGAGGTTCGGTGATGCTGCTGAGGAGGACTGGGCAGTGCTTCCATGCCTGCAGGCAATGCTACAGCGCCGAGGAGGGCCGAGATGCCTTCAAGACCCTAAAGAACCAGCAGATTGCGTACAAGTGCGCCCACCTGTACAGCGAGTGGGCAGCCATGGAGTTGCAGGAGGGCAATGAGGCGCGGGCAGTCAAGCAGCTGAAAGTGGGCATCAGGGAGGAGGCGCAGCCCATCAGGTGGGCTCGCAGCGGTGCACTGGCAGGCACCGGCACACTGCTTCCCTGCCTAGTTCAGGGCACTGCTCTTGGAGGCGGTGGCATGCTGCCTTCTTTCCTGCACTCAACAGGCAGGTTCTCTGCCTCACTTTGGCCTTGTCACAGACTTGACACTCGTGTCTTGAGGATGCCCAGAATCGGTGTCTGAAGGGCTGCTCCACAGACAGTAAACAATGTGAGCGAGCACTCACAGCCTGTGGCTTGGTGGCTGCAGCCTGCTCCACGATGCCCTCAGCAAGCTGGACAGCCAGGCAGCCCTTACCGACAGGATGCCCACTGGAGGCCTGCAGGGGACCTGCCAGGCGCACAGCCGGGATGGTGGGGTGCGCAGGCTTGACAGCAAGCCTACACGAGCAGCAGGAGGCCGTGACAGCACTGGAGCAGAATGTGCCACGCCAGCTGTCACAACCAGTGGGCTGGAGCGGCCCTCTTTGGAGGTATGCTTGCGTGCTGCATGCACTCTCAGTCTCAGCAGGCACCAACATAGGACACCTTCAAGACAGCCTTTCGATGCAAACATGCATCCTGCCCACCTGTGCTTGGACACTCCTCCAGGGCTTCTCCTGCCGAATGAAGCGAAGGGCATTGCCAGCTGCATGGCGTCACTTTGTGCAGGCTGATGAGGCCACGCAGGACTTGACGGCTACACGCCGCCTTGCAGCCAGCAAGGCACTTGCAGCAGGTGGGGACACTGTGATGATCAAACCCAAGAGTTTAGGCAGCAGCGGGCTGACACAGGGTGGCATGACTGGCAGGACAGCCACCAGCAACACCTACCAAAGCACTAGCTCAGGTGCGCAGCAGTGGCCTTTGACAGGGCAGCCAGCATGGATGCATGCTGCAGCGCATGCTCAAGCCCTGGAAGCTGGCCAGCACGGCAGATGCTGCTCGGCAGTGGACACTTGCTGCAGAGTCAGCTGGAAAGTGGAAGGCCTACCATTGTTTGATAGCAGCTGCCTGTGCTGCTAGATGGGGGCCTGCAAATTGCAGGACGCATCTGCCTGCACCGGAGGTTCTCGCATTGCAAATAGCACCCTCAGTCACCCACTTGCCTACAGGGGGCGCCTCCACAGCGGAGCTGGATGCCACAGCCACGCTTCACAGCCACACCAAGGCAGTCACCCCTGCAACAGCAAGTGAGTCTACATGTGCTGGACTGTCTAGAACCACACCTGCTGGCCTTCCTGGGAGCCTACGTGCATCCCATCTTAGCGATCAGTGTACTGGGTATTACACCTCAGCCTAGCATTCAAGCTCAGCATCAACAACAGCTCCAAGTCCTGTCCCAGGAACCTTGCGTCCTGGTGCCTGCAGACGTGACCAGCCGCAGCATCAGTAGCCACGGGAGCCTCAGCGGGGAGGAGACCCAGGAACTGCGGGATAAGGTCATTAGCAGCAACACTGCTGCCTTCAGTACTGGTGAGCGCACTTCCATTTGAGCACTTCTGTAAGCATTGGAGTCATGGCACCACTGCTCCCAGATGCGTCTGTCAGCACCGCTGCCCCTGCACAGCTGCCTGTCTTCCTGATGCAATTGCAGCCCTTCTTGTGTAGATGTATATGGCCGCACGACCAATGATGTGGTCATGCCGCAGGGCAGGAGCTGCACATGAGGGGCACACCCTCAGCCGAGCCAACCGTCCAGATCAACAGGAGTCTGATCCGCCCAGTCCAGCGTGACACACACTCCACCTTTGCGTCAGCCTTCAGGCGGGATCGTAGTGTAGGCCCCAAGCGACTGGGTGGGTCTGCAGGCTGATGATGGAGCTCAGAAGTCCCTATGCCAGTGTGTTGTTGCATAACAGCAGTTGACAGGCAGAGCATAGAACAGCCCCTGTTGAGCCGGCAGCCAGACATTGCTGCCACCCTTGGGTACCTGCTATGCGAGGCCGTCTCTGGCAAAGGGCCTCGTGGGTGCTCGAGATTCATCACGACAGGGGTTTTGTTGAGCTTGCAGCACTGAGACAGGGAGTGTGCGCCTTGCAGGGCTGGGTGGGACAGCCGCCAGGGTGCGCACGGCAGCCGGCGACACCACCGCACTGCAGCCGCCAGCAGCAGCAGCAGGGGACACCACTGGAGGTGCTGCCTCTAATGCCCTGACTGGCCCCAGCACAGTGAGCGAGGCTGCTAGCAGGCCAGCTGCCCTGGAAGCGGCCACCCAGCCAGCAGCAGGGGCTGCAGAGGGCAGCGAGCTCACTGAGAGCGGGAAGAAGCGCAAGGCGGAGGCAGACTGCTGTCCCTCACTGCTGCTGCCTTCAGCGGCGCCTGGGGGGCTGGGGAAGCGGCGGGCGTCCCCTGAAGGAGAGGTCAGCCTGGAGCTTCACCACAGCTTGCTTTGTCAGGACTGAGGCAGAGGGCAATTTGTCTGTTGCTGTGCTTGCATGTGAGTAAGTGGAGGTTGGTGATGTGGTGGAGCCTCCCCTGCTGTGGCACTGGCCCCTGTCTCACCATTTTAGCATGCAGTCTGGCTGCTTTAGGCCGAGCATCGCCTTGCTGCTGGGTACTGGCACGGCAGACATGAAGCTTCAGCCGTTTACGTTTGCCAACACAGCCTGTGTCTGCAGGTGGCCCGCCTAGAGGCAGTCACAGAGACTGCAGCCAGGGTGCACCCAGGAGCGGCCCCAATGCCTGCACAGGCTGGTGCTGGTGCAGCGCAGTCGGCTCGGGGGGCATCCGGAGCCCCAGCTTCTGCAGCCTCTGATGGCAGGCAGGCAGGGGAGGATGACCTTGAAGAAACCCTGCCCCTGCTGGCTCGGCGTGTGCTGGCAGGGAGGCAGAGTGTGGCGCCAGGGCAGGGGCAGACGATTGCAGCTGCACCCAATCGTCAGGCAAGCACTGTCTGCCCATTGGCTGCGCACAAAGCATAGGCGGCATCCTTTGCTTGCAGCTCATTGGGGCCGACTGCTAGCAAGCGCAGGCAGTGGCGACTAGCTAGCCAAACTGACGATGAATGCCAACAACATGTCCAACAGCAGGTAGAGCCAGCTGCACAAGAGCCAGGCAAGGTTGGGCCACCCATGGGTCAAGCTGAGGCCATCTGAAGCGCATGTCATCAACTCCCACGAGGCCTGCGCAGCAGCGTTGTGTTGCGATGCGCCTTTCTAAATGGCAAGGGGTGCCACAATGCGCCAGGGCAGGGGAACAGGTGTCCAAGCGCCAGGCAACCTGATGAACCTGTTGAATCCTGCCAAGGACAATCAAGGCTTGTTTGACAGAATCTCGTGAGGCTTGGGTGGCAACGCACTGATCACCATTCAAGCCTGGGGTCATCCTCTGGTGCAGCCGAGGCCAGCTCAGGGCTGTTCACACCTTCTTACAATGACAGGGAGCTGCTGGGTGAGACTGCCCTGATTGCTTGCCAAGTGTCCACTATGCTGCAGCCTATACAGGCTGGGCTTCGGCTGCTGCAGGGTTGGCTGCCACCAGCAGGCAGCAATGTGAGCAGACTCGCAGGTGCCCGCCCAGCTTGGGAGGACGCTGACGCCCCCACGCTGCCCCTCAGCAGGCCCATACAGTCAGCTCAGCAACAGGACCAGCAGGCCAGCACAGCAGCACCTGCTGCCAATGGCGCTGCTCTGGCTGCTGGTTTACAGGGGGCAGATGAGGAAACCAGACCCCTCAGCCGGCCGCCAATCTACACCAGGTGCGCAGGCTGTGGGCCACAGCTGTGGGCAGGGCTGCCATTGGGAGTGCTTGCCTACTGGCGCTGCTCCTGCTGCTGGGGCAGACAGCGAGGGACCCAGACCCCTGAGCAGATCGCCAGCCTACACCAGGTGGCAGCACGTGCGTTCGTCCGCAGGGCCACATGGCTCATCTGAAGCATGTGGTGCTCTCATTGCTGGCACAACAGTTCTGGCCTCTGCTTCTCCAGCAGTTGGCATGGAGCAGGCGGCAGGCACCTGAGTAGGCCGCCTTGCACCAGGCAGCAGCGGTCATCCAGCATTACAACACATCCCTGTCACCAGATGGTGGCCTGATCGAGGGGAGGAGGCACATGTTTGGCAGGCGGTTGCCTGTGCTCCCCATTTTCGGGGGTTGCGTGCCTGAAGCCAGAAGAGTTGAGGCCTTGTCAACAATCTGTCACTGTCACATAAGTGAGCATTCATGTGGTGCTTTCATCCGTCCTGAGCTTGCAGTCAGGTGTGCCGCCCTTTGCTGCAGGCCTGCCAGCCCCGCAGAGACACGGGTGCAGCCGGCCAGGCATGAGACCCCCACCAGCAGCCACAGGGGCCCCTCTCGGCGGGCGCCCCCTCTGCCACCCATGCTGTCTGGTGGAGGTCGGTTGTCAGGTGAGAACAGACAAGCACCTTAGCAGGCCCAATCAGGACGTAAACCTGTGATGCACCTTTGGTACCCAACCTTGCACTGGACGACGGAATCACAGGTGCCGTCCTTTGCATGATGCACCTGTTGGCTGCCAGATGCAGGGCAGTTCATCATGGCGCATCCTTGGCAGACATCACATTGCTGTGGTGCAGGTGATGGCAACACAGGCGGTAGATCCAGTGTGCAAAGCATTGGTGCTGCCGGCCAGCAGGTAACACCTTTGCAATGGCGCCCAGACGCCAATGCAGAGAATGCAGGTGCTCAGGGAAGCAAGCCAGCCAGCGCACAGGGGAGGCCGAGGTGGGTCCTCCATGCATTGCAATGGGTGCAGGCCTGGCCAGTCCTCAGCTAGGCTAATATGCTGCATTGCCTGAACGCACTTGCGTACCTGCCTGGTCGGCAGTCAGCACATGGTAAAAATAATGTAACAGTTCAGATCGTAATCAGAATTTGGGGCCTGAGAGTAACTGAGAGCTTGTGCATGCAGGCAGCCTCTGGCGCAGATCGCTGCTGTGCCAGACCCAACGCCTGTGGAGCCCAGCAGCAGCAAGGTGCAGCAGCATCAGCCCCAAGCGCATGCACCTGCACGCTCCAGCCAGGCAACAGCACAGCCAAGCGGGCCCCAGCAGCGCCATCAGGTGCCGCCAATGCGGCAGCCTGCCCAGCCTCAGGTGCAACGCATGGCACAGTTTGCATGGCTGGGCCACTTGGGGTGCCTCAGAGGCTGCGATCAGGCTCTGCATGTGTCTGCAGGTCCATCTTCTCAGGTGCATCCTGGGAGGAGCCCATGGCCCATTACACGACACTGTGTGCATGGCTGGGGTGGACGACGCTGTAGCATGCATAAAAGAATGCTCTGGGGTCTCTTCCAAGGAGGGTCTCTGCATGGCTGAGCTGGCTCATGCTGCAGTGTGTGGAAGAAGACAGGTCCTGGGATTGTCCAGGCAGCCTGCATAGCTAGGCTGCATGCGACTGCCTTTGGACCTCGACTTTATATTCTTTGTGGCCACAGGTGCAGCAGCCACAGGAGAGACAGGCACAACAGCAGCGGCCGCCTCAGCTGCAGGGGCAGCAGCGGCGGGTGCGGGAGGACGAGAACACGGTCATTGTTCGAGGGACACGGTACACCAAGCTGGAGTGCGTGGGGCGGGGAGGCAGCAGCAAGGTCTTCAAGGTATGCAGCGTAATGAATTTCTGCTCATTGATCTGTGATAGGGGCCCAAGGTGCACCAAAAGCGACTGCTGAGGTGGGAGGCAGCAGCAAGGTGGGCATGGTGT
Organism: Asterochloris erici; assembly: GCA_019693375.1. Lineage (NCBI taxonomy): Eukaryota > Viridiplantae > Chlorophyta > Trebouxiophyceae > Trebouxiales > Trebouxiaceae > Asterochloris > Asterochloris erici. Next base: position 73,333 of record JAAMXJ010000206.1, read on the forward strand.
GGCCGATGGAGTGTGGCCAACTAGGACTAGATTCTGCAACTGCACCCCACCCAGGACGAGATGTTGGTGCTGTCTCAGAAGCTGCAGCACTGAGCCAGTTGATGAAGAGGGCAGCAACTCAAAAATGATGCTGTGCGCCCGCGGCAGCACTGCAGGAATGATGATGATGTCTGGATCCCAACAGCGTCTTGCCATGAGTGGCTGGCAACTTGTTTGCCTGAGGTTTTCCTTGAGCTGCTAGTTGTCGATGGATGTTCTCAGACACTTGCTGCAAACATTGGCTCCAGACACTGAGGCATAGTCTCTTCTGCACAGGTCCCAACATCCCACAGCTTGAGCTCTGCTGCAGGTGATGGCGCCAACTCGCAAGATCTATGCGCTCAAGCGCATCAAGCTGCAGGGACGCGACCGTGAGGCTGCCAGCGGCTTCATTGATGAGATCACGCTGCTGCAGCGGCTGCAGGGGTGCCAAAATATCATCCAGCTCATCGATGCAGAGGTGGGCCAGATTAGCAATGGGTGGGAGCCCACCATGGTGTAGCTGACGCGGTGTCTGTCACATGCCGGCCAGGCTGTGCATGGTATGCTGCATGATTCCTGAAAAGCTTGAGGCAACTGCAGCAGGTTGATTTGTTGTGTTCACCTCCCAACACGGCTCTTGCACTTGCAGGTCCTGCAGGCTGAAGGCACCATCTACATGGTGTTGGAGTACGGTGACATTGATTTGGCACGCCTGCTGGCTAAGCACGAGCAAGCTCGCAAGGAGGGCGGTGGAGGCGGGGAGATTGACGAAAATTTCATCCGCCTGTACTGGCAGCAGATGCTGCAGGTTGGGTTTCACAGCTGTGGCATGACTCACAGCTGTGGAGCAATGCTGCGCCAAGCAGCTGCAGGCAGGATGCACACATCAACAATGGCTAATGTCTTGGGAGCGCCAGACAGCCTTACAAAGCAGACCGGCCAGGTTTCGTCCCGTGCTTGGTCATTGCTCTGCTGCAATGCAGCTGACTCAACTCCTGCCACCAGATGCACTACTGTCCTGCTGCAGGTGTGCATGGCACTTGAAGAGTGTCAGGGTCATCTCAGCTGCTGCTGTCATCCCATTCTGCCTCAAAGAAGCCACGCCATCTGGTGCATTCTCTCATGCCGCCCTGCAGGCTGTGCACACCATTCATGAGGCACGCATTGTGCACTCCGACCTGAAGCCGGCCAACTTCCTGATGGTGGAGGGACAGCTCAAGCTGATTGACTTTGGCATTGCCAAAGCCATCAGCAGCGACACCACCAGCATAGCACGGGAGAGTCAGGTGAGGCGCATTGACCCTGCTTGCCACAGCAAGCTTGCAAGCCCTGCAGGGGTTGCGGGGGCTTCTGAGGGCCAGCATGCTCAGATGCTGCAGAATTTGAGCCCTGCCTGAAGGGGCATGGCTGGTGCTGCATATCTAACAGCTCGAGAGAGGTCACCCAATGCTGCTGCAGGTTGGCACGCTCAACTACATGAGCCCAGAGGCCATCTTGGGAGGCTCAAACAACATCAGGGGTGCCCCTCCCATGAAGGTCAGACTTCATAGCGTCATGCTGTTCATCAAGCTGACATGAGAGCTTGGCATGCCAAGTCAGCATTCTGCATGCTGCAGAGCACAGCATGACGACATTATCGGCTGTACTTCAGTGCAGTCCTGAGCATTATGCCATAGCCAGCACCAGCCCAGTCCTTGAGGTCTATCCTGTATGCCGGGATAGTTATCATGGTGCAGGCCAAAACCACCCTGAACAAGCCTTCTCCGGCTGCAGGTGGGGCGTGCGTCGGACGTGTGGAGCCTGGGGTGCATCCTGTACCAGATGGTGTATGGCCACACCCCATTTTCAGCGCTGGCCTTCATCCAGAAGATGCACGCCATCACAGACGATAAGCACCGCATCACATTCCCGCACGTGCGCAACGCCGCCCTGGCCGACACCATTCGGCGCTGCCTGGACAGGAACCCTCGCACACGCATAACCATGCAGGTCAGCACTTCCTGCAGCACAGCGTCTGGAGAGGGTTGGCACCTGCCCATCATCCATGCAGCGCCCTTTGCAGTGCTGCATCCATCTGTCAGAAGGGTGCAGAAGCACTGCAGATGGTTGCATCCGGTGCTGCCAGGACAGGAGGCCCCTTGCGCGCATGGCCGTGCAGGTGAGGCACTTAGTGCTGCTGAAGGCAGGCTGCCTGTGCCCTGCAGCTGGGGTCATGCCGTAGACAAACAGCAGACTCAGCGTTGTGCTGTGCTGGCCATTCCAGAGACCTAGTTGCTGCTGCACATTGTTTCGCAGGTGCATCCCTTGATGGCACTGCAAATCAGCAAGACTGTAGTCAGAGCCAGGTTCAAGCTTGTCTGCAACCCTGACCGCAACCCCCAGCCATGCCCTTCATGCCAGGCAGCCAGCCCTGCATGAGTGCTGCCTGTGCCTCCCCGCGAAGCCACCTCAGCAAGTGAACGCCCTGAAGAGTGCCACAAAGCAGTGCTCTGCTGCAGGAACTGCTGGAGCACCCCTTCCTGCGCCCGGCTGACAGTGTGGCTGATGCAGCTGGCAAGGTCGGCCTCACCATGGACCAGCTGAAGAGGCTCCTTTTGCAGGCACGCTGCTGCTGGTGTGCCTGTCATGCAGCCAACTGTATGCACAGGGGGCGGCGGCACAGATGCTCGTGTTTCCATGGGAGCAGAAGAGCCGACGGTGCTATAAGTCTGCGCCATCTGGTCAGCGCTGCCCCATCCTGAGAAAACCTTCTTGAGAAACAGGCAGCCCCTGATGACGCTGTCTTCTGCCTGGAAACAGGGACAAGTGCTGGGTGCACAATGCCACCGGCACAGCATTCTGCTGAGTAGTGCTGCGGCCTCAGAGCAGCCTCCCCACCTGCAGCCCCTGAGCTGCTCGGCATCCTGCCCTGCCGCAGTCTCTGAGCTGTTCAGCCCACCCTGCTGCAGGTCTCCCAGGCCAGCGCGTCTGGTGCTGACCTCGACACCCTGTCTGAAGAGCTGTTCCGGCAGCTGTCCACTGGGCAGGCCCCCAACCTGGGAGCCCTCATGCTGCCCCCTGCCGGAAGGGCAGGGGGCGGCAGCAGGGCTGGCAGCAGCACTGCTGGCGGCCCTGGGCAAGCCTCAGCCTGGCCCGGGGCTCAGCCCAGCCAGGGTTCAGCCGCCAGGCAGCAGCACCACCTGCAGCAGGCTGCTCAGGCCATCTCGGCCGCTGCCAGTGCAGCAGCTGCATTTCAGGTGTCAGGGTTGCAGCCCCAGCAGGGGAGCACCTGTGAGGGAGGTGATGGGTTGCCAGGCAGCTCAGCTGCTGCAGCACAGCAGCAGCCAGGTGTATTGCAGCCTCAACCGCTGCCAGCTGCCCGGCCGGCACAGCTGCGGGAGGTCCATGGTAGCAATATCCAGCTGACGGAGGTGAGCCCATGTGAGTGTGTTGTTAGTGCGCAGGCTGGAGTGCGCTGGATTGAGGGCGCAGCAGTGAACAGATGGCTCCCTTGGTGTTTCCAGCATGGGGCTGTCAGGCTGCGTGTCCACAGAGAATCAGCTGTCACCTGCTGGTTGCTTGACATGCAGTCTCTGCTGTGGTCCAAGAGATGAGAAGGTGAGGGATGAGCTGCTGCTGCAGGCCCAATTGCGGGCAAGGGCAGCCAGGCTCAAGCCTGTGGAGCCTGCTGCTGCAGACCAGCAGGCGCAGGTCAAGCATGCCGACGGGCTGGTGGCAGCCCTGCAGCAAGGCTTGGCCAAGATGGCAGTCCATTCAATAGCTTCTGACAACACAGGCGGCACAACTGTGCATGGAGAAGAGCCCACGGATTTCACCATGTGAAGCGAGCCTCTGCATTGAGTAGTCAAATGCATGTGAAGTGATGCGTTCCACGATGGCGCAGCCTATAAGTCCAAGTCTTCCTTGACGAGTCCGCTCAAGACGGCCTGTGACAAACCACAACTGCAGCAGCATGTGGGCCCTCTCTACCCTCTGTTCAGTGTGTCAAGCACTGACCATTTTCTTCATCTGCTGGGTGAGCGATCCACTGGCGTTGCGTTTGCTTCATGACAGGCGGTGTTGTCGGGACCTCTTCAGCTTCGTATCCAGGCCAGGCTTACTTGCCTTTTCACCATATGCATGGCGCATCACCACCAGAGCTGCTGCCCCTGCCTTGTTGCAGTTCTTGTCATATGGTCTCAACCTCCAAGCACGCTGGAGGTATCGCCGCATCCCTGGCCCCAGCCCCACATTTCTCAAGGGAAACCTACAAGAGGCAAGCTTCTCTCTTGGCACGTGCAGCAGCATGCTCCAAAGCTGCTGTAGCCACTTCACATCTCACTGGGACGCTCAACCATCAGAAAAGAGCATTGCCAAGGGGAGCAGCTCAGCATGCCCAGTCAGCCAGTACAGCTTGTGCTGATGTGGCATGCTGTGGCAGTCTGCCGGAGTGAGCTCTGCATGTGGCAGTGACTGAGCTGCTTGCCTGGCCCTGCTGCAGCTTGGCATCCCTGTGCGGAGCCATGACACGCTCATCAGGTCAGCAAGAGCATGCCTGCAAACAACTCTGGGGCTGCAGGTCATTCTCACTCAAGATGATGATTGAACAGTACTGTACAAATGCCTGCAGATGGTGCAAGAAGTACGGCCCAGTGTACAAGTTCTTCTTCGGCACAACGCCTATTGTAGTTGTCACCGGTACGGTCTCTCAGGACTCATGCTAATTGCTGAGGTTTCATGCGTGGGGCCCCACTGCAGCAAGTTGCTGGCTTGCTGGCTGCAGACCCAGAAATCATCAGGCTGATTGGCACCAAGCTCTTCACGAAGTTCTACAACAGGTGAGCCTGCCTGCTGCATGCTCAGGACAGCGCTCCCTCACTGCGGCCTGCTGCATCAGCTCAGTGTGCTTGACCTGCAGGCCCTATGGCGCCATTCGCTTCAGCCATGGAGAACAATATTACTTCACGGAGTCAGGCATCCTGACCCTGAGGTGAGGACGGGCAGCTGCTTTGCCTGGCAGACCTGATCTGGCATTCATTGCTGGTGCACACCGCGGCAGTTCCCATGCCGTGCAGCCAAGTGAGGTTTCCTGTAGGGCCTGAATCGCTGTGCAGAAGTGGCTTCGTGCTGCTGTCCCAGTCGTTGTCACCAGACAATGCTGATGCCTGCTGCTTCTGACCTGAACCCTGGCCATCGATGGGCAGTATCATGCGTGGTGACCATAGGAGCAGGGGCTATGCTGGCATCTGACTGCTTGGCAGTCCACAGACTACAACTGCATGCTGCACACAGGGCTTCAAGACAGCCCGCCACTGCACACCTGTACGAGCAGGTTCAGGGCAGGCGCCTTTGCATCTGTGAGCTCTTGTGCCACAGCAGGATGCCGCCACCAGACGGCCACTACCGGCTGACATGTCCTACTCTTCAAGTTGCATCCGCCTGCAGGTGCAGGGCCTGGGGCGTGTGCTCCAATGTCTGTGGCCAGAGCAGGACGTGGCCACTAATGCCAGCCCTACAGGAGTGATTTCACCAGTCTGCTGGCCTGCAGGAACAAGTTCTGGGCGGGCATACGTGCCGCCTGCGAGCCCATGTTCCAGAGCAAGATGCTGCGGACCTACACACCCCTCATGCACCGCTCCCTGGACAAGCTGCTGGACAAGCTGGAGCAGCATGAGGGACCCATCAATGCAGGCACAACGCTCGGGGCCATGACCATCGAAGTCATAGGTGGAACAGCCTTTGGGTGAGTGACGAGCCCTCAGGTCACTGGCAGGACAGCTTCGGTGCAAGTGAGCTGCAGGCGGTGTCTCCGTGCAAGCGAGCTGCAGGCGGTGTCTCCGTGCAAGCGAGCTGCAGGCGGTGTGTTCGTGCAAGGGTGTGCAGTCAGCGGTGGTGCCTCTGGCAGCGCGGTTGATGTCATTTTCGGCAGCAGCCTGGAGTGAGCTTCAGCCTGTGCAACCCTGTGTTGCAGAGGGCGCACAGCTCTTGTGATGGGCAGTGCACAAGGTTGGCAGCACCAACCGGGGTGCATTGCCGCTGGGACATCTGACCGTATGAGTTCAGAACTGCACACACAGCCTGAAGACGGTCAGTAGGCAGCTCTGTGTGCTCCACTGCTCTCAGAAAGCCGCCTGCGCTGTCTGCAGGGTGGACTTTGATGCGCAGGGCAGCCAGCACAATGAGATTGTGGGGCACTCCCAGGTCATCTTTGCGCCAGCAGCCGGCACCGGGGAGAACAAGGGCACAGCAGCCAAGAGCAAGGCTGGCAAGCAGCACAGCCGGGGCCGGGGGTGGAGCATGAAGCTGCTGATGGTCCTGTTCCCTATGCTGGCGTGAGTATTGCAGGCACTGGTGTCTCTGAAGCTGTACTTGCAGCTGTCTGTTGGCATGCAGGCTGAATGGTGTTGATGCTTTTCTTCTAGCACTTGTACAAGTGTTGCAGGCTCTGCTGTGTACCTTTGTTCTGCATGTGCCTGCTGTGATGTGCGGCGCTGGCATCAGCAAGGCGCAGGTGCTGGGCTGCTTCTACACATGCATGGGTGCTGCCATCAGCTTCCATGGGGCAGCGCTCTTCTGCATGCTGGGCACCGGCAGCTGTTGTTGCTTCCTTGGCATGCCCCCAGCCATGGAAGGCGGCCCTCTGAATGCCGGCTGCAGCCCACAACCACCTCTGAGAGCATATAGCACTGCAGGAAGCTCTGCTTCACGGTGCAGGGGCTTTTTCTATCGCATCACTGTCATCATGGGCCAGGAGGCCATTATGAGGCTCACGGATGCCCGCGGCTATGTCGTGGGCACATCGCAGGTCAGCACTTGAGACTTTATGGATGCTCTGTGGCTGGGCCTGCTTCCACTTGAGCTCGCGTGCACCCATGCCAGCGCCGTGCGGTATATGTTTTCCAAATGTTGCTCAAGCCCATCTGGCTCTGGAATGCGCTGTGTCAGTTTGTCTATCTCCTGGCTGCCCTGGGCTGGAAAGGTGATGCTGCAACAACATGGCTTTTCTGAAGCGTTGTGCTGCCCTGTCATGGCAGCCCTGTCTGTTTCCTGACCTCAGTTGCAGCTGGGCAGCTCACCCTTGATGGGTTATGCAGGTGCTGCTGAGGAATGCGAGAGCAGCAGCGGCAGGGCGCAAGGCAGCAGAGGCAGACTCCAGCGAGCACTGCAACAGCGGCAGTGGCCTGGATGGTGATTGGCACAGCACCGGCAGCAGTACCGGCAGCAGCACCAGCAGCACGGACAGCGCTGCCAAGGCTGGCGCATGTCATGCTGTCAATGCCTCCTTGATGACCAAGCAGTCTTCAGGTGGGATGTAAGTCAGCACACAGCAGGCAGTCCTGTGTCTTGTAGTCCCATGCTAGTGCTTGTGCATGGAATGATTGCAACCTGCCCTGCGCCTCCGTTCTTCTGTGCCCTCAGTGCGTGCACGCCATTCAGAGCTCCTGATACATGCTGTCCCCTCAATGCAGCACGCTGTGTCCCTTACAGCAGACACCATGTGTGCAGCAGGCAAGGGCGACGGGGGCAGGGAGCAGCCCATGCCCAGCTTCATCGACCCCAGGATGAAGCCCTCACGCCTGAACCCGGATGCCTGGCTGCTCCGCAATGCTGAGAAGATGTATGCGGGCAGCAAAGCAAGGGGGCACCGCAGCTACGCTGACAAGGTGCGCCTCATGCTCTGTTCGATGATCCTGGGTGTGGGCTGCAGATACTGAGCATCACCTGGCCTTTATTGGTGAGCTTGGCGGCATAAGCATGCGAAGCACCTCAGCCAGGGCTCATCATGAAGGTCCTTAGCTATGTGAATAAGCTGTGCTTGGCTTGAATGCTAGACCCTCCCAGATGTGTCCTCACACTGCCTGCGTCCAAGCCTGCTCTCATGGGTGCTGCAAGCAATGTTACCTGTGATCACACTGGTGCACTTTACGCAGCGCAGCCTGCCTGTTCATCTGCAGCAGGAGCAGAGGTCAGTGGTGGCATTGCCATGGCATGCACATGGCGCCGCCTTGGTGATCCTCAACATCACTTTTGCAGGAGGACAGCACATCTGGCAGCAGCATCTTTCACTTGGTGCTGGTGCCCCTGCAGGTCCCTCGGGAGTACAGCTTGTTCAGCCAGCTCATGGACGCCAGGAACAAGGAGACGCAGCAGCCCCTGTCTGACCTGGAGATCTGTGCCCAGACCTTCACCCTCCTGCTGGCAGGTGAGAAGGGCAGGGAAGGCACCGCGGTCTGCTTGATTCCAGCCAGCAGATGCCCCTACATCTCCATCAAGTGCAGGCTTTGGGTGGTGCCGGTGTTCTTGAAAGATCAGACCTGCTGGCCAGCATCATACTTATCAATGCAAGATCGCAACTGCGACCTTCCACTGCAGGCTTGTTGCTCTGCTGGCAGCCCAGCTTGATGGCGCGCATCTACACAGGCTTGAAGACCACCAGTGATGCCCAGGCTGCTGCACCCAGCCTGCATCATCCTGCACAGGTCACCACGGCGCCCGCCTGTGAAGCCGCCCCCACCATGTCACTTGTCATGCACAGGCATCACCTGTGCTGCCCTCACCTGCAGGCTTTGAGACCACCAACACCGCCCTGGGCTACTGCCTGTACGAGCTTGCGCGCAACCCCGAGGTGCAGCAGCGCCTGCTGGCAGAGGTGGACACCTTTGGCCGGGACAGGCGCCCTGAATTTGACGACCTCTCCAGCTTCCCCTACACTGAAGCAGTGTTCCAGGAGGGCCTCCGGATGCACACCATCGTCACGCCCCTGTATGCGCTGGTGAGGAGTCCTGCCAACTGTTGTCTGCTAGGTAAATTTGATGCTGCTGGTGCAAGTGGTGGGCTGCTGGTGCCCAGTTGCAGGACTGCTGTCATTGCCTGGCTGCATGAACCTCACTCCTGAGACAAGCCTCCTCATGGGCTGCGCCTGCCAGCCTGCATCAAATGGCCGCTCTTTCCATGCACATTTCCTGTTTGGCCCTTGAGTTATTGCGGGGGGGCGGGCAGAGTGGGTGTGTGGCCTGCGCGCTTGGCTGCCAGGCCTCAGCCCCTGCCTGGCTTCAGACCGGGAGGCGCAGCACCATTAGGCCCTGAGGAGCATGTCCACCCCTGCCTGTGCTCCTTGCTGACCTGCCTATCTGACTGCCTTGCCTGGCCCCTCCTAGGCATTCTTGGCCGCCCATGTGAGCCAGTGTGTGACAACAAGCCAGGATGGCAGCTCCCTGCCTGTGTGGTCCTTCAACAGGTTGCCTCTCATGTGCTGTGTGGTGGCTGCAGGCTCGGGAGGCTGGCGAGGATGTGGACCTGGGAGGCTTCCATATCCCAAAGGGCACCAGGGTCTGGCTAAATGTGCGGGGCATGCACCTGGATGAGCAGCACTTCCCAGACCCCCTGGTGGGCAGATGCTCTGGCTGCTGCCTTACTTGCATGATCAAGCCTCTGAATCTGGGTGGGATACGGGCAGGTGCGTCATCCTGAGGCGTGTGCCTGGCTTGCTGCCTCATCCTGTGACCACTTCATGTAGCATCCGGCAGGGGGCTGGCTCGTGCTGTGCATCCCCATTAATAGCTTGTACTGCCAAGGACTGCCTTAGGCTTCGCTGACATCGGACCAACCCCCTGCAGGTCTTCAAGCCAGAGCGCCACATGTCTGGGCACCCAATGGGGCCCGAGTCCCGGCACCCCACCGCCTTTGCTCCTTTCGGCGTGGGCCCCCGCAAGTGCATTGGCTGGCGCTTTGCCATGGAGGAGGCCCTGCTCACCCTCGTCATGCTGCATCAGAAGTTCTATTTCACCCTGGATGCCGCCCACCACCCCTCGGGCAGCCAGCTGCAGTACCTCTCGGCTATCACCCTGATGCCACGTGGTGGCATCTGGCTCAAAGCTCATGCAAGAGGCAGCCCCACCAGCGAGGCAGCTAGCTAGTAACAGCACTGCCCAGCCCCTTTTTGCTCAAATGCCCACTTCTGACAGCAGAGAATGGTGTGTAAGACCAGTACTAGCCATATTGGCATGTGTGCACCATCTTCGAGCCCCAGTCATAGCCATAGCCCATGCCTGTTCCCGCTTTGCAGTGCTGCTGACCGTCAGCAAACTATGTTGAGGAGCCATAGACACGTTTTTCCAGTAGCATATGCACTAGCCGTACATTCAAACAGCAGCATGGAGAAATGTCTGAAGTGCCATGATCACAGGCTCCCACTGATGAGTTGAGGGTACACAGCGCAAGTGCTCAAGCTCATCAAATGAGCAATTTCTGACTTCTAAACTCGCCACAAGGCGGTGCGGGCAGGGGCGCCACAATGACGTCAGCTCATTGAAGTGGCGCCCACTGATTGTTGCTGTTGCAGCAACAATGCACAGGCCTACTTCTGCTGCTGCTTGTGCTGGTACTGGTACATGTGGGGCGCCGCCTCTGGCAACCAGTCGGGCTCGATTGTCATCACGTCTGTGAGCTCATACCACCCCGACTGGGACTGCTGCACCTGGTAGAACAGCAGCCACTGCGGCTTTGTGCGCGCCAGCACCGATTGAAGGCCTATACGCAGCTTAACATCTGCAGAGGAAGGAGACGCACAGCCACTGAGCAAGCGGCTGGAAGATGCACAGCCCTGTCATTGCCAATGCTTTGAAGACAAGTGCAATGTCATGACCCACCCGAGCAGTGCTGCATAGCCTACAAAATGAGCACTGCAGGTGGGCAGCGCTGCCCGAGGTGTGCCCTGAATTTAGCAGCAGAAGCAGTGCAGGTGCCCCACCTTTGCCAGAGCTGCGCAGCAGGGTGTACACATTGGAGCCTGCGTCGCCCATGTTGAGGTGGTCGTAGGATGTGCTTTCATACCGCACAGCGTTGGTGAACAGGCCAGCCGTCAGTGCCCGGCGCACTCTGTCTAGCTCGTCCTCGCAGGACACCCACTCCAGGCCCAGGCGACTGCACAGCACCAACACAAGAAGCTGGAGCTCTGCAGCACATCAGCCCTCCAAGACAGTGGGCAGGCTGCTGCATGGCAGGCAACACAGCAGTCACACATCGAGCTGCTTGTGCATACTTGTATCTAGAGCCATGCTGCAACGGGAGGCAGACACCATGCACAGAAAGCAGGCAAACGAGGGCACCTGGCAGCTCGCACACGGTGGCTTTATGGAAGCGCAGCACTGCGCTGCTCACCTCAGGATGACCTGGAACTGTAACTGTGGCCCATTGCTGGGTTCTGCCTTAGACAGGCACAGTACTCAGGCCGCCTGGAGTCCCTGCAGAAGTTTGAGGAACGCAGGGATGGAGCGATGGCCCCATGCAGGCCCTGCTGTCACCTGAGGTGGCGCTGCAGCTGCGCCCTGATGTCGCCTGCCCGCAGCAGGGTCCTGTGGTTGACCATGTTCTGCTGGCTCCACTTGCGGGACCTGCCAGCCTCCTCCCACGCCCTCCAGACGTTCAGGAAGGTGATCAGGTCGCCCTCTGCCACAGCAAACCTGCACACCAGGCAGACACTGTCGGTGCTGCCGCTCCTGCACATTCCTGCTGCCTAGCCACTCCCACCCGCGCCAACAGAACCTCAAGCTGTCTCTTTAGCAGCAAGAGCAGCGTGCTCCCAGCATGCACCGCACCAACCTGGCACAGATCAAGCTGGTCCAGAGACAGCTGTGAATGAGAGTGCCCTCGAGAGGCGAGCAGAGCAGGGCCTGCTGCATCCAGCACTGTGCCTCCCCGCCTCTCACAGCGACTGTGAGACACCCTCACGCCTGCAGTGCTGCTCAGCCAGCAGGCAGCGCAACCAGCACACCCCCGGCAGCAGGAGCGTACACACACCCACACACCTGGCCTTGACTGCCTTCTTAAGCACACACGCATACACACACCTGGCCTTGGCTGCATCCAGGGCCTTCCTCTGGCCTCTGCCCGCACCCCAGACGTGCTGCACCCCCAGCAGGGCCACAATGGTGGCCACCTCCTGGCTGCAGGCCAGGGTGCCGGTGGAGGCCACCAGGGCGCGGGCCAGGCGAGGGTCCACGGGCAGCTCTGACATGTTGAACCCCAGGGGGCGCGTCAGCCTGCAGGCATCCGAGGAGGCCCTCGAGTGTGCTGGCTGCAGATATGCACGCCGGTCCAAGTTGTCAAGCTTAAAGGTTGCGTCAGCCTGCAGGCACCCGAAGAGGGCCGTTGACTGTGCTGGCTGCAGGAATGCATGCCAGGCCATGTCTTGCAGCCCAGATACTGCGTCAGCCTGCAGGCACCTGATGAGGCTCTCGAGTGTGCCGGCTGCAGGAATGCATGTTAGGCCAATGCTTGCAGCCCAGAGACTGCGTCAGCCTGCAGGCACCCGGGAGACGATGCGGCGCTGGCTGCAGGAAAGTCTGCTGGGCAACTTTGTGTCGCCGGCAGCTGGGCCCCACGGGAGAGGGGTGCCAGCCTGCCCTGTGCAGGCACCAGCTGCCACAGCATGCCTGCAGGGGCAGCATGTAGCAGGCCAGTGTCGCACCTGTGCTAAGGTGTGTGTGCGTGTCCAGGGGCCTCGTCCTGTGCACCCACAGGGCCCCGGTGCTCTCCTTGAGTCATGCCGCCAGAGCCTGATAGCACTGCCAGACATTGTGCAATCTTCCCTGGAAGGGGTCGCCTTCACCAAGGCCCCTCACCTGGCATCCTCCCCCAGTGCTCCCAGCGCATGCAGCAGCTCCAGAGCCCGCACCATGGCCTCTGCTGGGGGCGGCGCCAGCCACTCAAACTGCATCATGTTGTCGATGCCCAGCGCCTTCAGCTGCAACACAGTGCCGGCCAGCTCGCTGCGCTGCATCTCAGGCACCTGTGAGCACAGGGGCAACTCTTGGTCATGTCCACAGCTGCTGAAACTCAGTGCAGCCAGGACGCCATGGCAGTGGACGGCTGCAACAGCAGACCTAAGAAGCAGAGATGCACCCTGGGAGTGCAGCAGGTTGCAAGCTGCGACAGCAGGCATCTGCTGCTTGCTGATTGACAAGCATGTGCAGGGAAGGTGGAGGCCGGTGTGCCTACAGTTATTGCTGGCAGCCCCATGAAGGCCGCCTCTGTGCAGAGCCTGAAGCAGAACCCTGGGCGCACGCGACCAGCACGACCTGCAGGCATGAGCAACATCTTTAGATGATGTTCATATTGTGCAGAATGATACCAATCTTTGTGAAGGGCAGCATGGCCAGTTGTCACATCAGCCCTCCAGGTCTCACCATCTGCCAAGCCCCTCAGATTCTGCCAAGCAGCACTCACGCGCTGATGCAGTGTGCCTACCAGCTTCGCTTGCTTCAGCTCAAGATGCTGACCACAGGCCAACGGTCACCCAGTGCTCCTGCCATGCACTGCTGCATGCTCGAAGAGCAGCACAGGTTGCACAGGCTGTGCTGCGGCATCACTGTGTTGCAGCTGCAGGCAATTCCATCCTGCCTGCACAGAGCAGCACCAGCTGCAGCCCCACCTGCTCGCTGTGCTGCACTGGCCTTGCTGATGGGGGCTACCAGCAGGGACTCCAGTCCAGTGATGGGATTGTACACTCGCTGCTTGGAGAAGCAGCAGTCAATCACAAAGACCACGCCCTCCAGGGTGACAGACGTCTCTGCAATGTTGGTGGCTGCAATCACCTGCACAGCACAAAGTCTGCTGGGGAGAACTCAAGCGGGGCCCTCCTGGTGGCTGCAGCAAAGTGAACAGCATGATTGATGTGGAGGACACCGATTCATGGTAGACTATGTGGCTGCACCTTAATGGCTTTCAGGGCACAGGATGCAAGGTGACACCCTGACAGCCACCGAGCAGAGCCCGAAGCTGCTTCCTGGGGCTCTACCAGCGGGACGCCCTTGCTGCAGCTTGCGGCTTGTGGCTTGCCCCACCTTGCGGTAACCCCTTGGGGCAGGCTCAAACACCTCCAGCTGATGGGCAGCAGGCAGGCCAGCATACAATGGCACCGGCATCAGGCGCAGGGCGCCCTGCGCCCGCCGCAGCTTGCGGGCTTCCTCCTCCAGCAGGGAGACGGCGCCCTCGCACTCCTCCTGCCCTAAAGCAGGATGAGGGGCGTTCAGTGGAGCGTTCCAGCAGCTGAGCCTTGAAAGGCAGCCCAGAGGCCTGTCCTGCTCAGCAGGGAGCCTGCGCTGGCCCAGTCTGCCAACCGACAGTGGGCATCTGACTCTCCACATGCCGCCTGCAGCTGGCCGATGGGCTGATGCTCCTGCTTGTGGGACGGCAAAGACCTGTGGATGCCCAGCGAGCATCGCGTATGCGCCTCTTGTGGCTGGACAGGGCCCCATGCCATGCGGCCGGCACATGGGTCAGTGCATGACATCCTGGCCGCCCAGTTGGAAACTGCCATGAAGGAGCTTCCTTCTGATGCTTCAGGCAAAAATGCGTCTCCCTTAAACAGCAGCCCTGCCACCCTAAATAGCTGCCCCTAGGGTCAGGAGCACTGAGTGGCAGTGTGGAGGCATATGTGGGCAAACCCGAGTGAGCGAAGCCTCCCTGTTTTCCCTTGAGTACCCTGGGTGCACACCCTGGCAATCACTGACACATCGTCACCTGTCAGGAAGATCAGGATGTCCCCTGGCAAGTCGTCCTGGTGCAAAGTGACGGCTGCCTCCACAGCAGCCGTGACGTAGTTGCTCACAGGCTCCTCTGCATAGTGCACCTGCAGGCGCCGTCAGCACGGCTTGCTGGCGAGGCCAACGCGAGGAGGCCCACAGATGCAACCTTGTCTTGCCTGCACTGCTCAGGCAGTACGCGGTAGATGATGGGGTCAGGCATGGAAAACATGCCAGACAGCAGCTGCACTTGCCCGTGGGACCCTGTGCAGGAGGTCACATGCCTTGCGTAGCTGACAGTGCTGCATGTGGTCCAGGGCATGCTGAGCTGCTGCAGGCAGTTCAGGAGGGTACACGCCAGGCAGCACAGGGGTGCAAGGCTTGTACCCTCCTGCACAGGGTGCCACATGCAGCACTGCCGGCTACACAAACTGCTCAGCCAGCAATCAGCGCATTCCCCTGGAGCCCCCACAGGCGGGTTCCCACCCACCTGCACCCCATGCGTGCGCCCCTGCACTGACAGGATGCCCGGCGTCCGGCTCAGCTGCCCCGCCCCAGGGGCAGCAGCCTGCCCCCTGACTGTTGCTGCGGCAAAGAAGGCTGCCAGCTTCTCAGCCTCCAGGGTGGCCGATGAGATGACTATGCGGAGGTCCGCCCGCCGGCGCTGCACCTTCTTGAGCAGGCCCAGGAGGACGTCTGTGGCCAGGCTGCGCTCATGCGCCTCGTCCACCATGACCACGCTGCAGCAGGTCAGCTCACTGGGGTGGTGGGTCGCCCCAACCCAGCACAACCGCTTTGCCAGCATTCAACCTCCTGGTGGACGGGTTCTCATGGACAGGGGCAATGTCAGCTCACAATCCCCACGGCCAGGCTGTGCCTGTAAGCCTGGTGTATCATAACCGTGCTGCAGCAGGCAGGTGTCAATACAGAAGTCGGCCAGGCTGACAAGCAAAAAGAAATACGGCGTGAGTCGCCTGTGCCAGCATCCCTCCTCTGAGTAGAGGTCCACTACCATACCGCATCGTCAGTGGACAAGCACAATGTAGATAGAACATTGTGCCAGTGACCAGGCTAGGCTTATGAGCTTCATCCACCATGAATACCCTGCAGCAGCCAGCAGTACAATGATGGAGACCCTGTGCAGGCTTACAAGTGATGTGGCCTCGATCCTCTCCACCATGCTGCAGCAGCCAGAAGGCACCTGATGCTGGTGAATTTCAGGCAGCAGTGCAAGCCTAGCATCTCAGGTGCTTCAACATACTCTGCTGGACTGCTGCATCCTTTCAAATTGTATCGGCACTCCTCAGAAACTCAGCGCTCTTTAAGCCCACAGTCTGCTGGATGCTGACGAGCTGTGCCTGGCCATGTGGGGGCAATGTGTCAGCAGCCAGAGCTGCCAGAAAGCAGCGTCTGTGTCAATGGCTGGGGAGTGTCTATGGCAGCAACTGCTGGCAGCAGGTCGTCTTGGCTCAGAATGCATCCCAGCAGGGCACATTGAGGCACCTGTAGCTTGACAGCAACGGGTCCTCCAGCATGTCCCTGATGAGCATGCCGTCCGTGCAGAACTTGATCTTCGTCCGATCCTGCATGCACAGGACGGGTGCATGAGGCCCAGTCGCAAAGCAAACCCCAGTCCTCACCCCCTGGTTGCCCCAGCCACTCCCTGCCTGCTGAGCCATCGAGAGAGCACCTAGCGACGGGTGCTTGTGAGTACAGGCTGACGGTCCCATGCAGCTTGGGAAAGCAGCAGACTGTAGTGGCAGTCACATCTGTCTCCAGCAGAGAGGTGATAGCTGGCAGCTGTCGGGCCCCACCGGCAGCCAGACGGGCTGCCAGCAAAGGTCGCGGGCTGACAGCGCAGGTGCGGCCACCATGCACCTTGGAGCAGACATCCTCGAAGCGGATGGCGTAGCCCACTTCATCCCCCAGGCCTGACCCCATCTCCTGTGCCACACGCGCGGCCACCGTCATGGCTGCCACTCGCCGGGGCTGCGTGCAGGCCACCATGCGCTGCCCTGCATGAGCCAGCCCAGCACAGAGCGGTGTGACAGCAGGCCCTGCAAGGTCTGCTGGGAATCAGATCTGACTGTAGGCTTGCTGCGCTAAGGTGAGGCCAGCGGCAGCAGAATTTGCAACTCCAGTGAGCCATGGATGCTGGATTGGTCCAGTGTGCTGAGGCTGAACACCAGCAATACAGGGTGGGGCTGGCCGCAGGTATCAACAGGTCTCAGGTGCTGTGCTCAGCCTGCCACCTGGAGGCAGTGCTCAAGACCACGCACCAGCAGTCCAGCCTGCCTCATGCAGGTACTGTGGGATCTGCGTGGTCTTGCCGCTGCCAGTCTCCCCCACAATGATGGTGGTGGCATGCGACTCCACCAGCCACAGGATCTCCCGCCTGTGCTGGAAGACAGGCAGGCGCTGCCGCTGGTCCTGGAGGCCCAGGCGCTCATTGCGGTTGTGCACCAGGGCTGTGCTGCCATCGTCTCTGTCAGCGCTGAAAGAGATGCCAAAGGCGCTCTGCAACAGCTGACATGTCAGCGGATGTGCAGAGGGCACATCAACAACTGTTGCCTGTTAAGGATATGTTTGGGGGGTTTACACACACAAAGCTGGGCTGCCACAACTACAAATGCTTCAGGCGTGAAACTTTACCTTTCCATGGGTACCAGGCTTCAAGAAACCTGCCATTCCGGGCTGACATTCACCTTGATGCCATGCAGACACACCACAACACCACTGATCGGCTCTGAAACCAGGTGGTCAAAGGTGTCGTGCGCCCTGTTCAGCAGGCACAGGTGCAAAAGGCTTGTGCACAGTGCTTGACCTGTCCAACAGATCCCCCTTGAGCAGTTGGGCTCTGCCCTAGCACAGGATGGGCATCAAGGTGAACTTTGCGGCACGGTGAAAGTGACAGCTGCTGAGACTGGCTGTCACAGCAGTTGTGTACCTGGATGCTGTGAGCCTGATCATTGTTGGAACTCATGACTGCATACATACAATACTCTGCCTCATGCCTAACAGACACCGACTCAGCATGCAACAACAGTGCCACAAAGCTGAGTGATCTGCTCCAGGGGCTGTCCAAGCTCTTGGCAGACCACGCACCTGGCTGCCTCAAGGAGCAGAAGTTTGAGAACTACTTTGGCAGGAAGATTGCAGTCGATGCCAGCATGCACATCTACCAGTTCCTGGTGCGGCGCTGCCAGATGCCACACCCACCATGCGGGGCTTCCTTCACCTGGTGCACAGTCCAAGACATCTCTGGACGGAGAACCCTGCGGCCTGCAGCTGCCTTCACAAATTCGATCTCTAACTTATGTGCAGTGGAGTACATGTATCTGTACTTCCCAGCCATGTGCGCCTGCAGGTGGTTGTTGGCAGGACAGGGGACCAGATGCTGTCCAATGAGGCGGGGGAGGTCACCAGGTGGGCAGCCGTCCACCCTGGAGGCCAGGGCAGTGCAGGCCCCACAGGCCGCTCCCCCTTTGGGACCTCAGATGTGTGGTGCTTTGAGGGCCTCGCTGCACTGCTGCCACCTGCGGCATGCCCCCCGGCCTGGGATGCCACCTGCTGATGATCTCAGGCGTGCTGGGCACCCCCCGCCTGACGGCCAGCACTTGCCTGGCTGCAGTCACCTCCAGGGCATGTTCTACCGGACAGTGCGCATGCTGGAGAGCGGGATGAAGCCTGTGTAAGCGCACAGCTGCCCTGCAGTCTGCTCCCACTGCGATTGCTTTGCGAGGCATGCACTGCACGAGATGTTCTGCATGCACCGCCAGCATGTGCCTTATGCCTGGGCCTGAACATGCACAGCCGCTGTGCTGCAGGTATGTCTTCGATGGGAAGCCGCCGGAGCTGAAGAAGGAGGAGCTGGGCCGCAGGTGCGCGCCGCTCAGCCCCCTTTGCAGCAGTCTGGGAGGAGAGGTTGTCATCAGCAAGATCGGTGTGACACCTGCAGTGTGGACTCTTGCATTCTCAGCACGTCTGGGCCAGGGGTCACACCTGCTGGGCGCAGGCAGCCTGGGCAGCACATGAATTGAGCACTGGAGCTGCTTGCCTGTTGCAGGCTTGGCAAGCGCACAGATGCCACAGACAATCTGGAGGAAGCAAAGGAGGTTAGTTGGCAGTCCAGGGCCCTTCCCATATCAAGCCTGTCAGCACTGCCCTGCAGGCAGCCTGTTGATCTTGTCTATGGGCAGTCGCCCTGCAATGCAGCCTGCAATGCAGCACTGACCCAGGCCAGCAGTCAGCGCTGCCGTCAGCTGCACCGCATGTGCACCACCAGCTGACTCAAGGCCCGCCAGTATTATGGCTGCACAGCATCTGCCATGCAGAGAGGCATCGCTGTGCATGTGGCCAGGCACCTGAACCTGCATGCCGCTGAGCAGCTCAAGCACATGCCCAGCTCTTGTGCACTGGCGCTCTGTTCACATTCTGTTCACCGGCCTGTGCAACCCTTGCTGTGCAGACAGGGACTGCGGAGGATGTCGCCAAGTACAGCAAGCGCACTGTGCGGGTTACACGGGAGCACAACGATGACTGCAAGCGCCTGCTACAGCTGATGGGCATCCCCATCGTGGAGGTACGCCCAGTAGCTTGCTCTGCAGGTCTGGTGCTGGCAGCAGGGCTGGTCCTCACTGTTGTGCCACAGTGCAGTGGCATGCATGAGCTGCTGATCATGCTGAGATTGTCTGCTACCGGGCCCCTGAGGCTCTGGCTGTCGGGGCTGCTGGTGGCCTGGAGGTGAGATGTCTGCATGCTGTTGCCCCAGCCGAGTCATGCACCCGAGCCAAGAGGTTGCCTTGGCCGAGTAATGCACCTGGGGCAACAAGATGCATCTCCTGCAATCCAGCACACTTGAGCAGGCAGGCCCCTCCCTGCAGGCTCCCTCGGAGGCAGAGTCGCAGTGTGCGCAGATGTGCAAGGACGGCGTGGTGAGCCCTGCAGCATCTTGGTTGAGCTCTGGGGCGGTGCAGGCTGCCTGCATGGTTCCCCTCGCCAGCTTAGGGGTGCACATGCCATGTGCCCACCTCACGATACACCCTGGACAGCCAACTCCAGCAGTCTGGTGCCTCAATATCGACTGCATATTTGCTCAAGCTCTGTGCGAGCACCTCTGTACAAAGCTCTGCTGGTTGCCATGCTGCCCCAGAGTCTAGCCATGTGACACTGCGCCCTGTGCAAGCAGCCGTGCGTCACCTTTGCTGGCTGAGGGCCCTGCCACTTTAGACTTGCTGCCTGCGCAGCACTGCAGTCTGCGCATCCAACAGCGCTAGTCAACAGCCCTGATGCCAGCTCAGGCTTAGTCCTTGTGCAGGCAGACACTTGCAGGGATCCTGCCTGGCTGCTATCCAGGTGTTTGCCATCTCCACAGAGGACATGGACGCCCTCACCTTTGCCACACCGCGGCTGGTACGAAACCTGATGGCGCCTGCAACCCAGAAAGTGTCCATCAATGAGTATGACTACACGAAGGTGAGATGGGTACGCGGCGGTGTTGCCCAGCATGCAAGGCGCACATGTCGTGGCCTGGCCCACAGCTCATACACTATAGCTGCTCAGTGTGCCAGCACAGCCGCTGCTTTCCCTCCCAGTCTTGCTTGCCAGGAGCAGCAAACACTGCCTGGGGTGGGCATGCCCCGTGTGCAGCTGCCCCTGCGCTTGCAGCTGCACCCTGCACCTGCAAGATTCCATCCAGCCAAGCCTCCAAGCAGCAGCAGGACCTGCTGCTCCAGGCGCTCGAGCCTTGTGAATGCACTGCCTCCTGTCTGAGCATGCTAACTTTCATGCCCGCACCACTTCAGGTACACGCATCCCACAGAGTGGAACAACGGGGTGTGCAGT
The DNA here is from genome assembly GCA_019693375.1 of Asterochloris erici. Taxonomy (NCBI): domain Eukaryota; kingdom Viridiplantae; phylum Chlorophyta; class Trebouxiophyceae; order Trebouxiales; family Trebouxiaceae; genus Asterochloris; species Asterochloris erici. Next base: position 93,702 of record JAAMXJ010000206.1, read on the forward strand.
GCAGGTGTTGGAAGGCTTGGGCTTGACACAGGACCAGTTCATCGATCTGTGCATCCTCTGTGGCAGTGACTACTGTGGGACCATCAAAGGTGCGGGAATATCGGTGCTGTGGCCCCCTGGCGCCTGGGCATGCCTGTGGGCCGCTGCAGCAGACAGAAGCACCTGGCGTGCCTTTGCAGCTGGCAAAGGCTGGCACCCTTATCATGCACAGCTCCTTTTGGCAGAGCGATGCCCTGCGCTGCAGCCTGGACTGTCTCACACTGTGTTTCTCTGCTCTGTGCATTCACACCCCCTGGTTGCCTGCAGGCATTGGGGGAAAGAGGGCCATCTCCCTGCTGAAACAGCATAACAACCTGGAGGGTGTGCTTGAAAGCTTGGACCCCAGCAAGTACGACATCCCCAGTCCCTATCCCTACCAGGAGGCTAGGAGGCTGTTCAAAGGTCAGCCAAGAGGCAAAGAATGCCAACTCCCTTGCAGAGACACACCTTGTGTGTCCCCAGCCTGCACACGATATGCCTGTACGCACAGAATGCATGTCACAGCCCCTGGCTGCACGCTTTCTGCTCATGGTGAGGCCCATCTCGGGTGACTTGAACATGTACTGCTGACATTGGGAGCAGCCAGCTGTCCCTGGCTGCGTCCCTGCCTTCTGCACATGTCTGTTGCACACAGCCCCGCATAGTACCAGCACCACTTTCAGCTCACGTGGCATCTGGCTGCATCCCTTCACCCATGCATATGCCTGCAGAGCCTCATGTCATGCCTGCGACCGAGCTGCCTACTCTGAAGTGGGGCTCGCCAGATGAGCAGGGTCTGGTGGACTTCCTGGTCAAGGAGAAGAACTTCAGTGAGGACAGGGTGCGAAAGCAGGTGCAGAAGATGAATGCGTCCAAGGGCAAGGCCGGGCAAGGTGAGGACCGCGCTTGGGTTCAATTTGCTGAGCACAGGCTGCAGACAAGGCTTCAAGATGTCCGACCCTGAGGTGGAGCACCAATGCAGGTGTAGCAAGGAGGGTCAGACAGGGGCTGCGGTTGCATGCAGCTGATCTGCTCGTTTGCGTTGACACCAGCGCGTACTAGTGTGTGGTGCCTGCTGGAACGCTGCCAATACCACGTCTGGCCTGTACCACTGCAGGCCGCTTAGAAAACTTCTTTGGTGCCATCACCACCAAGTCCAGCACAACAGGCAAACGCAAGGAGCCTGAGTCCACGGGGAAAGGCAAAGGGGGTGCTGCTGCCAAAAAAAGCAAGGCAGCAGGCGTTGGCAAGAGCAAAAAATAAGGCAGTACGTGTTCAACAATTTTGAATCATCATACGTCCCTGCACAGTGCAAATGCATGGCACAGTCTGACCATTACTGCCGGTCCCTCTGTGGCACGCGAGTCCGAGGAGGCCTCTCAAACCAGACATCTGCCACATCGTCTGAGCCACTTGGCAATGACAAATCTGGGCGTCTGCTGCGTGGTGGAGTGCGACCTGGCCTCCTGTCACCACCTGCAGTGGCCAGTGTGTCCAGCCAACTCTCAGGGTGGCAGCAAGCCTGTGGCTGACTGAGACAGTCCACCCCACCTGTCTGAGTCCCACTTGCCTGCTTTCTTGCTGTCACTCCCACTGTTGCCCAGCATCTTGCTGGCCAGGAACACCACAAGCAGGCCAGTGCCAATACTGAACAGAAACTGCACAAAAGAGGGGAAGCTGAGGTTGCCTGCGGTTTTGGTATGCAAGGCAGCAGGCACCGGATCGAATGCTCACCCCAACGACACTTTGAAGGAAGCCAAAGGCCACCAGCACCAGACCAGCCTTGACCGCTAGGTTGACCTGCAGACAGGCAGATACCAGTCAGCAATGGTGATCACCAGAGTGTCAAGGTGTATATCATCAGACCAGAGAGAGAGGCGCGACCATCACACCAAGGAAGGCTCAAGCCGTGTCCAGCATCATCTCACTGTGGATCTGTCTATGGTGGCAGGGACAATGTCGCAGGCGACGTCGACCACCTTGTCCACAATGCCATTGGCCACCTGCCATGCCCGGCCAGCCAGCGCAGGCAGATCAGGGCCCTTGACCTGCACAGTAGACAAGGATAGGTAGGGGTAGCAGCTCTTCAGCAGACGGGCTTGCCATTTGCAGATCACAAATATGGATGCACTTGCGCTGCACAGCAGACAGATTCAAGGCCATGAAGCCTGGCAAAGCTTGGGAGCGAGGAGAAAGGCCATTGCGGGCTGTACAGCACAACACGGTATGCCTGCAGGCCTAGCAAGCATGCTATGCAAGCTGCATCCCAGTGCATGCCCCACAGTTGTGAAGGCACACAGAGCTCGCGAGGTGCCGCCTGAGAAGTTCTGGCAGCAGTTGCGCAACAAAGCCCCTTGTCATGGCAAAGAACTGCAGAGGCTCCATGCAGCCCAATGCTGAGCACAGGATGAGGACAGCAGTACATCACAGCGGCAGATGGAGAGGCTGCAACCCCCACCTCTGGGTCATCAGCCAGGCCATAGTCATAATCATCGCGGCGAGCCATCACAGCAAAGCCTGCAGTGCAGCCATGCAGCAGTCACTATGCGCTGCAGTCTTGGGGAGGGGTGTGAGGGCATTGTGCAATGCTTTGTATATGTATACAGGGGGGAGCAGCCCACCTGATGGCTGACGCCTGTCTGGACCCCTGCAGACAGGCAGATCCACAGCATTGACGTTGGGCAGCCACAGAAGGCAGCACTGCGGCGGCAGGCAGCACTGACCTGGACGTGCTCTGCGCCAGCCATGCAGAACAGCATTGCCTGCTGCTGAGCAGCGGAGCTCTGCACCATGACTGACTGCTTTGCTGCGGGGCAGATGGGGCCAAGAAGTACGCTGGGCGCTGACGCTGCGGCTGGCACACCGCTTGGAGTGAGCCTTGCGCCTGCACTGGTCAACTTGAGCAGTGATCAGGCAGAGGCACCAGGAATAGCCACTTCCAGCTCAAGAAGCAGGCTTGGCTCACCAAACCAGGCAGGACCATTGCGGATTTGCAAACTTTGCACTACCTAGGGAGAGCTAGGTGGGGCTGACAGCCTGTCAAACCAGTGCAGTTCGCTGTCCTGGATTCAGCCTAGAAATAAAAAGGGGAGCCACATGGCCAAGTCAATCTGACGCTGAGCGAGCTCCATGCAGATGCTCCAGGCGCACACCGCAAAGCAGACTCAAGGCTGCATCGAGTTGCACTGGTCAAGCCAGTGTCATGGGGACCTCATGGCAGCAAGGCGCCTGTGCTCCCTGGGAGCCAGCACAAGCAGCTGTCAGGATGCAGCCTGGAGCTCTGTTGCTTGCCAACCATTGCGGCATGAGCGCAGATCAACAAGATGCATGGCAGCTGCGGCTGCAACAGACAGGGGTGTCAGTCCCCCCAATGTACAGCTGCCAGCTGGGTCAGGCCTGGGCGGCATCTATCCACGTGAGACGATGCCTGTACGACAGTTACCAGTGCATGGCTACCCACTCAATGTGTGCTGTGACTCTGGTCTTGCAGGCTTCACAAACTGGGTGAATGCCAGCCAGCCTCCAAAGTGGTTGTGGAGGACGGTGGCTGCTCTGCTCATGGGCGGGCAGGCGCTAGCCCGCATCCTAAAAGGTAGCTCACTGCAGCATCGCTGACGCTGACCATTGTGGTTGCCCTCAACGTGTGCTATTCATGTTCACGTTGGCTGCATGACGGGTCTGCACACAGATCCTGTTGAACCGGCCCTGCACCCGCACAGCTTGCCAGCAGAAGACACCATTGCCTTGCCTTGCCTTGCACAGGCACCCAGGCAGTGCTGGTGGGTGTTCCCAGTTGTTGCCCTGGTCCCATCTGCAGGCAAGGTGCACCGGCGCAACACCCTGGAGCAGTTGAAGCTGGTGGGGCCGCGTTCGCTGGGGGTCGCCCTGTTGACAGCCTCCTTTGTGGGCATGGTGTTCACCATCCAGTTTGTGCGCGAGTTTGCCAAGCTGGGGCTCACACGCTCTGTGGGCGGCGTGCTGGCCCTCGCGCTCTCGCGGGAGCTGACCCCAGTCGTGACCTGCATCATCTTGGCAGGTGCGTTTCGCAGTCCTGCATGCAGGGCTGCAATGCAAGATGCGGGCAGCTGCCTGCCTGGCTCGGCGTTGCAGGTTGCCATGCTCCTCGCAGGTCAGCCCTGCAGGTTGCATGGCCGTCTGAGCTGGGCCGCACATGCTCTGCATCATGCCGCCAGGTGTGCACTTCCTCCAGGGCTGGGGCAGGCAGGTGGGTGCACCACCAGGCTTCATTCTGGTCATCAGGAGCTACATGCTGAGCTGCTCCCTTGAGCGCTGCTTTGCCTCTGACATGCGTCATGTGAATGAACCACTGATTTGCTGGCAGCATGGCTGACGTGAAGCGGTATGTGGGCAATGGAGAGCACTCACCGGCACCTGCTCCTGGCCTGTGCCACACAGAGCATCCCCTCTCCCGCGCTGCAGCTGAGCTGGCCATGCGCTGCATGGGTGCACTGAGGCCTGCGCTGGTGCAGGACGGGTGGGCAGCGCCTTTGCGGCGGAGCTGGGTACCATGCAGGTGTCTGAGCAGACGGACTCTCTGCGGGTACTGGGGACAGACCCGGTGGACTACCTTGTGTCCCCGCGAGTGCTGGCCTGCATGGTGGCAGGCCCTATCCTGTGCCTCATGTGCTTTGCCATGGGTGAGATGGCCCGCTGTGCTGAGTTCCCTCATAGACGTCAAGCAGCTTGCTTGCCTGCATGGTGTGGGCGCTACCCTGTGCCCGCTGGTACCTTGCAATGGTGGATATGCCTGCTTCCCTGCTGCTCTTTGCGTCAAACTGCGGTGGCAACTGAGCAACTGCCAGTGCAGGCCTGGGGGCTTCAGCAGTGCTTGCGCAGTCAGTCTACGGCGTCCCTCACAACATCATCTTGGACTCAGCAGCCAAGGCCATCACATCATGGGATCTGGTCACCTCCTGTATCAAGTCCTGGGTTTTTGGGACCGTCATTGCCGTGGTGAGCTTGACTTGGCAGGCCGCTGCTGTGCATTGCTAGCCGAACATATCCTGTATGTCCTTTACCTTTTGCATTGCAGTTACCGCATCCCTGCCCCTGGTGCAGGTCAGCTGTGGCTGGGGCTTCACAACCACAGGTGGTGCCAAGGGGGTTGGCGAGTCAACAACAAGTGCAGTGGTCATTAGCCTGGTCTTGATCTTCATCTTTGATTTCTTCTTGTCCTTCCTATTCTTCCAGGGACAAGGAGACGCGCTCAAGCAATGCATGTAGACTGAAGCACACCCCTTAGCCATCCTGTCATGCTGCTGGCCAGATGCCTTGGTGATCTTTGAGCAGCAGCACATGCAACATCAGGATTTACCTGTCAACCCTTTCAGGAATTTCACGCCCTTGTTGATGGGGCTCTCTGCTGCTGAGGCATTGTAGAAGGCTGCTTCAAGGTTCTCTGCACTGGGTCTGGTCTGCTGTCGCGCGATGCACTTCCAGCGCTTGCCGTCTTTCAGCATGACAAACCATGGTGTGGCTGCTGGGCTGCCCTTTCTGACATACTTGTACAAAACGGCCTCCCTTTTGTACACAAAGACCTGCAGCAGAAGTGCAGCAGGTTGGCTTTGGCCAAGCACGTGTCAGCCCAGAGAGGTAGCATTGCACTGAAGACCCACCTGAAAGCTCAGTGGGAAAAAGCAGTAGACGACATCAAAGCTTCTGTCAAATGCCTTGAACCCAGATGGCACTGTGTCAGGTGTCCACTCGGCATTCAACAAAATGGCAAGTCGCCCACGCCACTGTGACAGGAGGACATCAATCTTCTCTAACTGCAGCAGCAGACAAGGAGGGTCACTGCAACAAAGCCATATGGTCCAGCAGATCTTCGCTGGGTGCCGAGCAGGGCAGCATTCCATTGCCCCTTGATGTAGGGAAGAGGTGACACCGGAGCTTGTCTTCTGGGCACAGCCAGCAGCTTTCTGCTGAGGCAGATTCAAGCCAGACACCAGGGGGCTGTCCCTGCACGGCCTTGGCCCAGAGGTGGCCAGGAAACAATGCGGTGCTCTTGAGAACTGCGCAGCAGGCGGCTGCTCCTGACCTGGTCCACAGTGGGCCCGACAATCAGCAAAGGCCCTGCAAGGCTGTCGACAAAGGCATCCCCCAGGGACTTGCAGCGCCCTTTCAGTGATGACTGCTGCCTGGCATGCTCTGCCGCGTTGTCATTGCAGAACAGCACTGTCAGCTGGCTTCCTAGCTCCTCAGGAAGCTGCGACAACCAGTCCTGCGCCAGGGCAGTCACCTGCAGCAATTGAGAGCAAGCTTGGTCATGATGCGCTGGGGTGCCAGAGGAGACACACGTTCAGGTGCCCATCCTCACAGCTTGCGGCCTGTCGTCAGCCTGTGGCACGTCAAGCTTCAAGCGCTTGATGCTGCCCGACTGGAAGCCTTTCCTCTTCTTGCCCACACCAGCCCCCAGCTGAGCTGACACAGCAGCCGCAGCCTGCTGGATCTGCAATGCAATGAGGAGCCTTCCTGGCTTGCCACAGGCAGGCGCCCCTACTGTGGAAAGACCACTTACTGCAGCCTCTCTCGATTGAGGCAACTCCTCTGCTATGCGGTCAGCCTCGGCTTGCTTGGCTGCTGCTGCTGCTGCTGCTCTGCACGAGATGTGCAGCTGTCTTCCTGTTCTGTGACAGTGTGCTGCAAGCTGGGCACTGTCACATCCCCTCCATCTTACCCTGTGGCTTTGAAGGCTTGCATGCAGGCTCTGCATCTCCAAATCTTCTTGGGACGGATCAGTGTCAGGTAGGAACAGGTCGTGGTGCTTTTTCATGCCATCTTCAACACACCCGAAAGTATCTACCTGCGCCCTCACTCATGCTGATCCTGGCCTTCCTAGCGCCAAGATCCACGCCAATGTCTTCATTGCCATCTGGGAGGCACTGTCCAGCATCCTGCTGCAATCCCTCATGGCACTGGACGTGCCAAAGCCCTCAGGTGAAGTTTGGCAGGCCACTAGCTTGGTGCTCCAGGCAGCGATGTGCTGGCCCAACAAACGTCTGCACAAGGGAATGACCTTCCAAGGCTGAAAGCATTGTTTTGCATGGTGTGCGACAGCAGCCCCATTTAGCATCTGGATATGAGTATCCAAGGGATGTCCAAAACGTGACAGCACACCTGCGCCCTTTGGGAGGCACCCTGCAGCCAGAGCTCCTTGATGCTTGAGGCAGTGTTGAGAGCAGTGGGCCGTCTTTCAGGCCAGGCAGCACCCTTGAGGCAGTGATGATCTGCGACGCCTGCAGCGGCTATCACTATTTGGCTTACTCAAGACACATCTACAGCAAAGGGATCTGTGTCAAGGCTGCAGGCCTCTTTTTGCATGGTCTTTTCTTGCCAGCAGCCTTGTGGAAGGCTCTGTTCAGGCCCCCCCGTTTCAGGGCCTTCAGATGCCCTGAGGCCTGGGCATGCCAAGTGCAAAGTGCTCTTCTGACGATAGTTGGGCTGCATGAGAAAGCCGCACATAAGAGAGCAGCCAGCAGAAGAGGATTCGCAGCGCTGCAGGGGACAATCTGCACGGTGTGCTGTTCCAGGGTGCTTTCCAGAAGTTTTTGGCCAAGAGCTAGTGACCTGTTCGTATCACTGTATTATGCAGAAGCAGAGCTGGGGCAGAGGAGCTGCCTGTTGGGCCAGACAGCCTTTGGAGGTTTGCTTCATGTCCAAGGAGGTCTTGTTAGGGTTACAGAGCTGTGCGTTCTGTGCAATGGCAGGCAGCACTCCCGGCAGGCGGTACAGTTCAGGGCACCACAACCAGGAGGCAAGTCTGTGTGTTTTTGAGCTGCGCTATCCCTCCAATGCATGAGAGGCTTTGACTCACACTGCCTGCTGAAGCTTAAACCACTGAGAAGGAGAAACTACAAACTGCTTGGTGCTGAGGTCCATCAATTAACCTATCAAGTCTAGGTGTGAGGGGGCCATCCAATTTGGCAAAGCGGGGCAAATATGAGGAGGGGGGCCTGATGCCTATGGCAATAGGATACACACACACAGATTTGTAGCAAATTGTACCCAACATCCACAGCAACAGGACTGGCACAGCAACAGGACTGGGTCATTGTGGCAGCTGGCCACTCCAATGGGCAGCCGGGCAGCATGTTGGGGAGCAGATGACAACAAAGGTGGCAGGCAGGAGGCGCTGCAGCTCATGGCAGCAGCAGTGGCAGGCCTGGTCAAAGCTGTCTGCATCATAGTCATCCTCTGGGCCTGGCAACACCCCGACGTCCAGCACGCTCAGCTGCCTCAGCTGCTGCAGGGGCGGGCCCTTTGGGAACAAGTTCGCCAGGGTGGGCTCCAGTGGCTGGGGTATCTGCTGCTGGTCTGCAGCCAACTCCAGCTCCTTCAGACTCTCTGGAAGGGCCAGCACTATCTCCTCCACCCTGTGGAAGCCGCACACCATGGACAGTGACTGAAGGGCGCTGCAGACCAGGGCAAAACGACTGAGCACATGCAGTTCAGAGGGTAGCCACACACAGGGGAGGCAGACAAGATACCAGCAGCTGCACAAAAGACCGCACAAGACACAGGCACCAGACCAGCACACGTTTGGAGGTTGACTGTCAGTGGGCAGCCTGTCATTGCATGCCTTCATAAGGACCGCTCAGAGCTCATGGCCAGAAGCAAGGCGTTGAAGCCTGCCAGCAGATTGGGTCATGCGGCAGACAGAAAGCGGGCAACACTTTGCTGCACTGCATGGATGGCTGGGGCAGCCTGCAATGGCAGCTCCTCACCTGAAACATGGCAGCCACTTTGTTGCAGGGCGCACTTGCGCCTTAGCGCTGAAGATGTAGGGCATCTCCAGTATCTGGAGGGCCTCTGGGTGCTTCAGCAGGCCCAGGACGCCAGTGTGCTGCTGGCCGCCGCAGAAAAGGCCCATGACCTCGTCGCATGGCTGGTCTGCAGTAGAACAGGGGCGGCTGGACATCAAGAACCTTGACACGCTGGTGCTCTGGCGCTGCCAGAGGGCCACCATCATAAGACCTCCAGTCAAGTCATGACGACGGCGCCCAGCCAGCTGTACAAAATGCAGCTACGGCAAGTCAACAGTGGTGCACAGATCAGCACGTGAGCCTCACTTCTTTCAAGTCGGAGGTAGCTCACAGGCACAGTGAGCCTGCCTGCCAGGCCAGCCACCAAAAGCCTTTGGAGCTCCTCTAGGCTGTTAATGGTGTGCTTGGCATTGATGCAGGTAGGCAGGCACCGAGCAAAGGCGCGGCACACAAGAACAAGCTGATGCCACTCCTTCACAGTGGCCGCATGCGTGCCAGCATGGTCCATCAGGGACAGAACGTGGCAAAGCAAGTCATCTGGCAGATCTGTCAGCTGTGTGCCCCTCGCTGCTGGGTGGCAGCCCATGCCTGCAGAATTGGCGCAGCAGCCTGAGGGTCATGCAGTGCTGGTCAGAGTCAATAACGCCTCTGAGCTCTTCTGTCAGAAGGGAAGAGGTTGCACACTTTAGGTCATCCACCCAGATCAATGGGCGTTCATGTTGGCCTTTGAATCTGATCTCGATCAGACTCTGTTGGAAAGAGCTGATGGGAAGATCAATGTGTGACTTGTTCACTTGACTGGGCAATGTTGGCTCAGCAGAGCAGCCACAACAGGCTGTGCATGCGTCCATGCCACAAAGAGAGGGCCAGCCCTTCAAGCACAAGAGCCACTGTCAACCACTGGACACCCCCATCGGAGCCTGCTGAGGTCTGTTCTTTGTGCAACATGTCCAACCTCACCCGCGCTGTCCAGTGCGCATTCCGTGCAGGTCCAGCAACTTGCCCGGAAGCTCCTGTGTGAGCATGTGCGGCCTGACAAACCAGACCAGCAGATCAGCCTGAGCAAAGCGTGTATGCTTATTGCACTCGAGGAAGAGGCAGCAGCACAGGCCGAGGCCATCAGGAGGGGCAGGCAGGCACTCACTCCCTGGCTCAATGTAAGCTGCCAAAACCTTTGGCTTGTGTTGCCATCACAGGGCTCTGCGCTGCTCTGTCACAGCCTGAGTTTGGCTGCTGCTGCAGGCACTTGCTGCTGCCAGCCCACAGCACGCCGCCCGAGAAGCGCGGGAGATCTCTTTCAAAGTGGTCAATGCGTGAGTGGCTTCAGCTTGCAGCACCTGTGTTGCAAAAAGATGGCAGCCCGTGCTGACTGGTACCGTTCCCTGCCAGACGTGACACGTCTGCAGACTCACCCACCCCCTTGTAGACCTTGAGCACTGGCATTGCTGCAGAGATCTGGGCACAGCTGCAACCTGGAGTCTCCGGAGGCTGGATGCTTTGGCAAGAGAGATCCGCACAGCGCTGGACATGGATGGACCATTCAAATCTGGCAGAGACCAGGGTAGCGAGCCAAGCGGTGGGCAGACGTGGCAGGCAGGGCCCCAGCCTGGCAGCACAGACCAGGAACACCCACAGCGCGAGGAGCAGAGTGGACCCACACCAAGTGGCCCTCAAGCCAACAATGCCAGCATCAGTCAGAATGCTGAAAATTTGAAAGGGCAGCAAGCCAAAGAGGCTCACTCTCAGTCTCGTGATGCCGAACCACCGCCCTCAGAACGCACAGTACCAGGCCTTGACAGGGCCTCAAGTGATGTCCTCCCCAGGTTGTCTGTCCCCCCACGACCCTTCAACATACACAGCCTAGAAGCAGTGAATAAGGTCCTTTATGAGCAGCATGGCTTCAAGCGCACAGACCGGCATGGGCAGCCATCGTAAGTTTGTGTGCCTCACTTCAGCCCCAGGCTGTGTGTCAGTCCATCCCTGCTCGGCCTGCAGCCTACACTCTGCTTCTGCATCAGCACTGCCTGTGCCCATGAGGCCTACCATGCTCGTGCTCTCTGCATGCAGGGCATCCTATTTCAGCAAGGTGCTGGAGAATGGCATAGGGTCGGCAGCAGCCCTGGCCATCCTGTACATTGAAGTCTGCCAGCGCCTGGCTCTGCCCATGGTGCGCATACAGGAGCTCCGGCAGCATGCCCTTGTTGCCCTATTGACAACAGTACTGGAGTAACACCCTGTGCTGGCAGTCGTGAGGGAGTTATCAAGAGGACCAACCACCTGCCACTGCATGCAGTTGCTTTGGTCCCGTGCTGCAGGCCTGCAGGGTGCTGGAGGATGGGCACCAGTTTGTTCTGTGGCCGGCCGGCCAACAGGACAGACTCACTGTGGGTGGCCAGCAGTGCGTAATTGACCCCTATAGCAAGGGCTGCCTGCACACAGCAGCTGAGGTGAGCACCACTGATGCTCTGCTACTGATCGTAGCATGCCCACGCTGTGTGTGTGCAGCAAGTACTACACCGACATATGAACTGCAGCCAAGGTGCAGCACAGACCAGATCATTGCCTGAACCATGTTTTGTGTGCATGTGCAGATCACAGAGCTGTTTGAGCTGGGGAGCGATGTTTCGCAGCTGCTGCAGCCTGCATCTGCCCGTGATATCTTGGCAGCGCTGCTGAGCTCACTGCGAGATGCTCACTGGGCTGCAGCCTTGGGTAAGCGACGCTTTGCACATTGGGTGTCACAGCTTGTGTGGCAACTAGCATTTCAGTGAGCAGCAGGGCACACCTGTTTTGACTGAAGCGCTCCTTCCTGGTGCTGCAGGCTGTGCAGCGGAGCCAGCGCTGATGACACCAATCAGTCTGGCCACAGCCCTTGGCGATGGGATGACTCCCAAGCCTGGGTACAGCATGATGCGTGCTGTGGCAGCTGCCGAGAGGAGGGCGTTCATGCAGCCCGAACTGGAAAACGTGCAGCTGGAGTATGGCCTCTTGCTGTACTTTGCAGGTTGCTTTGACGAGGCTTGGCTTCAACTTGGCGCTGTTGCAGAACAGCAAAGCAGTGATGGTGACAGTGAAGAGCTTGCTCATCTGAAGGTGCTTCTGCAGAAGTGTCAGCTCATGCTTGATGTTGGACAGACGTAAACAAGTTGTCTTGTTCTCGGCTTCATCTCAGATGAGAAACGGAAAGGGTATCAAATATGATGGGAGTTCTCTAAAGAAGTACGGCGTCAGGGGACACCTTCCAGTGCCTTCAGACCCTCCTCCAGGCAGAACGCCCAGTGCATATGATGTGTACCACCTAGCAATACAGACAGCAGGTTATCACACACCAGAACTCTGTACAAGGCTCGCTGCAAGAGGCGCACCTTGGCAGTAGACAACATATGGAGGCCTGATGGGCCCGTCTGCGCTCAGCTCAGACGTGCTGCCATCTATGAAGGTTCCATCTGCGAAAATGACCTCGTCGGCATAGCCTGGAGTGACTCCTGCACCAGCACAGCAGATGTTTTGAACATTCCTGGAACTGTGAGCACATGCTGATCATACATAAGTGCAGGCAGATGCTTCACGGCAGATGTCTTGCTGCCCCCTGGAGGAGGTAAGCAGTGCAAAGCTGTCAGGCTGGCCCCGCAGATCTCTACCTGGCCATGCGGGGCACACTGCTGCACAGCAAGCCACTGTCACTGGCCTGCTCACCGGGGTGTTGGTGCACTGGATGTGACCCCACAGGGCAGCAGCGCAGCACAGTCAAGCAGCATTGCTTCCCCGGCATTCTGCTCACCAGGCTCTGGCCGCACATAGGACCCAACAGGGCAACACTGCTGGACGGCACGGCAGAAGGCCACCATACGCTCCCGGCTGCCCATCTCGACGGCAGTGATGAAGCTGTGGGTGGGCGGCATGCCTGCGGCAGGTAGGCACTTGAAGCCTGCCCGCGACAGCACCTCTGCCGCAAGGCGGCCACCTTTCAGAGCTTCACCTACCATCTGGGGCCCCAGGAACAGTCCTGCAGCAGCCAAGGACCAGGTCGCTGCATGTGGGAGCATGTACAGGTGTGGTGCAGCGAGCCACTGTACAAGGCATGACAGCTGAGCTGAAGAGCTCTCTCATCTGCCCTGACGGGCAGTGCAGACATGATGGCCAAAAGCTGTGACATGGCCAGAAGCACTGGCGTGGCTGAGGCGGCCTGCTTTGCCATCAAGTAGCACAGGCAGACGTGATGTCAGGCAGCCCCACAACGCCCCAAGGCCCCATCCATCGTCTTACACGCTCCCAGCTGGCCCGACTGGAGCTACAGCTGCTGCACTAGCCGTGCAGCTGAAGAGGCCCCAGCCCCAGCATCCCCAGTTGGCCCAACGGGCCTCCCACCATCCTCTTGTGCATATAAGAGAGCCACTGCCCCGCTTCCTGTACACACTCTGCTGGTTTGATGGCTCATGCCAGTCTGGTGCACCCTGAGCTGGCCCCACTGGGCCTTGCTTACCCTGCGTCATCAAGCGCAAAGCCTCTCCGCTGACTGCCCCCGCATCAAGGCCCACCCCAGGTGCTGTCAGCCGCGCCTGAACAGCCGCCACCAGGTCTGCCCTCCCCGCCACATAGCCGCCGCTGGGGGCGATTGTGCCCCCAGGATTCTTGATCAGGGAGCCCATGCACAGGTCAGCGCCCACCTGCACAACAGGAGCCACACCTGGTGGGGGTCGGGGACTTGACAGAGGACTTGAATGCCGGGCACCCTAAGACAGATGCACATCTCCACTGTGGATATCTGTAGCTAAGCTGCCAGCACACCAACAGCACAGCTGAGGGCCAGTCAGCGATACAGTGCTTCACAGCTGAGGGTCACGGATGACAAGATGAGCACAGTGCTGTGCTTCAAGTTTGGAGGCAGCTTCGTCAGCCACCATGCAGGGGGCATTGCAAGAAAAGGGGGTCGTCAAGCTGGCAGACGCACTGCACAGGGCTCCCTCTCCGCCGTGAACTCGCCATAGCAGTTGTCCACAGTCACAATGCACGTAGGGTTCCGGGCTTTGATGGCCCGCACAGCTGCATCGATCTCGCCAAGGTCCAGCGTGGGGCGTAGAGCGTAGCCACAGGAACGCTGAATGTGGGCAACTCTGGTGCCTGCACAGGCAAAATACAGGTTGGTGACACTTCTGCCTTGGCAGGAGGCCTGACTCAGCCATGAGTTCTTGGGACTGCCACAGCCAGGCATATCGACAGCGTACTGCCAGACCTTTATGCACCCCTTATCTGCAAGCTTTTGGCCATTGTGCAACAGTTGCTGTGTGGTGGGGCTGATTGCAGCACAACCCTCACGGGTAGAACATTGGCCGTCTGTGTGCTCTGTTCACGAACAGGGACAGTTGGTGCAGGGGCTGCTGAACAGGCCCCAGTCAGCTGGGGCTCAGAGGCACATGCCCCAGGGTCTCATGTGCAACTGCCAGCTGCCTAACACCCCAGCGCCAACAGGCAGCACTCACACTTACACCTTTGGGGGTTGGAACCCACTGTCAAGGGCAGCATGAACCTGGCATGCCCGCAAGGGCTCTGCATGACCCCCAACATCAAGGCAGGACCACGCCAGCGCTCACTTGGCGTGATGGCCTGCTGAAGGGCTGGCCAGTCCAGCAGGCCAGCCTCTGTGAGGGGGACGTCCCGGTAGTGCACGCCCCATTCTTGCAGACTGCCATGCCCTGGCGTTCCCCTAACTCCAAACACCTCCTCCAATGTGTCATATGGCCTGCGGTGCATCCACATAGTTTGATTGCCACCTTGTGCGGACAGTCAATGTGCCATGATAGCAGGTGGGCTCCACAGGCTGCTGTGAAGAGCGGCGGTGCAGGGACAGAGGGGAGCCCGTCCAAGAAATAGTGCAACAGTCTAGCAGCATCTGCCAGACTGACAGGCAGAGACTATATAGCTGACACAAATGCCCCCCTGCATCAGATTGTGTCTGTGGCAAGCCAACAACACAGGCAGCAGCAGGAAGCCATGTCAGGAGCTGCGCCTACCCACTTGCCCGCCACAGACACAACCTCATCTCCTGGCCTCAACACAGCGTACAGGGCTGCCGCTATGGCATGAGTGCCAGACACGAACTGGATGCGGGCAAGGGCAGCCTCTGCGCCCATGGTTGCTGCGTATATCTTTTGCAGGCACAAGGTTGGCTCAACTCAGTGGCATCGACTTCACATGAAGACAGCGTGCCTCCAGCACCACTTGGGCGCCAACAATGCAATGTGGCACAGGAGCAGTGAGCCCACGCGCTGCAATGCAGCAGAGTGCAGTGCAGGTGGGAAGGCACCTTGTCCAGTGTTTCTCGTCCCAGGTCTCCATGTCCATAGCCTGTTGACCCTGCAATGGCCGGCAGCAGGGCCTTCTGACTAGCAGTCGACGGCACTGCAGCAGAGATGCTGATGCACAGCTGGAGCTGACAGCAGCGGCTGTGAGCAGACCTGAGCATCAGCTGCAAACATACGGTGGGCCGCAGGCATTGCGCACTGGACTGACCTGCAAAGTGATGAGGACCAAGCCGCTGCTGGCGCATGGCTGCCTGCACCCTACGCAGGTTGAGCCCTACCAGATGATCGATCTGAGCAAAGATGGGTTGAAGGTCTGCAAGCGCCTGAGACACCTGCTCATGAGCAGGGGCAGATCCATGGTCTGCTCTGGAATCTCAGCTGGCCATCAGACTGGAAACGCACCAGTTGTATGTCATTGGAATTGACCGGAACCGGCTCAGCCTGGAGGTCAGCGCCTGGGGTCTGGGCCCAGCGAGACCTGTTGGCAGACCTACCCTCCCCTTTGGCAATGCAAAGCTGCCGGGCAGGGCTGCTGGCCCAGCTGGTGCAGCCGATCGGCATGTCGGCTGCTGCGTTGACCAGGGTTTGAAATTATTGCAAAACCTACATCTCCTGATCGGCCTGGATCATGCACAGGATGCAGCACAAAACGCCGAGGTGCAGCATGGCCCTCAGGATCTGGCAGTCTGCTGCCTGCCAGCAACCCCTTCAACCCCTGCTGGCACAGTGGCAGCAGCCCCTTGCCACCAGCTGCCTGCTGCAAGCTGATGCTGCACCACAGGCAGCCAGCACATCTGAGCAGTCTGGAAGCCCTGCCAAGGCCACCCGCACCTCCAACAATGCTTCGCAAGCAGAGCACAATCGTGTCATGCACAAGCTGCGCCAGGAGTGGAAGCAGCGCTTCCAGAGGCGAGCGGAGAGCACGCGCCAGCAGGAAACTGCCCAGCAGGCCAAGCAAGAGCTTGAGCAGGCCAGGTCACGGGAGCGCAAGGCTGTTCGCCGCAGCCTGAAGCAGCAGATTGCGGCAGAAGAGCAGCGCCTGCACAGCGAGCGCTTGGTGGGTCCGGTGGCTGGGGCGAAGCGGGCCATTGTGGCAGGGCAGCAACTGCAGATGGGGGCTGCTTGGTGCCTGAGTTGCTTGGTACTCAGACTGCCTGTTGCTGGGGACTTGCAAGCCCTTTGGTCTTGCATGAAGCCCTGAGATGGCTGAAGAGGACCAGAGCCTGCACAGCATATGAACCATTGCCTGAGGCAGCCATTACTGCAGAGGCCTCTGCTGCCAGCCTTGCTGCAACACCCTGCTGGACTTGCTGCCCTGCAGGCAGCGGAGACTGCTGCAGCCGCTGAGTGGAGGCAGGCTCAGGACACTGTGTATGCAGCCCTGCAACATCAGAGGTGAGCTATGGCACCTTCACCAGTGAGAGTGCAGCACCCCCCGCGGACTGACTTTCAGCTGATGTCAGGTGGAGTTCATGTCCTTTTCTCTTTGGCCCGATCCTGTGCTGCTCACGTTGACTGGAGGACTCCTGACACCAACGCATGAAAGGCTAGCTGGCAGAGCTCTGTGCACACTGCCAAATAGCACTGTTCTATGCAGGCGAGCCCAGCTGCTGGAAGAGTCTCGGCACTGGATAACTCGGGAAGCACTAGATGTCCGCATAGAGGAGGCCTTGGATGGTCCCTTGAAGCTCTGGAGTGAGATCAGTACTTGGGACGACAGCATTCTCGCGCCTCCAGACACGCCGCTGGCTGTGGCCGACTCAGGCCACCAACAGCAAGACCAGCGACAACAGGAGGAGGAGGGTGATGTGGATGAGGGCCTCATGGTCAACATCAGATGTGACACTGTGGGCCTGCCATATTATAAGCTCAAGAGTGCCACCCTAAAAGATGCACGAATGCTGAAGAAGCTAGGTGCAGCCGAGTTGACAGAACAGCAGCAGCTAAAGAAGGCCAGTCATTAACTGTTCTGTGACATGGACACTTGTGCCTGGGCATGCAACTAAATTGAGTGCCTGAGCAAGAGGAGATCACTTTACTATGGGCAGGCCCTTGCCCTCCCAAGCCTGGTAGCCCTCACTGAAATGAGCCAGATTGTCGAAGTCAGGGGAGAGCAGATTAATTGCCTTCTCTGCCCGCTTCCCCATTTTGCACGCCACAAAGATGTGGGCGTCCTTGTCTGGGAACTGCTGTGCCACCTGCTCTGTAAAGGCAGAGTTGGCCACTAGACCTGCATGGGCGGCAGCAGGTCCTAGTACATGACAATTCCATAGAAGAGACTGTTATTGGCAGTATGAGCTGCAACAGTCACCATCAGGGGTGGCATTCAGCACCGGCACATTGATAGCGCCAGGGGCGTGGCCTGCCTCAAATTCTCCGGTGGTCCTGCAGCAAAAGGGACACTCCTGCACACCATCTTTGCCTGACAGGCACACAATAGTTATCCTGCAGTAGCAGCCTTACCGCACATCAAGATACTTCCAGCCATTCTGCATGCGCTTCTGTGCCTCCTCTGCTGAGATTATCTCACTTTGGCCAGCCATTACACGCGAGCCGCTCATGTAAGCAAACGTGCGGAGCTGCACCCTGCAAGAAGTCTGGATCATTAGATCAAGCACTGGCAGAATTGGGGCTCATGCAGGGATCTGGCCCACCTCCTGTATGCAG
This sequence comes from Asterochloris erici, assembly GCA_019693375.1. Classification (NCBI taxonomy): domain Eukaryota; kingdom Viridiplantae; phylum Chlorophyta; class Trebouxiophyceae; order Trebouxiales; family Trebouxiaceae; genus Asterochloris; species Asterochloris erici. Next base: position 111,472 of record JAAMXJ010000206.1, read on the forward strand.
AAGCAAGCAGTCTGCACTGCAGGTTCCCAGAAGCCAGCCTAGAAGCAGGCTGGTATTGCATTGGCCACAAAGATCAGAGGGTGCGAAACCCTCCTCACCTCCTTACGGGGCACGGCACGCCTTGGGGCTGTTCAGAACACTGAGAGCACTTTCGAAATCTCTCACGCCCAGCTCAAACACCAAGATGGAGGTTAAACAATTTTGTGCAATTTGTCGCTGAATAATCTGGCGGTGCAGACACCATCTAGCTCCTGATGGGCAGATAGCCAACCAGCAGCTTACTGGCACCATGCATCTGGGAATCCCTGCAAGCAGTGGCATGCTGCCAATCAGCAATGTTGCACATCTGAAGCCCCATCAGGCAAGACAGGCTGCCTGTCATGTTCGCCCGGCACAGCCTGCCATGGAGCACAAGGCATCTTGGCTGCACATGCCGTCAACTCATGCTCATGAAGTGGCAGCACGAGCAGCAGCTCTGGAGCAAGCACCCTCCAGTGCTGACGGCGAGACGGATGAGGAATTTCACTGCTTCGCCACACTGGATCTTGACCCTGTGGCAGAAGGCGAATACGTGAGTACTGTGCTGCGTGATAGTGTACACAGCCTGGATGGCCTTCGGCCCCGACAGGAATGTGAGACCTGTGTGGCACTGGTGCAGTGCATGCCAGGAGAGGTCACAGTGGACAACAGGAGCAATCCTCAATTCACCATCCTGTCCATAGAGGTCAAGGACTACCCTGGGTGAGTTCCAGTGAGCCTGCTGCCAGCGATGGAGCAGGCATGTGCTGCAGAGGCAACACGTCTGCAGCCACTGAGCCCCTTGTGCCTGCTTCAGACTCTGCATGCTCTGACGTCTGTTGACAGCTGAGCTCAGCCAGTCTGCTGCGTGCAGGCTCTTACGAGTTGTGGCCTGGGTAATCAATGGCTTGGAGTTGTTGGTGGAAAATGCGCGGTGGGAACCTTCTGGGGCTTGCTTAGCCTTGGCCCTGCTGGCAGCCTGCCATGCAGTAAAGTGCCGCGCATGCTTTGACCATGTAAAGCTAGTGCCTTGGCCTGAGGGGGCTGGCAGTCAGCTTGAATCGTGTGGCAGCCAGATGAGAGCAGTCTGAGCCCCATGCATGCGTGTTGCTGCTGCTGCTGCTGCCAGCTGCAGACCAGCAGTGAGAAACTGCGCCAGGCAGAGCTCATGCCACCAGTCTGCGTGCTGACCATGTGCCCACACTGGAGATCTCTTGGCTGCTGTTGCAATGCAGGCTACAGACTGACAAGGAAGGCATCGCACGCAACACATTCTGGCTGGCCGACTACCGCGGGAGAAAGCTGCCTGATGACAAGGCTGAGCTGGTGGCAGAGAGAGTTGCTGACTTTGTGGTCTACTGCACTCCCTCAGATGACTCTGTGAAGGCCCAACGTTTCTGCAGTGGGCCCATCACGGTGGGTGGGCTGCCCTGTGAGATTGCTGAGGAGGTCTGTGCCAATAATAACTTACAAAAGACCTCTCACAGCCGGCTGCCTTTTCAGAAAGAGGGCATGTGAGTCAGCAGGGCCACTGCTGCGGCGGGCACAGTCAACATGGGAAATCCCTTGCTGTGCAGTAGATGACTCCTGTGGAGGGTGCCGCAAGGTCCTCATTGCATGACGCCCTGCCCAAAGTGCTGCCTGCAACTGCACACCTCTGTGAGGGGATGCGAGCTGGACATGTCCTGCACCCAGCACAGCAGAGACGGTTGCAGGGTGTGTTTCTGCTCGGGCAAGGGAGTCTTGAATATTGAGAGAGGGCCACTGAGTGTAGGTGGACAACAAGGAGCACAAGGACTTCACGGTGGTCACTGTGTCAGGGGAGAGCGGCTTCCAGCGGCGGCAGGGCTTCCTGCTGGAGATTGCCTCAGCTCTCACAGGCTTGGGCGTGTCCATTCACGAGGCTGTAATTCAGGTGGGTTTGTTTGCTGGCCGCTTGAGCAGGCTGCTGAGCCGCCTTGCCATGCCTCAGCTGACAGGCTCTCATCCATGAGGTTGTCAAACAGGTGCCCAACTTGACATTCCTTGGCGTGTGAGCAGGCTGCTAGCAGTGCCTGTTGCGCTGCAAGGCTCGGGGATGACCACACATACTGAAGGCTGTCTGTCTGCCGATGGGGCTGCCAATGAACTGTTATGTGTGCAAACAAATTTCCTGGTGCCAGAGCAAGCTGCTGGGCGGTCCAGCCCAAGAGCCAGTGGCTTCGCTGCTACCTTCGCTGCGCCTGCTGTGGCCTGGGCAAAAGCCTCTGCTGCAGCAACAGCGCTTGTGTGCCTGCCACCTGTGCAGGGGTGCAGCAGCTGCGGGGGACCAGAAATGGTATCAGACCAGCATCACGACTTTGGGAGCAAGGGACGAATTTTCAAGTTCTGGGTCACCGACCGGCAGGCCCAGAAGCTAGACTACAGCCGCAGCAGTTCCCTGTTGTACACGCTGGCACTCCTGATTGGCAAGAGTAACATGCCCCTGCGCCCACCGGGAAGCAATCTTACAGTACAGGATGGCACTGCTGTCGAGTCGTTCTGAAGCAGAGGCCTGCCCGCCCTGCTGTGGATGTCAGCAGGGTCGCGCTGTGCAGTCAGGGGTGTGTAGCAGTCAGAATAAGGTACAAAGCGCCTCTGAATGTAGTGTGAAAACAAATGTGCCACCAGTACTGTGTTAATTGTCTGCCTGCTGCTGCTGCTGCCAGTCTGTCAGTCAAAGAATTTGCAGAGCTACCTAGATGAAACCTCCTCTTAGCTGGTCTTTTTCACATGACTGTTTCTCAGAGCTGGCCTCTGGTTGACTGGACGCTGTCTCACATACCTACAACAGAGGAGCAAAGGTGTTAAGACCTGGTATGTGAACACAGGACAGTCCTGCAGCTGCTGCTGACCTGCCCAACCAATCAACGTGAAGTCCGTTGCGCTTGCAGGCCTGTTGCTCTGTGATGCCATGTACGCTGAGCTCAGCCCCCAGTTTGCTGGCCATCAGCTCCCTCACATTGTTGGCATACAATGCTGGAGAACCACGCTCCTCTGCAGTGCAGCAAAAGCAGAAGAGTGTCACGAAGAATTTGCAATAATCCATGCAGAACAGCAGGGCATGCCAATTGCTCTTAAGCTGCTCTCGTGTTAGTGTCGCTGCAGGGAACAAGGCAGCCAGGCAAGCAGTTTCAGCTGGCACAGTGCCCACACAAACCCCTGAAACATCTACTGTGCCATGGGAGCAGAGCACAGCACACCTGCTGAAGGGACGTAGGGTTCCAGGATGTCCATTTCCAAGTGGTTCACAAACTGGGTGCACATCCTGAAAAAGTGCCAGGGGGTGTACACAATGCCCCAGCCAAGGTTCAGGTGCTTGGCCTTGTACCTCAGTAGCACAGGTAGCACTGGCTGCCCAGACACGAAGGCACCTGCAGCCACATGGGCTGTCTCTGAGCCAGGCAGTGCTGCAGAGGGGACTGTGCAGGCGGGTGACGGCAAGCATGCAGGTGCACCCACCTGTGGAGAACTTGAGGAGGCAGTGCCTGTGCTTGGTGGTTGCCTCTGGCGCCACAATGAACAGAGGGTACCTGGACAGGCAGCATGAGGGCGCTGAGCCTGGATCACTGAGGGGCCAAACCAGAGCAGCCACAGGTGGCAGCACTGTATGCAGCCCAGTGCGCCGGCACTTGCACCCGACCTCAAGGCACAGACCCACTTTGCAAGGACGGTCACGCTGGCGTATTGCACACGGGGAGGCACCAGAACCCTGTCCCCACCCCCAACCGCATGTGGGGACGCACCAAGTATAGAGACCTCAGGGCAGTCCATTTGTGCCAGCATGCTGGATAACACAGCTGACAGGCACAATCTGGGTGCGAATTGTTGCAGCTAGCTGCAGCTCAGGGCTCAGCCACAGGGCCCATGCAGTGGTGCACACACCTGGGGTCGGCAGCCCGCTCCCCGATACGCAGCGTGGTGTTCCCTGAGACGCTGTGCTTGTTGTGCATATCTGTGGTGCCCTTGCGCTCAACAAACAGGAACTGGAGGGCACGCGTGAACGTCCCAAAGAAGGGGAGGTCGGCAACAGAGGCCTGCAGCCAGGAGCTGGCAGTCAGAGCCCAAGCATGCATGGTGGCAAAAGGTCCTGGGGATGTGCAAGGCAGGTACTGCAAAGCGCTGAGGGCAGGGACTGCCAGCAGTAGATGCAAGACACAACAACTTGCTGTGCTCTGCTGGGCCTATGGCAAGACTGTGTCCTCGCCCCAGCCAGCAGCAGCATGTACATCGCAGATGGTCACCTCTGCAGTGATGCAGGGCACACATGTGGGGGCGATGAGCCACCATGTCAGGCACAAGGGCTGCAAGCAGCAATGCTCACGCAGATGCCTATCTGGACCACCCCTGCAGCGTGCCAAGTACCAGCCCATGAGCTGCTGTGTCAGGCGCAAGTGCTGCCGACAGCATACGCACCCATGTTGGCTGCCGGCAGGACGCAAGGGCTGTCAATGACATGCACACAGTGCCTACCCTGGCCACCCGGAAGGGCGCAGAAGTGGACCCAATGAGCTTCTGCACAGACGTACGGGCCACCAGCAGCATGCATACACCCCCGTCGCTGACCTCGGCCACCAGCGGGGCGCAAAAGGTGATGCCAGTGTGCCCATGGTGTCATGCGCAAAGGGTGCCACACCCCCCAAAAGCTTGCCTTGGCCACTCCACAGGGTGCAAAGATGGAGCCAATGACGATGCCGTCCAGGTAGGACACGTGGTTGAAGCAGATGATGGCTCGCAGACGCTCAGCTGCAGCCACGTGGTGCCATCCGTGCACCTTGAAGCTGAAGAAGTTGAGGCCCACAGTCAGCAGGAGCAGCGCCCAGAACCTGCAGACAGCAAGAGGCACCTTGCTCGCATCGGATGCACGGAGGAGCAGTGTCCAGCTCTTGTGAGCGTGGGCAGGCTGCCTTTGCATGCTGAATTCTATTGCGCCCTGCACCTGCAGTGTGTGAGCAGAGTGTGGGGCAACCTGTGTGTGGGCAGTTGAAGCTTGTGTCGCAAAGCCAAATTCGGGCATTGCATACTGTCAGCTTGCAGGCAGACATCATGCATGGCTGCCCACAGCGCTGTACTGGGGAGAGTACACAACAAATGGGAGATTTCTTGCTGTCAGGCATGGAATCAGGGGAGCCATTGCTGGATATCAACAACCAATGCTCGCTGCTTGAGCAGGCGTGCTGCTGCCACTGCTGCCACATAAGCAGCCCAGCACAGTGTGGTGTCACAGTGTGTTACAGTGTGGTGATGTCCTGGCATGCACTCGAACAAAGTCTAGGTCACCAGGAACACAAACAGCAGATTCAAGCACACACGAGCACGACTTGCATGTGACAAGCAGAGCCAACGAGCCTGCCTGACGTCGGCAGGAGCTTGGACTCACTGGAGGAAGGGGCGCACAATGGCTGAACGCCAGAAAGGCATAGGTTGGTTGATGGGCATCCCAAGGATCAGGACGCGGGTGACCCCCCAGACCATCATGAGGATGATGACTGCAATGACGGCCTTGATGGCCAGCCAGGGCAGGCCGATTACCATCTTGAAGACCTCATAGGACGTGACCGGGCTGTCCACATCAAGGAAGGGGCAGTCCTGCACAGAACAGAGGTGTGGCAAGGGGTCAGCCTCCTGCAATGTGAGCATGTGCAAGGGTGCTTAGCATGGGGCATGATGGACCTGTCTCGAACGTGCCAGTCCTGCAGCAAGACAGTCCAGTCTAAGCGCAAGGCACCTGTGCTGATGTATGTCACCGCCCTTGGTGACATGCATTGCTGATGCCCAGTGAGCACTCCGGCTCAGGGAAAGCTGGTTCTACAGCAACAGGGAAGGTGGGACCTGGTAAGCCAAGGCGCTGGAAGCGTGCTTGACCCTCCTTATGTGTGGGGTCACGCACTGGTCCCGGCCCCCTGCAGCAAGATTGCAGGGAGCTGCTCTTTGCGCAGGAGTGTCTGCTGCCACAGCAGCAATGATGGACAGCAAGCGCAGCTGCCTGAGGTGGGACTGCACCCTGGATGCTCAGTGCCAGCCCTATCTGCTGTCCCTGCCTGCAGGAGGCAGGAGTTGGTGGGTGCATGCCCATCGCGGTGTGTGCTGGCTGACCCCTCACCCTCACAAGCAGCGGGAGTCCCCGCTGCTCTGGCTCCAGCCAGGAGATCTGTGCCAGGCTGTGTCTTGCCTGGGGCAAGTAATGTGCTGCCTTCTATTTCTGGTGAATGCCAGGATGTCTGAAACAGGCGCATGCCTGTGACGCCCAGCGTGAGCTGCTCAACACAGCAGAGAGCATGCCCTGCATTGCTCACTGGCTTGGGCTGGAATGCAGATTCCAGCCTGTAGCATGCCCTGTCATGCTCAAAGGCGAGTGGGCAGTTGGCTCACTGTCAGAAGGTGGCGCAGCTCCTCCCCCTGAGCATTGTGGCTGTACTGCTTGACAGCCTTGCCAGGTGGGCCGCCTGCTGCGCCAGGCAGGGGGTCCGCCTGCCCCTGCAGCGTCCCGGCAGAGGGTGTCCGCTGATGCCGCAGGTCTGCATCGCTCGCATGGTGTGCGTCCTTTGCCTCTGGGGCAGTGTGTGCATGTACTTGCACGGGAGCTGCATGCCGCCCATGCTGCCCCTGCTGGTGGTGCTGGGAAGGGTCGAGCCCTCCGTTCTCATGGGCGCCGCTGTCGGGGGCATTGACCAGCCTAAGGAGATGCTGGTCGTCTGAGACCAGGCCCCATGTGCCGTCCTTTTTAAGGGTAATTAGCTGGGTGGACTGCAGCGGGCTGGCCTTCATGCTGACTGCATGAATCCTTGCTCAACTTTGTGCAAACCTGCATTTACAGACCAGGCTCGAGCTACCAAAGTAACTGGTGGCCAGCCACATGCAGGGGTGCAAAGCTGGCCTCCCCTCGCCTGACCTGCAGTGGACTCTGTCATCCTGCCAGAGCTGACATGATTAAGGTGTGCTCTTGAGACTGCCCGAGGTCTACGGTTTCACGATGTGCTTGGAGCCAAAATGACGCTGTCCGACCTTGTCCTGTTGCCAAGGTCACGTGAAGCGGTCTTGAATCGCAAAGATCTGGACAGTGCTGGCGAGCTTGGGGGCTGCCGCTGAGTTAAATCAAGTGTTGGTGCAAGCGCTGTTGCAAAGAAGGCAAACCACCCAACTTGTTTCTTTCCTCACAAGATGTTGTCGCAGCCAAGTGGCCTGTTAGGCTGCTGTGAGGGGTACCCACACTTAGTTTCATGTGCTGAGAGGCAGTCAGATCTGACATGAGAGCGTCCAGATCATGGTGACAGTGGGGGCCTGATATAGCTGTGAGGTAACGAGATCTCCATGCATCGCTTACTGCCTGTAGGCACATTAAGGCAAGCCTGCCAGGGTCAGCAGCTGCCCATCATGGAGACCTCAGAGAGCAAGGAGCGGGCTCAAGTGTGCAGTGTGATCCTGCAAAGCAGCAGGTCACGTCTCTCATATCAATACTCACGTTGCCGAGCACAGAGAGATTCAATCTTGGGTCACGCTGTCTTGCTGACAACACCATCTCAATTGGATGGCAAGGACAACAAGCATGGCACTCACTAAAGTTGGGCATGATGGCAACACTCACCCTGCTACTCCCGTCCCCCACACCACCTGCTGACGTACGAAGGTGCATGGCATGACCTCCTCATCTGAGTCCTGCGGTTAGGGATGTTATGCTTTGAAATCCCCATACGTCCCATAGAATACTATCTTGGAGGACCTGTGGCGCAATGGTAGCGCACTTGACTCCAGATCAAGGGGTTGCGTGTTCGATTCACGTCGGGTTCAAGGTTTTTGATAATTTCTCTTTCTTTCATTATTTGTCGTAGCCCGAATCGACAATGGGGTGCATGTGGTGGAAGCCTTCCTTCAGGGCCGGCCCTGCCCAGGCTCATCACCCTGCCTGACGACTCCCTGAAACGCGAGTGGACGCTCAGGGCCCTGGTGGCGCTGGTCCTGCAGCTGCATGGTGCTCTGAGAATGGTCCCCTGGATGCCATTTCAGGTGTACATGCCTGCATTGCTATGCTTGTGCTGTGTGATCACAGCTTTCAGCATGCTGTCCAGTCCCGTGCTGTGCCTCTGTTGAGTGTGTCGCACTTGCAGATCCAAAGCCGCCGCTAGAGCAGCGCGATGAGCATGAGAGAAGAATCTGCAGGATCTAGCGACGCAACCCCTTGATCTGGAGTCAAGTAGTTGCCCCACATGAAAGACTGACACTAAAGTGTCGAGCCCTGCAGAGCTTCATCTTCACAAATTCTTGCCAGCTGATGGCTGGCAGTAACAGCTGCTTCTCAGCAGCCTGCCACAAAGCATCACCTGCTGCTTTCTGCGCACAACCCTTGCTCAGCGCGCAACTGATTTACGGCTGTTCTGTCAAAGGCGCGAATGCCTGCTTTCAGCTCAAGGCAGGTACACCACATCAGGACCGCTCCCACACCTACAGAGCACCTACATGGGCTCACACAACATCGGCAGAGCCAACTTCAGGCGGCGTTCACCAATGTCAATGCAGTCCGACAGGCATTTAATGTACCAGCACAGGCTGCAGATTTTCTGATCTGTCTTTGGGGATGCAGTGCTGCGCCAGAATGGCTGGCGTTGCCGCCTGCGCTGCTTTCCTGTTCAAAATGATCATGTTGTTCAAAGAGAGGCTGAGGCGTACATACTCCTCTTCACACTCCTCAACTCTGCTAACCAGGTCTTCTAGGTTGTAGATTTTGTGGCCGTTGACAGCCTCCACCTCTGTGTTGACAAAGTCCTCATATCCCAGGCTGATGTCGGACGCCAGCACCTGGGACAGACAAGGCATTGAGTCAGAGCACCTAGGCCGGACAGTGAGCTCAGTACCCAGAGCTAACATCCCAGGCCAGCGCCGGCACCATGAGTTGCGGCACGTGAGACAGACAGGACCTGCTGAGCCCCCATATCAGACATCATGTCAGGCACACAGACTGTGTTCGCCGGAGCAATCGAGGTCAGTTGTGCAACCGCAGATATGCTGCAGCTGCTCAGACACACATAGGCTTTGCTACAGCAAGCCCGTGCTGGTGTCAGAAGGCAGCTTCCGCAATGGCAGGTCAGGCAGTTGCAAAGAGCAAGACACGACCCAGAGATGACTGCTTCCCTGGGTGAGCAGAGACCCTGTTGCTTGCAGTGCATGTTGATGCCTGCCAGCTGCTGCAGGCTGCCCTTACCACAATGCTGCTGCACAGCAGGAAGGCATCCATGAAGCGGGCCACTGTGCTAGCTCTGCAGCTGCAGTGTCCCAGCTCACCTGCCCCAGCAGCACAAACTGCTGCTTGCGCTGGCTGGGCATCTTGTGCATCATCTCGTATATGAGACGGACTGGGGCGTCAAAGGTGTATTCGGCACCATACTCGCTTTTGAGGTAGGGGACAGTGAGCTGCAGAGCATACAGGGCAGGCTCGAGCGCTCAGGAAGGTGCGGTGCTTATAGTCAGAAACCAGTAACCGCACTCGCTGTTCAGGTGGGATACATTGAGATGCACCAGGAACTGGACAGTGGCTTCAGATCCCTGCCGGCAGCTAGCGCGTGGGTGTGGGGCGATCTGACATGCACGTCTGGCCCAGCATCGCCACACATGCTGCCACAACTCAGAGGGGCTGCGCCTGCCAGCCCCCAGAAGGGCTCACAGTCTGCGAGACGACATCGTGCTTCACCAGCAGACCCACCTGTGTGAAAACAAGGCCACCCAGAATGAAGAATGGTGGCGGCTGCCCCTGTATGTGCACAGGTACCATGCGGGCGGGGACCTGCAGCTTGACCTTGGCTTTCCTGGCCTTGCCCGCCGTCATCACTGTGAGCTCTGCCTGCAGCGCAGAACAACATGGGCTTGCTTTGAGAGCTCAGCTGCCTGCTGACTTTCCCTAAAGGGAGCAGCACGGGCGGTCATGGCATGGCAGCCAGACTGTGCCTGCATCAGCCAGTACAGTTGCGATCTGGACTGCCATGAGGCCTCTTGTGTCAGAGGCCCAAGATGTACCACAGTACTCAGTGTCGCACGCTTGGCCTATGCTCTCGAGCACTCATAGGGCCGAGACGTGTTGCCCCTGTCTGCCACAGGACAAAAGGTAGCGAAGGCTGCTGTGGCCCTCCCAGCTTGCACAAAAGACAGCAAGCGAGTACTGCGGTGAGAGTCACACCTCATCGCCAGTGTACTTCCTGCTGACAAGGTACGAGAAGCTGATGCGCTCCCCCGACCTAAAGGGCACAGTGCCGTCGTTGGCGATGTCGGTGCCATCAAAGGCCATCAGAATATCGCCTGTGCCCAGCACCTGCAGTCCAAGCTGTTGGGTAAGCGCTGTGGAGCTCAGGGCGCTCAACACATGAGAACAGCAGGCAGCATGTCAGGGGGCTTGAAGGGGACCTGACGGAAGCGGTCTCAGTGTCTCAGCATGAAGCGGGTCGGGGCTGCCACATGTGCTCACACGGTTGATGGGGGCGGTGGGCTCCACCCGCCTGACACGCACACCTTTCTGGCCAGCCTGCGCAGCAGGGCAGGCACAGCATGTGGTAGTGTGGGCACATGCGCACTAGGGAGCAGGTGCACACCTGAGATGCTGGGTCCCAGGCCCAGCATGAGAGGCAGGCATGGCACACACGAAGGCAGAGCGTCAACAGGGCAGGCAGGGCCCCGGGGGGTACATGGAGTGAAGCACTGGGCGCCAGCAGAGCAGCTGACCCTTGAAAGGCTAGGTGCCAGCAGGGAAAGGCCTCCTCCTGCTGACTCTGAGACAAAGTACTGGGCAGACCTGCGCCTTTCTTAGGGCCAGGCTCACCTTGAGGCCCATGCTGGCTCGCATGTGGGGGTTCTCCATCTTCTGCCAGGACAGGCCAAGCCACGGAAAGCCTGCAACCACACAGCAGTCCAGCTCATCTGCGGCACCTGGCCGAATCGACACCACGTCAACATGTGCTGGACTTCAGGAGGTCCGTTGGCACAGTCTGCATCAAGCCCACCAACCCTCTGGATGCCAGCCTAAATGCAGCAGCTGGCATAAGCTGCTTGTGGCCCAGGACCTGCCAGCTCACCTGTGTAGCGTCCATTCCGGTCATAGTCTGTGAGGAAGTGCTCGATGACTTCCACAGGCACCAGGTAGCCAATGCCTTCAGCATTCTCATCCTGCAAGGGAAGATGGCTCGCCATGCAATGCATCATGCTTGCCCAGTGCAGCCAGGGTGCATCAAACCACAGACCAACAGACCTTCAGGGATTGGAAGGCAATGCCGCAGCAGTCCCGGTCGGCATTGAAGGCTGGGCCACCAGAGTTGCCGCCTGCATGCCATACGGCAGCCCTGAGATCAAGCCAGGCGACAGCAGCATCTGTAAGAACACCTTGGCTGGTATTCAGATGAATCAGGCTTGAACATGATTTGCCAAGGGAAGGGTGCTGGCATGATGTGTGCCCGCATGGTGCATGCTGAAACATAAATTCCAGGGAAAGTGCAGCTGGGGTAGTACAGCTGCTCGAGTGCACAGGCTGCTTTTCCACAGCGGCACAGCAGCCTCGAGGCTGGGTGCAGCCAAAAAGAGAGGCACCAGTATGATAGGCAGGTCAGCCAGCGCAGCAGCACATCAGGTCTATTGAGACCAGCAGCACACCAACTCACTGTTGATGGCTGCATCGATCTGCACTCCCAGCAGCTCTGCAGCGCCGTGCACATAAGCTGTGACCTGCAGGAGGCTTGCCCTCAGAGCACCTCTGGGCGGCTTTGAGCAGGAGGCCTGAGCTGTGGTGCCTCACAAAAGCATGTTGAAGCAGTGCACGGGGTCTGACAGTGGCTCGCTCAGCGTGTATGAGCAGCAAGAGGCGGTGCATTGGGTCTCAGCCCAGCTCTCACAATAGCCCGCGGCAAGATGCGTTGCGCATGCGATGTTCTTGTTGGAGTCAGGAACACACCTCGATCCTGCTGACCACGCCAGAAGTCACAGATATGGTGTCACCACCAATGGGGAAGCCCACCACGGTCACCGGGTCTTGCAGGACGGGCAGCTTGCCGAAGCGTACTGGGCGCAGGTCTCTCCAGAACTCGTCGTCCTCCACAGTCAGCAGGGCTGCAGGGCATGGCACCAGCTGTCACGCCTTGACTGGTCTGCTTGGCTCTCACGGCACGCACAGTCAGCAGGACTGTACGGAGGGTCATCAGCTCCAGGAGCTGACGGCCTTGACCATACATGCAATAGTGTGCCTGGCTACAATGCAGCTGCAGTGCGGCACAGAGGACAGCTACAAGCTCCTGCAGGGTTCACCGATGTCGCACTCTGCTCCAACTGCCAGCACCTTGGCCACGAATTTGCTTTCGCTACCTCGCCGCCGCACCTTGACCTGTACAGACAGAGCAGCAGGCAGATGGAGCCTCTGCAGCAGAGCGGCAGAGACGTGCCCAGGTGGCGTGCATTGTGAGCAATGGACCTATGCGACACGTGATGCCGGCAGGCACAGTGAGCAGTGGCAGCTGCCTGCCCACAACAGTGGCTGTTGCATCCCACCTGTGTAAAGTGGTCGACAGAGTGGGCATTGGTCAGGATGCGTCGATGCCCAGGGATGGCAAACCCACTGCTCGTGGAAGAATACTGCCGCCTGCGCTGCCAGGGCAGTGAGAAATTTGGCTCGCTGTGCACGCAGAACACCTGCAGGCGGATTGTGCCATCAGGCCGTTGAGCACAGCCTCAGGTCAGTTGGCTGTCGTGCTAGAATCAGGGGAAGGTGAGGACGAGAGGACTAAGCTGAGCAACTTTTATGCCAGACAGTGCTGGGGTCGGCACCCTGTTTGGGCACTGCTGGCTCAGCCCTTGGCTTCAATTGACGCTGCTGTGCAGAGCATCTATGCCAAGCCATTCCCCCTGCCTTCCACAGAAACAGGCGGGCACCTTGAGCACTGAGTCCATCATGTGCTCAGACACACTGGTCCTGGCACTAAAGGCTGCCAGGGCTTCTGTGGGGTCCATCAGGGGCGAACCAAGCCCCTCAGAATTCAGGTCTACTTCTGGGACGCCCCCGATGGCCTTGGCTGTCTCAGCCACATCCCCGCTCCAGGGGGCTCTGCGTTTGTGCTGAGGCTCCTCTGGGGCGATGCCTCCTGCAGTGCAGTAAGGTGGACACTGTGCTCATACTCACAGCAGGGCTATCATAGCTTATGCTGGGAGTTGCCAACGTGCTGGGGGTGGTGTTGGTGCTGTATATCAGGGTCTGGGCATTGCCTGGGTGCAGTGTGGTTGGAAGGTGTTGTGCTTTGCTTGCATGCAACTCACTTGCCTGCAGCCTCTGGCCTGCCTCGCCGCCTGCCTGTGTTGGCTGCCCCAGTGGCATCCTCTGGGCGCTCACTAGACGCCTCTGCCTTGGCAGCTGCCTGCAAGCACAGGAGCAGCATTGCTATCACTGCCTGCATTGCTAATACAGGTCAGCGCAACTTGGTGCAGGCCTGCTGATTCATATGAAGGGACCTGCCTGAGATCTGAGGGAGCTCTTGATGTTTTTGCCCATTTGCTGTGTCAGCTGGCAGCAGCAAAAAGGTTGCAACGGTGACTGACGTCAGAGTTTGGGCGACACACTCCAGATCGCAGCTGCCAGGCAGGACTGCACAACGACTTGAGTAATGAAAGTCAACCTTTGGTGTGTCTTCAATTTGGCAGGCCTCTCACCCCTGCCCCGTTTGGAGGTGCACCCCTGTCCTGCAGTCGTGTAATTCCTGATCGACAATGCAGAGCAGATGACTTGGCCTGAGCCCATCCCAGGTCTCCCACAGGACTGTCATGGCAGGAACAGCAGACCCGCACAGGCTTAAGGAATTGGAGCAGCTGCGGGAGGAGCTGCATGAAGCAGGCAGCCGCGCATCTGCAGGCAGCCTGCAGCAGTACCTGCAACTGGTGAGAATGTTTGATAGCCTCAAGCATAGCCAGGCGCCAGCCTGCATCACAAAGATCCATCCCTGCTGACAACTGCAGGTCAGGGAGTTGCGGATTCGAGACTCAGAGGATGTGGCACTCTTTGGGAGCCAGCTGCTGACGAAGCATGCTGGCAAGCTAAGTGAAGAGAACTGTGAGTGCTGTTACAGTGGACCCTGAACAAATTGTTGCTGACACTGAGGCTTATGATGCACATGCAGCTTGGGCCAGGTCTGGCACATGACTTTCGAGGGGATTACTAGCTCTGCTGAGGCCTCTGATGTGCTGCGCAGATTGGCTCCTGCATGAGCAGGTGGCTGTGGCTGCCATGGATGTGCACGCCATCTCAGTGGCCCACAAGTTGGTCACAGCAGTGGTAAATAAGTACCCAAAGAGTGCCAGGGCAGCCCGACTGAAGGTGCGACACACCAATGCCTAGGACTGGCAGCGCCACACACAGCATTGCTGCTGGCTTGACCCCACCGCTGGCGTGCCTCAACCCTGCATTTGACAAGTTTGCACATCAAGCACAGCACCACACCACTGCTTGTGCATGGAGCAAAATCACTGGTCAAGGGCTTGCACAAGTGGAGCAGAGCGCTGACTGATGGCTGCATGTGCTTGGCGTGCAGTCGATGTACCATGAGGCCAAGGGGGAGCTCACGCAGGCCGCTGAGCTGCACAAGCTGCTGCTGGAGGATGACCCTCAAAACCTCCAGGCTGTCAAGCGCCAGGTGGGCAGATTGGCCTGGATGGCCACACAGGTTGCTCAAGGTGTGGGGTCTAAGTGGCTGTCGAGCACCAGGTGTGCAGACAGCACGACAGCAGCGATGGAAGCCAGCAGCAGGGGACGGGGCAGGATCAGGGGTCCTTTGGGGGCACTGCAGTGAATCCGGCACCCCAGTGACTGTCTGCAGCGTAGGGGGTGCCGCCTAAGTCATGTGCTCTGTTGCTGGCAGGTCTGCAGCATCATGTCTGGGGGAGGGGCCCACTGCCCGTTGCTGCAAGGTGACGACGTGTTGCAGCTGCCATGGTGCTAGCTCTCCCTGCTGCTTTGTGCAGGTAGCTCTGGCCAAGGCCAGTGGCAAGCCTGGGGCCGCCATCGACCTGCTCAGGCGCCATGTGGATGTCTACATGACTGATAGGGAGGCCTGGGAGGAGCTGGCAGAACTGTATGTGCAGGTGTGGCTGTTGAGGACACTTGACCGCCGTCTGCTGGCAGGATCCCGGGCAATCAAGTGGCAGCTCTACGGGATTTGCTTGGCTGCATTGCCCTAGTCAGCTTGCTGGCAGGGTCTTGTGCATCTGGCTGGCAGCTCTGACTGCATTGCACCTGCAGGTGGCTCCGCTGACACCTGCAGGGCAGCTGCTTGTGGTTTCCTGACCCATGCAGACTTCCTTGGTGTGGGTGGCAGCCACTCTTGAGCTGATCTTACCTGCACTTGATCACCTGTTGTGCCGCAGTCTTGGCGACCAGCTTTGGCACTGACCCATGTCGAGTGCTGCTCTGCAGGGTGGTCTCTATGTGCAAGCTGCGCACTGCTATGAGGAGCTGCTGCTGCACAGCCCTTCCCACATCCCCTTCTATGTTCAATACGCAGACATCATGTACACACTGGGAAGCCATCAGCTAAAAACTGCCCGGCAGTACTATGCTGCTGCGATTGAAATGAGCCAGGGCAGCAACCTACGGGCCCTTTATGGCCTGACAGCCTGCGCAGCGCAGATGAGTGGGCAGAAGGTGGGTGCTGGTGCAGCCAAGACCTTGCAATCTGCCTCTTGGGAGTTGCTTACAGAAGCGCAGGTCTGAAGCTGTACCTTGGGTGCTACAGGTGCGCAATGGCCCTGACGACGCAGGCACTGCTCAGCTTGCGGCAGCATCCATCATCAGGCTTTACCAGGAGGATAACCCCGAGATGCTGCCCATGGTCAAAGCCCTGCTGGCATCACAAGGACTACAGACATGACACTTTGAAGACTTCGCTAGCACACATGTCTGAACATTTTCAGGAAATGTTGGGCAGGTGATGGGTGAGCCATGCTGTTGACAAAGCCTGTCTGCTGGTGTAGTCCAAACAGGGCTGCATCAGCTGGCGGCAAACTGCTGCTCAGTAGTACACCAGCTTGGGCAGCTCCTCCTCAGCAGTACGCAGGACATCTCGAGTGCTCTGCAGCTTGAGGGCTGGCATGTGGCTGTCAGCTGCAGGGTCCAGCTCACTGTATGTCCCACACTTGGCCACATCCTCCTGCCAGGTGCCCTCATAGACCTTGCGCCGCGCGGTATAGTAGTGCACGCCGCGGCCATTCTTCATGTCATTGGCCCACTCCCCCTCAAAGACGTCCCCAGTGCCGTACGTCATCTTGCCCTTGCCAGACCTGCAGGCCAGGGGATCACAGGCTGGCGGCCGGGGCACAGAACAGAGCAGGTGGGCAGCTGCCGTGCTGCAGGTGGAGCAGACTGGCAGGTGCTGGTTAGCAGAGCAAGCAAGTGCTGGCGGCTGAGCGCAAAGCAGCAGCGTCTGTATAAGCTGTGCAATCGCAACTCACACCTGTTATCGTTCTCCCACTGGCCGGTATACACGTCAGCCCCAAAGTGATCGGGGAGCCTGCCGCCATACAACTGCTGGCCCTCCCCATGGCGCATGCCTTCCTGCCACTGCCCCTCATACACGTTGCCAACGTCATCGTAGTACAGGCCCCGGCCCTGCACAGAGGGTTGCAGTGCAGCAGTAGCCCTGTGGTGCCTGGCATTGGCTGCAGGCTGCTGGCTCTCAAGCCAAGCAATAGCTAGTGAGCGCTCTGGGGCATGGCCATCGCCAGCAAGCATGCATGCAAGCAGCAACATGGACACCCTAGCACACTGTGCTGTGCATATCAGCCGTGCGCTCACATGAAACCTGTCATGCGCCCATTCACCGCTGTATCGCACGCGGTGCCTGCCATCGTCATATAGCCACAGAATGCCCATGCCATGGCGCTTGCCGCCCTCCCAGCTGCCTTCATATTTGTCGCCGTTGGGGTACACCACGCAGCCTTTGCCTACAGAAATGATGCAGAGGGTCAGTGCCCCCCACACAGGATGTATCTTGCAACAAGGAACACCCACCTTCTTGTTTGTTATTGTTCCAGCTGCCAGTGTATCGCTCTCCAGAAGGCAGGTGAATGGCAGACCTCTCCCCATTACGCTCTGCCTGCAAGTGCAGCAGATGGTAAGCACATGCTTTGAGCCAAGCGCTGTAGGCTTGTGGACTGCTGCAGCTACCTTCTTTGCTCTTACTGTCCAGCTGCCAGAGAGCCGCCCCAAAGTGCTAGCATGCCTTCCAGCCGAGTCGGGTGCTGCCCCTGGCATGGCTCGTCAAGGTCCTTGCAGCTCGGCCTGGACCTGCTGCACTGAACGTAAGCCACACTTCTGTGGACCTATCTCACAAGTCTGGGGTTTGCAGAGTTCAAAGCAAAGGGCCCCCTGCTTTACGACAATACTGTAAAACAAAGCTTACAGGGCTGCTTGTTGAAGACCCAAAGGGAAGATGCCAGCACCTACAGAGGCTGGTGTTCAGGCTGTGCACGGAGGACAGATAGGGATGGAGTGCAGATGCAATGATGGTTTGAGATGCCACTCCAGCATGCCACTCCAGCAGGCCAAAACTACCAATCTCTTAACAGCATTCTCAGCTGGGGTAACTTGACTCACCCGTGTCAAGGGCCTCATGCAAGCAGAGCGCAGTCAGTGCAAACAACAGACCAAGCAGCAGCTAGGCTGGCAGCATCTGCAAGCAGGAATGCCAGGGTGCTGCACCAGGCCATTCAAACAGCCCCTGGCCAAGCTTTGAACCTGTCACAGAGACCAGCGTGGCCAAGCGCTGTTCTTAAGCAGGACACCACCATTCAGCACATGCATTTGCCAGTGCTTAATGCCAGTGAGCAGTGCAAGACTTCAATGGCAGCACAGCTCAGGCTTGCTCAGCCACCAGCATCCAGGCGCTGCAGCATCCACAAATCAACAGGGCTGAATTTCTGCCTTGCTTGCCCAGCTTTTGGCTCAGTCAGCACCAAATGAGGCTGGAGACCTCCCCTTTTAGCCTGGGCGGACTGAAGCTTCACCAAGAAGGCAAACTAAAACTCTTCAGAGTCCGGTTTCTTCCATGAAATTGACTATCAAGCTCCCTCTCGCAGCACAGGGAGCAGACAAGAAGCGCAAGCGACCGGATGAGCAGCAGCACCCCGGAGCAGCTCCAGCTGATGGACCCCACAAGAAGGCCAGGCCTGCTCCAGAGGTGGCCCAGAGGCCTCTCCAGGGGACTCCAGGCTCAGCAGGGCCCAGGAAGCTGCTCATCAAGCCATTCGGGGCTGGCCTGCAGCGAGAAGGAAGCCTGGTCTCTGTGAACAAACGGACAAGCACCCCCCAGACACTGCTGAAGCAGGTGTGAGGCCTGACTTGGGGCATGGATGCTGGATGAAGAGGGCAGAGCTGCAGCCTTCGCATGCAGCCCACTCTGCTGTGTTTGGTTGCTTCCATCACCGATGTCTGGTGTGCAGGGCTCACAGCAGCTGTCTGGGCGCTCCTCCCTCGATGGCAAGTCCTCTGAGAAGCCCTCCCTTAAGATCAAGCTGCCATCCGTCAAGCCTGAGCCCAAGACGGTCCCCCAGGCCAAGCCGCGGCCGCGAATCAAGCTGCCGCCGCCACAGCGCCTGGGAGTCAAGTCAGAGGGCAAGCCCGAGGTCAAGTCAGAGACCAAGCTCAGGATCAGGGGCTTTGGAGCTTCTTTGCCGTCTGCCCCCGGCCCCCAGGTCAGCTGCACCAGTGACCACATGCACAACACTCTGATCCCTGCCCTAGCAGACTGCACCACATGAAGGCCTCACAGGACATCCTTCCTGATGCTGCTTCAAATGAAGTTGAGTTCGCCAGGGCGGCAGTATGAGGTGTCAGCTGTCGCATCTGCAGGCATGCGATCTGCAGCTGTGGCCTTTTACCCTGAGCCTCCCTTTGCCTGCTCTGCGCTGCCCCCGTCAGCTGGCCTGATCAAGCCGCAGGCAGCTCCTGCCTGGCCCAAGGCCTCAATGCTGACTGCTGCGCAATGCATGGCAGCCACTCCCCACTCCTTGTTGCAGACGCCGCCTCGCTTGACAGTGCTGCTCAGTCCCCGCTGTCTGCCAGGCTCTGTGCAGGCCCAGCTGCCACACGCCTGCCCTGCCTGACGCACCCTTGATCCATGATGCAGGCACAGCGCGCAGTTGAGCTGCCCCAGCTGCCAGCGGCAGCAGCCCCGGGCCCCCTGCCCGCAGCGCAGCCCCAGGCCAGCGCCCGGCCAGCTGCCTCAGGGCTCACTGGTTTGTCAGGGGACACTGTGTCAGAGGCTGTCAGTGCGCCCACGTCCACTGCCACCCCTGGCACAACAGGAGGCACGGCAGCAGCAGCGCAGGCAGCAGCCGCCAGGGTGGGTTGGTGGGGAACCTCTGTTCGTTGGCTGCCCTTGCATGTGCGCGTTGCTCAGCCAGATCAGCAGAACTAGACTTTACTGGCCTGAGCGCTGAAGGTCACTCGTCTCTTGCAGCGTGAAAGCAGGTGCTTCTGATTACAGCTGCTAAGGAGTGCACTGCGTGCAGGCTGGTAGGTCTTTACCAGTGACGGCTCTCACTTGCAAGGGATGCACTTCGTGCAGGCTGGCAGGCCCTTACCAATAGCGGCCGTGGCCCTTACTTGAGCACATCCCTGGTGGCCTGCAGGTGCATCAGGCAGATGGCGGTGGCCCCTCCGTGCAGCAGCTGCAGAAGGTGCTGGACAATATCCAGGCAAAAGACAAGGCCAACATCTTCAGGGATCCTGTCACGGAGAAGATTGTGAGGCCCCCTGCGCCTGCAGCTGTAACGACCCTGAAGCAGCAGGGCTTTCTGCGGCTTGTTCAGAGGAGGCGGCCACTGCTCTGGCAGGGGATGATGCCCTCGACTGTGGCAGATCTGCAGCTGCTTGTCCCCTCGGCCTCTTCCTCAAGAGGAACACTGTTCAGATTGAGTGCTCCGCTAGGCTGCCAGAGAGTCAGGGTGTGGCGGCATTTCTGGCAGAGTCATGAGCTGCACGTCTCGAGCTGCAGCAGGGCACTGGGCCGTCACCTGTGCAGTGGAGCGATGCACTGGTTCAGACAGAGGGCTGCGTCCACCTCAGAGGGCCACCCTCTAGGGCTGCACTGATCAGGTTGCTGCACAGCTCACCAGATGGGATGCATGGCTGTCAGGCAGCCTGAGTGTCTAAATGCCCACCAGCACAACAAAGTTGATGTGCTCTGTGCAGGCGCCTGGGTACTTCACTGTGATACAGCATCCCATGGACTTCAAGACCATGCGGCAAAAGCTGACGAGGGGCGAGTACCAGAGCTGGGACGCTCTGCAGGTGGGCTTTGCCGGGGCGCAGTGAGCGCTGCTTTGCCGCGCTTGTTTGTGCTGGTGTGCCTCTGCTGCACAGCCCCAGTTGTGGCTCACTCACCACAGGCAGCTATACGCATGTCGTTGCAGGCCGACAAGCGCTTAGGTGTTGAAATGCCTTGTACTGGGCAAAGCTCACACAGACAAGGGATTTCAACACCTAGTGTCATTTTGTGATTAAGGGCCTTGTACTTGGCAAAGCTCACACTGACAAGGCCCTTGCTCAACAGATGACACCACCCTGGCCTCCTTCAATCTTGCCATGAAGGGGCCTTTCCCTCACAACCTGTTGGCACCCATGACCCCTGCCAAGCTCATATGGCCTACAACCAGGCCATTTAACCCACAAGTCAACTCATGTCCTTGCAAGGCTCTGTAAGCTGTGATGGGGCACTTGACTCATGCACCAATTGCACCCAGGCCACCCTTCAAAGCCCACTTCAGGGTGCCTGCCTTGCTGCAGGGTGATCTGGACCTCATCTTCCAAAACGCAATGACCTACAATGCCCCGGAGCTGCATGTCCACAAGCTGGCCAAGGAGCTGCAGGAGCTGGCGCGCTCAAGGGTGGACCTGGGGCGCCAGGGGATCACAGATCTCAGGTGGGTCTGCACTGATGCCCAGGGTTACAGGCATGCATGGCCTGCAGAGCAGCGGTGTGCAGCTGCATGGCATGACTCTCTCAGCGGATGGCTCCATTACCTGCCCCAAAGTGAGGAGGGGAGGGATTGACAGTGTACTTTTGTGGGCTGGATCACTGTCTGCTGCCCGATACATAGCTTGCTGCCCAGCCACCAGTCATTTTAATGAGACTTGCAATGGTACATGCCAGGGGTCCCTGCTCTACAGTCCATCACATATGGGGCTGTGATGGGCTCAGGCAGCATCTGCCTGGCTCAGAATGAAGACTCCTTCACACAAGCTCTCTTCAACATGCCAGGCTGGGCATGGGAGAAGACCTGCCTTTAGTGGCCCAATCTCTAGCTGTTGCTGAAGAAGTGATCCTGACTGCCATGCAAGTGCTGTGCAGGGGGCGAAGAACAGGGCCACCCCGGGTGCAGAACTCGACGGCCCACGCTGCAAACCAGGCCGACGCCAAGCGTGCAAGAAACCAGGCCAGGTGGACTTGCACCTTTGTCTTTCACCCATGTGGTTGACCTGAAGTGCAAGCACATGATGTAGCATTGCAATGTTCGGCAGGCATGATCAGAAGGTGTCTGCTCAGCACCACAGGACGGCCGGGACAGCCAGGTGTGCTGCCAGTCAGACAAACACCACGTTTGCCTGCACCCAGCTGCATCCCTCCCGCCTGTGCCACGCAATCTGGGCTGCTGGGACCAGAGTCCACTGCTTGTCCTTGCCAAGTGTTCTATTGCCTTCGGCTTCAAACTGGACTGTGGCTGGTGCGAGATGCCATGCCTGGCCCTGTCAGGGCATGCAGCATGAACATGTTGTCGTTGTCGGACTGCCTCCTGCATGCCACCATCAAGACACCGCACATTGACACCTGAGCATCCTGTCTGAGCCTCTGGTCCTGCGCAGTGCCTGTATGGTTGAGGCATTGGGTGTCTGCAGATGCTGTAGGCATGCAGCCAGCCTGCCTCCTATCCTGGTACCAAAGGCTATATGTTGTGCTGCCAGACACCAAGCTTCTCCTCCAAATGCCGTGTGGCAAGCAGAAGGTCTGCTGTCCTGAGCTGTGCTGTAGGGGAGAGACAGCAACAAAGCCCTGCTACGAATGAATGGCAGTGGGCTAGTGCTGAACACAACAAACACCTTTGCTGCAGGTCACCAGAGCCCTGCTGTAGGCGTGTTACTGAGGACACGGCTGACAACGCCCCATGTCTGTGCTGCAGGGAGGAGAAGGCGCAGGAAAAGTCGAGGAAAAAGGCCGAGCGGCAGGCAGCCGGCGGGGGTTATGTGCGCCACTCAGTGGCCGCAGCGGACATGGCTGCCTATGGGCACACAGGGCGCAAGGGGGACTATGTGGGCTGCCAACAGCTGGCTTTGGTAAGCTGTTGGGCATGTTGTTGGGAAATTTCTAGACTCGCAGTGTATGTCGATGCAAGATCTGATTTTTTGGCTTGGCAAAACATCTGCTTCTGCTGCTGGTCATGCGCATGGCTCTCTCTCTAGGTGTCACTACCACATCAAGCCTTGATTGCTGCCTTCTGATCAGTTTCCAGGGCTCTGTTGCTGCTGCCAGTGACGTCTTTGTTGGGCTTCAGGCTGAAACCGCAAGGTGCTGGAAACCTACCTCTGTTGTCTGTACTGGGCTGCAGCTCATCATGATGCCATGCTTTGCTGCAGGATGAGCCTGGCATCAGGTCACTGTACCGCCAGCGCTACAGCAATCCTGTCTGCAAGCAGTGGCGTGGCCTGGCAGACGGCATGAGCCCGGAGGGAGTGATCTTCGGGCACGGCAGGCAAGTACCTGCGCGCCTGCAGACAGCAGCATGTCCTGGAACTTGCATGCGAATATGCAGCCCTGCTGCCTCAATGTGCCTGCACACCGATGGTGGTGTGCCAAAGAGCTTGGTGCCATTCAGTAGTCCCATTAGCATGGTGTGCAACAGCAGGTCCCTGCAGGGCCTGCATGCGAATTGTCTGTGCTCTCATGCCAAATCTCTTCATTGAACAACAACCAGGTTTTACATGCATGTGCAGGGCTCTTGTCAGCGCTCATGCCAGCATCCGCACAGATAGCTACGCTCGCAGCCTGTCGCGCTTTGGGGGTGGCCTGCGCGAGCGCGCGCGGAAGAGGGTGCTGGCCAAGGCTGCGCAGTGCCTGCCGGGGGCAAGCGTCAGTCGCCTGGCCACCCTCAGGGAGGAGCACGGCGTCAGACTGCCTGGACCAGTGTCCCTGCCCCCGCCGCCGGCTCCGCATGTGCAGCCGCAGGCCGGGACTGGCACCACAATTCCACATGCGCTGGCCAACATGGTGACTTTCAGGGCTTAGCAGCAGGCACTTTGCCAGCACTGGACCTGCTTGAAGCATCACTTTGCTCAGGCTGGCATAACAGAGTACCGTATGTGGCAGCACAAAGTGACGGTGGCAGATCTGAGCCAGTTGTTGCTTTGCTGCTCCCTGTTGGCCTCTGTGCAGCTGCCTACGTACCAGAAGACGCTCATGCTGCAAGTGTGCTGCTGGGCCCACGACGAGGCAAGGCCTGCTTGTCTCGGGAGTCAGTGTCACCCTATCTGCAATGCTGCAGGTGTCTGTGGGCAATGGGCAGGGCGGGAGCAGGCGCCCAGGGGGCACCTACCCGCAGCAGCACTCTGTGATGCGCCCGGGATCAACTGGCAACCTGAGTGCGCAGGCACCTGCAGGGCCAGTGGCGGGGGCGGTCTCAAGGAGCAGCATGGCAGGCAGTGGCACGCCTGTGGCCCGTCCGGCAGTCAGTGGGGCCCTGCCAGCATTCCAGCAGCGGACCACCCCCACTGCCAGCTCTGGTCTGGTGGGAGGGTGGTCGCAGCAGCGTCAGCAGCCTGGCGGCACCCAGAGCGCAGCTTCCCAGTATGTACAGATTAGTGCCCCGCAGCAGCAGCCCGGCTATGGCGGCACCTCAGCCCCCATGTACTATTCTGCAGCCCAGGCGCCAGTCTTCAGTCAGGCCCAGGCCTATGGCATGCCACCCACATCCATGCCTGTGGCCTCTGTGCCTGCTTTGAACTGAGATGTATGCCTTTCCCCCTTCGCCCTATTTCATTCCCTGTTGTTGAATTGCTTCAGTGCTGCCATGTTGTGCCTTGGTTTCCTGAGTGAGGCACTTGCATAACAAAAGTACCAGTAACATTTATTTCACACAGCATGTTCAAGGGAGGGCGGGGATCAAGCATGCATTGTGTAACCCAGAAACATCAAAAAGGGCCAGGGACGTGTACGCCGTGGAAATGCAGGCCTGAGTGACGGGGGCTGAGTTCGTTCATACAAGGACCTGGTGACCGCAAAGTGAAGTCAATGGACTGGACCATATGCACGTTGGTCACTGGCAATACGAAAAAAGGCAGCGTTCTGTCAGGAGGTAGGGAGTTCAGTCATGCGCTGCGGGCTGCACCATGTCAAATTAGCTCACTGGCGTGAGGGAGAAGCTGTCTGCTCACCTGCATACCGGCAGCAGGATTGTTGTCAATGCACTGGACGATGAACGGAGTGGACGAGCATAGTTGCTGGTCATCAGCCCTGGCAGGCATTGAGGCCACAGCAACAGCCCACCTGGAAGGGTATGTGTAGGTGTCCCCTGTGCACCATTGGCAGCAGATCTCAATGCTGAGGCGGCTGTGCTCGACACAGCACCCACACTCCTGCGGCGGTCTGAGATGAACAGCTCAGCGTCTTCCCTGGCATACTGAGTGCCTGGTGTCAATGCTCCAGCAGTCTCCTGCTGGAGCGCACTCACAGCCTGCAACAGACCCAGCAAGAATCATGTTTGACACGTACTGCGCACCGACAGCCTGCACTGAAAGCAGGAGTGGTCAACAGAGAGGCACCAGATCCGCAATGGGAAGTCTGCGAGAACCAGCACAGGCCTCTTGCAGGAGCGCACACGGGCAGCATATGCTGGAGGATGTCACAGGACTGGCAGTGGAACCACTGAACTTTTGCACCACCATGTGGCATTGCCCATGAGATAGGTTGCGCAGCAAGCGCCTTTACCACACTTTTGGTGGCTGACGACTACAGTATTGGCCGAAAGTAGCGCTGCTAAGGCAACTGCATCAAGCTGCTCCTTGCAGAGGCAGCATTGATATCAAGGCGGCTGCGCATCAGTTGATATTCAGGCCTGTCCTCTGGCACCATTTGACAAAAATCAAAGATCTCATCTAGCAATTGAAGCAGAGCCTGAGGTGGCTTTGCAGGAACAAGTTGTAAGAGCTTTGGGTACCTTGGACGGGAACAAGGCACTGGAGCTTGTCAGAGAGCCAGGTTGAGGTGGCTGCGCACAAAGGCATTCCCGGCCCAGCCCTGTGGATGCAACCTTTCTGCTTGCAAGCAGCTCAACTTCAGGGTAACATGTAGCCCGAGGTGATCATGCAGGTGAGCCTGGATCCTGCTTAACAGGTAGCCAGATTCACTAGCAATCAGACTCACTGGGGAGCCGATGTTGACTCTGAGTCGGCTGCGCAGGAAGGAGCTGTCAACAGACACCCCCCCAGCTGCTGGACTGGAGCTGGGCAGCGGCCGCAACGTGCTGGGTAGAGAGGAGGGGCTCTGATCAGGGGACGCTCCTGACTGCCCCGCACGGGGCACTGCAATGGGACTAGAGCTCAAGCTGGTGCGCCGGGGGTCAGAGCTCAAGCTCGTTCGGTGTGTGCCTGCGGCGTCCCGGCTGGCTGCTGCCGCAGAGGGGGGCCCCCTGTCCCCCTGCCCCGCCGCTGCAGGGCTGCTGCTGCCAGAGGACTGCCTGGTGCGGTCCAGAGACTGTCTGCTCAGGCCAGGGCGGCCAGCAGCCGGGGGAGTGCCAGCCTGGCTGCTGCTGCTGTGGTCGGAGCGACCACTCCTGCTCCGCCGGTTGCTGCGCAGGGGCTTCTCTGAGGCATCGAATGTAGCCCGTGCACTGCGAGGCTGCGGCTGCAGGCCCTCGCTGTGAGGGGTGGCCACAGAGTCACTGGTCAGGCGAACAGCCAGTTTGGGCTGCCCTGGCGGTGGCTGGGGCCCCCGTAGTGCTTGGGACAGGCCCCCCTCGCTGTTGTCCCCTGCGCTTCTGAGCTGGCCGTGGGCAGCCTGCCCCAGGGTCTGCCGCCCCCCGTGCTGCGTCGCTGCAGCCTGCACTGGGGGGCTCTGGGAGAGCGACTCTGAGGCCCTGAGCTCCCCCACGGGGGAGTCGGGGATGACTGGAAAGGTGCTGGTGCTGTGACCAGTGTCCAGGGGACGCTGGTGAGATGGTGACTGGCCCTGCAGACCCATGACCTGGGACTGTCGCTGGCGCTGCTCGGCCATGTCAAAGTCCACGCTGCGCTTGCGACTAGCGCGGTAGCCTGCAGGGCAAAGGCATGCCTGAGCTCAGGAAGAGACAGCAACAACTTTGTGAGTGCTGCACCATGCCTGGTAGGGACAGAGAGGGGGGGAGGGGGGGTTGTGTGGGGGGGCCCTTGCTGCAGCCAGCTGACAAGGAAGCAGCCTCAAAGGCTGCCGCAGGTCAGGTGGTTGAGAGCCTATCCTGCTTCCATGAGTGTGCTCCCTCTGCCGAGCAGTGAGCAGCAACAAGCCAGTGATAGCTCTGCGTCAGCACAGGTCCCTGAACTGCTCACCCCATCTTCGGGAAGCGCTACGGCTCCTCGATGTGCAGAGCCAGGTAGCAGTGCATCTGTGTAAACACGTTTCCCCCAGGTCACCCTTGGTGCCACGTTTCACACAGCAGCTGTGTCATGCCTGGCCCCAGTGTGCTGCGCTGCTCTGCAGCCACCCCTGGGGCGGGTGCAATGGGCGCATTGCATGCTGTGGTGTTCCCCTGCCGTTGCTGCCCTGCGCTGCAGTGCCCTGCCATCAGACCCAGGTCAAATCGTGGTCGCTGGTGAGTGTCCCATCCATGCGTTCTGGCGCTCACCATGCTTCCAGGGGTGGGAACTGCGCCCGCCCTCATCGAGCGCCCGCCCAGGGCTGCCAGGTGCAGACCTGCTGCTGGCCACAAAGCTGGCGGCCCCTCCACCCTCGGGGTGCACCGGGGAGGTGCTGGCAGAGGCCAGAGACGCTGCGTCTGATGTGTTGTCCCTCAGCTGGGCAGCTGAGGGGGACAACCCGCTCATACGGGAGTGCAGGCGTTTGAAGGCCGTCGGCGTCTCAGCTGCAGCACAGGTGGGGGGGCCAGGGGGCATGTCAGACAGCAGGGTTGTTCCCTGTCTGGTAGTGTGCAAGAGGCAGCCCCCATGCAATGACAGCAGCACTGGAGACATGCCTGCTGTTTGTGGAAAGACAGCCCGAAGAGTGACAAGGTCATGGCCGCGATCCGTCGACGCCCGCCACGTCTTGGCAGCTCCAGCTGGGCAGCACTTCAGAGCTTTTGCATTCAGCGAGGACGCAAGGATCCAGCCTAAGCCAGCTGAGGCAGATTGCCTTGCTTCCAGCTGACTGGGCACTTGATTTGCGCCAAGGATTGCTTGGCACAAGGGCATGGGACAAGAGTCCCTCACTGCCAGCCTGCCCCCGAGTGCCCCTGAGCCAGGGCGTGCCCCAGCCAGTCAAGCTGAGATGGATGCGGCCAGGCAAAGGGTAAAGGTAGCCCCAAGGGAGTCACCGGTGCTACGTCGGCTGGGGATGCTCTTGGGCGTCTCCTCCCCCTCGCTGGCAGAGCGGGGCCCGCCCTGGCCCGGCGGGGGGATGCGCAGGGGCGGTGGCGCGCGGCTGGTGTAGCTGGCCCCGCTATCCTGGGATGTCACCGACCCTGCAGGCAGAGCAGGGGCACAGGGGGCTCACAGTGACTCGTCTGCTGACATCACCAACCGGCAGGCAGGGCGAGAGTGATTTCCCAGCAGCCAAGCGTTCCACTGTCTGGGGGTGACCATGCAGGAGTGCACCGTCATAGGAACGGGCAGGGCACATGGGCAACCCTGCAGGGCTCACTTACAGAGCACATCACAGTGCACCTGTCATTGCTTGTTTGCAGCATGCAATGCATGGATCCCTGCCTGACAGGCAGCTTCTGCAAGGCAGGCAGGGTCCAGCCATGAGAGGGCTGGCTCCAAGGTGGCCTGTTAACCTGGAGAGAGAGCAGCAGCCAGGCAGACCCAGATGTTCACTCACGCACCCTGGCTCTCCTCGCGTGGCAGAGCTCCAAAGGTGGCCCGCCGCCCATGGGGCTGGCGCTGCACCTGCTTGGCCACCGCGGCTGCCATCGCGCCCAGAGGGGAGGGATGGTACCCGGGTGCAGCACTGTTGTGTGTCCTGCATCGCAGTAAGGGTGGTCAGACCTGAGTGGTCAAGGCCGGATGTTGATGCCCCGCAGCTCATACTTCTGTGCACTCCTCATTTGTCAACAAGCATGTGCTGTGCAGCTGCGTCCCAAGCCCCTCATCTTCGTTATGTAGACTTATCACTGGAAACGTCAAGGTGTCAGAGTGTGACGTGAACTGCAAGGGACAATGTAGACTGTCGAGAAGGTTGCATAGGACATGAGGTGCTATGCGAGCTTTAGGAGTGATTCCAATCTGGGAGCACACCCCACCTTTGCGGTGCCCTGGGCCAGAGATCACTACAGTGGCCAGGCCCACCAGGCCACACACAATTGCGCCTCCGGAGGAGCAGCCAGTCCTTGTACTCACGCAGCCAGGCAGGGCTGCCCACCTCGTGATCTCAAGGGTGGAGTTGTGGGAGGTCTCTGCCCCTCGTGGGCCCACGCTCGAGCTGGTCCGCAGGGCTGCAGTGTCGCTGGTGGGTCCCCGCTTCAAGCTGCTGCGGCTGGAGCTGTGGCTGCCCAGGCCGCCCAGGGTCGCACTCAGGAAGCCTGCACGCAAGGAAGGGCAGGGTGCAGTAGTCAGGCAGCAGTGTTGAACAGAGAAGCTGGCATGACGAGGAGCACAGATCCAAGCAGCAGGGCTGCAGGGCTGCTCACCGGACCCACTCACACTAGGAGAGCTGCTTGCAAGCGGAGTGTGTGGCTGGGGGCTGTGTGCAGGCCTTCCAGGTCCCCCAGCTGTGGCAAGCCAGCAGTGGGTAGGGTGGAGCTGCGGCGGTGAGGCCCTGAGGCAGCATTGCAGCACGAGGCAGAGACAAGGTGCTGTGCAGGCACGCCTGACAAGAACAGACCAAAGACGCAGATCTGCAGCGCGCCTGAGTTCTGCAGGCGCACCAAATGACCAGTCTGCCAGGTACGAGAGCAAGCCCAGGGCTTGGTCTGAGTATGCAGCGCACCTGAGAAGCGCTTGCTCTGCAGGCGTGCCAGGATCATCAGGCTGCGGGGGCTGTCCCCCCCGGAAGCAAAGCTGGCGCCCAGACGGATCTTCTTGGGCGCGTCAGGGGCGACACGGATGGCAGCGCTGGGTGGGTCAAAACGCCGCGCTGCCAGGGTGCTGGTGGCAGCCTGAAAGATCTGCTTGGGGTCCGTCAGGCCCTGCAGGCCAACGATGGAGGTCCTCAGCACCAGTTTGACCACAGAGGCAGCACACAGCAGAGGCAAGGGTGGGCTCCTGGCTTTGAGTCTTTAGCAGCAGCGTCAATGGCAATTTGCTGAGCGTGGAAGGATGGCATCGGGCCAGGTTCACCCCTGGCCGCAAGCAGAGGCAGCACATTGCCCGCGCTTCACCATCATCGGGCCCAGCATGGATCTGGAGACAAAGAAAAGACAAATTTGCTTGACAACAAAGACAGAGCTGCCAAAGTCAGGTCAGGCTGGAGGTCTCACACGAGGGACTCCAGCAGACACACACCCTGCCCACCTGGTGAGGGCGATCAGAACATGTCCACACCCCCTGAGCAGAAGTGCACAAGATGTGCCCACCTTGAGAAGGAACTGCCCCAAGTAGGAGATTTCTATGCACTCCCCCACAGAGATGGCCCCGGGTGCGCCCCCGCGACCCAGCTGCAGCAGGGCCAGGCTGTCCTCCTTGATCCACTGCAGCTCATCCCCGAAGCCCTGGCACCCCTCCAGCAGGACCTGCCCGGGCTGGGCCAGCGCTGACACGCGGGCAGCCAGGTTGGGGAGGTTGCCATAGTAGTCAGCGCGGCCTGCAGGCAGGCAGGTAACACAGTCTCTGGCTGGGGACTGCACCGCTGCACTGCCAAGGGGGGCCAGCTTGGCCTTTGCAGGCCCCACAGGCAGCTAGACCTTTGCCAGCAGATCACGCAGCGACTCGTTGGAGGGCAGCGAGGTGGATACTGCAGGACTCAGGGTGTCCTGTGATCTTACTGGCATGCCATCAAGTAGCTCAAGGCACAGAACATGGCGAACTGTAAATGCTACTCTGAGCTGTCAAGGGTTGCTGCCACAAGAAGGCAAGGGACACGCTGCAGCTCAGTTTAGTAGCACAAACCATGCTAGGAAGTGACTGCAGGCCTGCCAGGCAGACATGATCTCAACTGCCCAGCTTCATTGCCGCAGCCACCCACTGCTTGCGAGACAATATGACTGTGTGGTGCGCAACCACAGACCTGGAGGCTAAGCGCAAAAGCCCTCCTACCTCTGTACCCAGGCTTGCACAAGCGGCCTCGCCCAGCACAGAGGTTGCCTCCCACCTGTGTTCAGAGGCTTGCGGTAGTCAGGCCGGCCATAGGCCATGCCCATGCGCACGCGCAGCCCCCGCCAGATGATGTGCCCTGAGGCAGCGTCATGCACCTCCCCACAGGCCAGCCAGCTCAGCACCTCCTCTGGCCAGGGCAGATGCAGCAGCTCTTTCTGCAGCACTGAGCAGAAGCGCACAGCCTCCTCCAGCTGCCTGCATGCAATGCGGACGGCCGACTGAGCAGGCCTGGCAGCATGTTTGACAACAGCACCCTCTTCGGCACCAAGCAGAAGCGCGAGGTCTCCAGCCACCCTATGGAGAATCCAGCAGGTTGTTGGCTTGAAAAGCAGGGTCAGGGCTGGTCCCCTGCAGCGCCGATCAGAAGCTTTCTGCAATTTATTGCCACCATGTGCATTTCAGGCTGAGTCAAAAAGGACACGACCCGGCGCTGGCACAGGGTACTAGGTGCCTGGTATCTGCCAGGTGGCATGACTGCTGTGATGGTAAGCCTCATCAGCAGGTCACTGCTTGCCTAGCACCTGTCTGGCCAGGTCCGGCCCAGCATCTCAGGCAGCCATGCAAAGCTGCCATGGTGAACACCCATCCCGCTGGATTTACAGATGCCAAGTCTGCGCACCTGAAGGCGAGGGTGAACTTTCCAGACTCTGGCTCCTTGCACTCATATCCCCCAAAGCGGGGCAGCAGCTTGCGCAGGAGCTTGCTGTACTTGCCGACGGCCACGTTGTAGGCTGTGATGGTGTTGATGATATCATCGTCGCTCACAGGGCTGTCTGCATGCTCCTTCTCATACACTTCATCTGGCTTGTCCACCTGCAGCAGCCAAGGCAGGCTTGATGGCATCTGGCCATGGTGCCCTCATGTCCCTGTCGCCTGCAAAACAGATGCAGGGGCAGTAGCCCGATGCACCTGAGGACTGGCTGCACATTCCACACAGTAGGTCCAGCTTGTCTGCTGGCAGCAGCATCACACAGGTCTGTACAGCTTGTCAAACTGCTGGAGTGCATATCAGCTTTGGGCACGACGCCACTGAACGCCAGGCACGTGAAGGTACGCACCCTGGGTGGTGGTCTGCTGCTGTCTGCCTGAGTGCATATCAGCATTGTCTTTCCCCGCAGGGGAGCCCCTTGCTTGCCTTGACAAAGGCGATGGCCATGTTGTGCTCGGGGTTAGGGCTGTCACGGAAGCCTGGCTCCACCATGCGCAGCGTCAGGGGGGTGTCGAAGTTGCGCTTGGCCAGCAGGGAGGGCATGGCCTCCATCAGCAGGATGGGCTGCGTGAAGTCCTCGTCTATCACGTGCACCCCCAGGCTGATGATCTGCAGGAGAGCTGGAGCATATGGCCAGGAACACCCCATGCAATACTATGTGATAGTTTGCATTGGTTGCGGCTGGCTAACAAGCCAGCGATGTCAGCACTGCAAGGAGTTTGGGACAGGAGGCCTCCATCCCATACGGCCAGGAACACCTCATGCAGCAGTTTTGTGATAACTTGCATTGGTTGCGCCTGGCCGATGAGCCAGCGATGTCAGCAGTGCAAGGAGATTGGAATGGGAGGCCCCCATCCCTTAGCAAAGGCAGCTGCTGCAATGTAGACTGCTGTCCCTCATGTGCTGCGCCTGACTGACCTGGCACTGCCCAGGAATCTGGTCCTGCATGGATTGCCAGGCGGTCTCGCTGAGCACCACCTGGCCGCCATGAATAACGTTGCACAGGTGCTTCACAAACTGCTCCCCAGCGCCCGAGTAGTCATAGAAGTCTGTGTGGCGAGCCCGATTCGGGATCGTGACCGTCACCTGGCTGCAGGCAGGAGCAAGCAAGCTGCAGGCTCAAGCAAATTGCTGGGAGTGAGCAGAGCTTCTGCTGAGTGGCAGCCTGTCTAAAGGAGCGCAGGCCAGCATGACTGCAGGGGCCACTGTCCTCGAGCAGGCATGTTTGAGCAGAGCACTGGTTCTTGCAGGCAGGCTGGGCCTTATTCCAGCTGTCACTGCATGTGGCTGCACCTGCCGGTGGTTCCTGTGCCTCCAACAGGGCGGGACCCAGCACAGCAACATCACGCCTGCTGGCCCCAAAAGGATGTGCCCAGCTGCCCGCACAACCCTCGTGCACAGTCAATGCTGCCTCCAGTGACCCCTGCTACTCTTGGGATCCTGCACTGACCTGAACGGAAAGCAACCTTCCCTGCCTGTGCTGGTTGAGTACCGAGACCAAGCCCCATGGCATACAGAAATGGTGTTTTGCTCACTTGTCAACAGCAATCACATGCATGCCTATGGTCAGGCGCAACTACTTCTACAGGGGCCATGCCACGCATCTTGCCCTCCAGCAGGGCAGGCATGGCTCCAGCACAGCACAGCGCAGCAAGGAAGGCCCTGCTGCAAACGTCAACCCACAAGCATCTGTGAACCTTAGCACAAATGCGGTCATACATGGCATTGCTAGCTGTGCTGGCTGGTAGGCGACATAAACCCTGAGGGGCATTGCGAGGCCAGCCTTGGCTGTGAATGTGGTTTCCTGGTCCGTGCACAGACATGAGAACTCAAAGCTTGCCGTGCTGGGGCAAACCCCAACCCCTGGACCCTCTCGGCACAATGCCTGCACAGACCAGCTGTTTGAGACCTGCTGCAACCCCCACCTGCAGGTACCCAAAAGTCTCCTGCACAGCCACAGCCATGTGCGGGCCCTGCCATCTGAACTGAGGGTATGCCCTGACCCAGCAGAATGCAGCCGGTACCCTCCTGCTTGCGCGACTGATAACACGCAGCCCCGCGGCAGCTCAGCTCAATGCCATGCAATATTGGCTCCTACATGTATTCATCTGTCTCGTGCACAGCCATGGCCACGCGCGGTCCCTTCCACAGGGGCCGCCCGTCCGGCATGTCCTCCTGCCGCCCCGACACCTCATGGGCAGCCGCTGGCCAGTGCGCGTACAGAATGGAGGTCTGCCCAGCATGGCAGAAGCGCACCGCGTCCACTGTGTGGCTGAAGGCCACCACAAAGCGCCCCTGCAGGGTGGAGGGCGCACAGGCTGTGAGAGACGGCTGCCAGGAAGGCAGTGCCAACTGATGGCTGCAGTGGCACCTGCCCCGGCACCTGCCTCGGCACTGTGTTGCTGCCGTCTTGCCCCGCAAGCCAGTGGTGCTGACCATGGCTGTCCCAGTCAGATACAACGATCGTGTCCGCCACAGAGCTCGTGCTCTCCTTGGTGTTGCAGACTGCAACAATTCTGTGCACCTGCTCTGCCACCTTGAAGATGTAGCCCCTGAACTGCATCGCCACCACAGCGACCACCTCATACAGCTTCTTGAACGCCGGCTCAGGCACAGTGGTCCCCTCATTCACGTCTATGCGCAGGGCAACGAAGGTCAGCAGGCCGCGTGCGCCCCCGCCCCCCTGCAGGCGCGGCACAGGCGGGGGCACAATGTTGAGCCCCCACCCCCTCTCCAGGAGGACCAGCTTGCGGGGGGCCTCGAACTTGCGGTGCAGGGGCTTGCCCATTTGGTAGCTGACCTGCAGTCAGGGGGCCAACCATGCAGTCCATTCTTCATGAGTCACAGTGAAGGGCAGGTGGCTGACTTTCAGGCAGGTGGTGCTGCTTGCCGATGGTCAGCAGGCATGGGCATCATTTCAATGACCACGGTCTGTGCACGATAAAGCCCAGGCTCTGACTGTGCAGCTCTCAGATCTGTTGTGCAAGATGACTAGACATGGGAAGGACCTCATGTGGCAGCCCGCAGCATGCAGCAGGCGGGCCAGGCCAGTGCCACTGACTGGCAGCATTGCCCAACAGCAGCGCTGCAAAACACTTGCCCTGCACAGGCTGTTGCACCAGCGTTCCCTCCCAGCACGGCAGCTGTGCCCCACCTGATAGATCCAGGTGGGCTGCGGCGAGTTCTCCAGGCGGAACAGCCCAATCTGCTCCACTGTGGGGAAGCCAGCACCGGCCATGTTCTGCCGCAGC
Organism: Asterochloris erici; assembly: GCA_019693375.1. NCBI lineage: Eukaryota > Viridiplantae > Chlorophyta > Trebouxiophyceae > Trebouxiales > Trebouxiaceae > Asterochloris > Asterochloris erici. The sequence continues at coordinate 145,967 of JAAMXJ010000206.1, forward strand.
TGTCCCCAGGCCTCATGGGTGATCAGGATCTGGCCCCCGCAGGCTGCGTCACCCACCTCCTGCGCGATTTTGAAACCGGGGCCCACAAAGATGCGGTGCTTGGTCAACATGTGCAGCCTGCAGCAGGATTGTTGGAGGCTAACGTTGCTGCTGGCTGCACACAGCAATGTGCAGGCCAGGGCTGCCTTGGCATATGCTGCATGGGTGCTGCCCATGTGGGAATGCAGATCCACTGGAGGCATGCCTCAAAGCTGCAGTCAGCCACACATGCCAAAATGCTGGCTGGCAGCATGCTCAGCTCAGACAGGAGCAAGCCAGCAGGGTATCACTGTGACTGGACAGTGCTGCAGTCAGTATGGGCGGCAGTCTGGTGGGCGGGCACCTGATGCAGGCTTGCCTACCTGTTGGTGACAGTGCCCTCTGGCGCCCAGTGCAGCCCCATGCGCACGCGAGGGCCCCTGAACACAAGGTCCCCATGCGGACCCACCACCTGCACAGTTGCACAGCCACTGTGCACTCTGGTACACAGCAAGCAGCAGGAGAAACACCTGGAAGCAGAGCTCAGCAACCATGGGCGTCAGGTAGCTGCAGCCTTTAGGCCAGGCCAACATCAGCTTGCCAGGGGAAGGCCTCCAGGTGGCACCACCTTCCTGCCCAAGGCCTTCCTGCCCCGGCATGCACAACTAGCGAGCCGTGCGGCACAAAGCCTCTAGAGAAGGCATGTGCAGCACCCCACGCACAAGTGGCCACACAGACAGACCCTGCAGCACTCACCTTCCCGCAGGACGGCAGCCGCAGCACATCGCGTGGCCACTGCACCTCAAGCAGCTTGTATTGCGTCTCCAGGGCAAAGGCCACAGCATCTGCAATGTTCATGAAGGCCACATGGAAGGAGTCGCCCTCCGTATTGATCTCATACCCGCTGTACTTGGCAATACCCTCGCGCATAGTCTGCAGGCGCACAGCACACTATTGCTGATGGGCAGCTGGGCACAACATTGAACGCGGTCTGTGGGAAGGCAGGCCCCCTGTTTGCTGCTGAGACCCTGAAGGAAATTGATGCTCAGGTTGACTGTCTGGCCAGGCAGCCAGTATGATGTCTGAGCTGCATTTAAGCAGCTCTGACTATGCGCTAAGTAGTGCTCCTATGGCTGTTGACAGAAGAACTGTTTGCTGCTTTCCAAAGCCCATCCCAAAAGCAGCCAGGCAGTGCTTACCGTGTTGTGAATCTCAATAACCTTCTTGAAGGCGACTGGGTTCTTGGCTGCCTGAGGTGTCGAATCCTGCAACATAGACATGTGCCCCTGAGGAATGGCAGCTGCACAGGAGGACTGCATCTGGAGCAGCCGATAAGTCAATGGCAACATGCCACCCCACAGCGGCTGGCACAGCCCCTCCCTGGGTCCAGGAGGTATGGGCTGCCACCCAACACTCTGGCCTCACAGAGCCTCTGCTGCCTGTTGCTGACTCTGAACCAGGACTGTGGTACCCACCTGCAGGTCTGTGATGAGGATGGCCACCTCCCGCCTGTTGCGGAACTCGGCCATCTGGCTCTTCAGGGGGTCCCCCGTCACATTGACCAGGCCGTACATGAGCGCCTTGAGCATCTTGGCCTGCGCCCGCTGCGCCTGCTCAGCCTCCTGCTTCACGATGATCCTACAGGGTCGCGCCAGGCCTGGACGTCAGTTATCATGCAGGATGTCTGGAAATGTGGCTTGGGGAACGGCGGAAGCCAGCAGCAGCGACAGTGGCGTCCCCTGAGCAACGGTGTGGCCGTCATCCAGCGGGCGGAAACACGGGTGCTGCCGGCAACGCTAGTGCCAGAGACAGGCTATCTGGACAGGGACGGATGCCAGGACTGGCCATGCAATGTGCTGCAAGCTGTGCCAGCGTGGCTGCCGAGCCCTTTGCAGCAAGTGCCCAGGGCCACGAGCCACCTGGCAAAGGGCCCTTGTGCGATTGCCCACGCTGGACAGCCTCCAGCAAGCAGGCACATCTGCAGGCAGCAGTGAGGCACTGCACAGCCTGTCAGGCTGGGCGGTAACCTCACCTGCGCCTGGCAATGAGCAGCATCAGCAGCAGCACGATGATGCTGCACAGTCCGATGGCTGCCAGGACCACCACCGCCACCAGCACGTTGTAGGTGCTCTTGTTCTCCACCACAACTGTGCCAAAAGGCGGCGCCGTCGCAGCCTGCACATGCACACCCTCCACAGCTGGGCTGGGGGCGGCCTGTGCTGTGGCCAGCCTGAGGAGCTGGCGCACCATACTCTGCAGGGAGCGTTTGACACGCTGCTGGGTCTGTGGTCAGCCTGCAGGACTTGTGGACAGCTGTGCGCTCCCGCTGCTGGCGCTGAGCGAGCTGCTTTCTGGGTTCCACAGACACAGGCTGACAGCCTCAGCCGTGTGCTCCTGCTGCTGGCTGCAAGCAAAGGGACTTCTGGGTCCTGCAGTGACTCCTTTGCTTGGACTGGGGGCAGCCTGCAGGCCCAGCTGCTCAGCACTGCGCACTCCTGCTGCTGGCTTCAGATCAGGGGACTTCTAGGTTCCGCTGAGGGGCACAGCAGTGCCACGGGACGCTGCTGCACCCCTCAGCAGGCGTTCACTGATACACCAGCTGGGCGACGCTTCAGCTCTTGCTGGTTTGCTGGCCAGGTGGAAGACGCCTGCTGCTGACGGCTCTGCTCCGCAGGGCAGGCTCGGCTGCCAGTGTCGGCTGCTTGCCGCCAAATAGGCAACAATTGCCAAAAGAGCTCCCTGATGAGCCAAGTGACAAAGGCTGGAGAGCCTTTCCGAGGCTCTGTGTAGGGCAGGTGATGCCAGACAACAACCAAGTCTGCAGCGCGGCACACATCTCTTCTGAGTGACATGATGCTGATGTCATGTCACCAATGATGGATGTGAAAGCCTTCAGCTCACTTCAATGCGACAGTGGGCACAACACTGAGATGAGCAACTCAGCTTCAAGGTCACAAACCTGTTAGGCACCACATTGCGAGAACATCACCCTCATCGTGTGAACATCGCCCTCCGCTGTGTGAAGCATGTCCATGAACCTCCCAGAAGGGAAGTGGTGCTATACATTCAGCCATCTTCTTCTGGACATAGTGTTAGCCTTGCATCAGGTGATTCATTCTCAGACGATACTTCGGCACCTTTCTTCCCTCTCACCCGCCACAAAGACAAGCTGCAGACACTGCTGTGCCATGCTGTGCTCCCAGCATTGAGGAACACCTGGCTGACATGCACCATGCCCGGCAAGGCGCCCCAGACAGACCACCACTCAGCGTTATGGCTTGGTATGTTGGCCACCCTGTCTGCGGTCAAGGATCAAGGAGATCCTGGCAGCGCCCCTGAGCTGATAAGTACCGATGCTATCAGGAGAGGGCTGCAGGACGGCCCCTCTTGGGCTGCTCCATATGTTCGCCAGTCCCTGCCCACGTCAAACCATTTTGCAGAAGTGTACCGCAAACCAGGCAAGTGGTGCTGGCATGAAGCTGGTGGAGCCTGGTTCGCCAGACATCAGCAGCACAGAGCAGGTGCAGACTGGCACGCGAGCCGGCTGCTGTCTGCATCAGCTGGTCACCTTTCGAGGCAGCTTGGGCATCAAACAGCAGGCTGAAGGCTCAAGCACAGTCAAACCCTTGGGGGGCGGCATAATGTCGCCTGCTCCGGACATGAAACACAACATGGCGGGCTGAGGGCAGCACATGCTGTACTGACTAGGCTTTGCCGCACTGAGGAGGCCTTGACGATGGTGCAGTGCTGGTGCTGCAGGCCTGCCAGCCAGGCCTGTCATTTAGTGTTGACTTCAATGAGCTCAAGGCGATCCACCTCCTGCTCTACCCTTGCAGAGTTATGCTTCACTTTGGGCCCTCACTGTGCTGTCCAGAGTTGGTGGTCCAGTGTGCGGTGAGGCCAGTCTCATCAGGCAATGCTGCTTCCTTATTGTGGCAGTGTTGGTGCCTCACAACTTTTAGACTCATGAGCTGGATGGCTCCGCTGGGGAAATGGTGGGCCTCGGCGGTCTGTAACGTTGCTTCCCAATATTGAAGAGTTGTCTGGGGCTGGACTGAAGGCATTTACAAGCTGATTGAGAAGGCACTTCAACTGTTTTGCAATCTGAGCTGTTTGGTGCTTGGATGAAAGGCCGCCAGCTGCGAAGGAGATCACAAATGCTTCTTCATAAGCAAGACATGGACAGACACGCAATGCCGGTCATGCTGATGCTGCTTTCAAAGCAGACCGCAAGATGTCAGGTGCAGGAGCTGCAGACACACCAGTGCAGTGGCACTGGCTACATCCAGGCTTGGATAACTGCTGTAGAAACTTGTCAAAGCAGAGCAGCACAAGTCTGCTATAGCGCTCCACACATGACAGAAGCATGCTCAAGCTGTTGCTCATCAGACTGCTGGATTGCATGGAGCCATGTGCAATGCTATCTGATTGACTTGGCACTGTGATGAACCCAAGTAAGATAGCACGATGCTCACTACAGCAGTGGAGGTGCTCGGTGTGCATCCTGGCTGTCAACATAGTGTATGCAATCCCTGGCACTTAGCCAGTTGAATTGTGTGCATAGACCAGTTTACAAAGTCCCTGACTATTCTGAGTTCAGACTGCTATCAAAATGACTGGACTAAGCACTGAATGTGCAGACAGGGGCATCCATTCATAAGCGCTGCTGGAACTCGTAGGCTGCAGGAGATCTTGCATGACCTCCACAATGCACATCATCCAAATCCAAAACCCTCCGACCCCTCATGGATCGCCACCTGCAGCAGGAGTGCCGCGACTCAATGCTACGAATATGAGCAGCTGGTGAACACAGGCCTCACTGCATCTTTAGCAGCCTGAGCGCAGGCTGCCTGCCGGTCACTGGCCTGGCAGGCTGCTCTTCACAGCTGCAGGCGGCCTGCTGCTCCCAGCCAATGACACCCCTTGTGCCGGACAGTCAGTGGTCTGGCCAGGCAGCTAAAGCAGCTCGCACACTGCCTGAAGCCCAGTGCAGGGCATCCGCACCATGAGCCTGTCCTTGAGAAGCTCCTTGCTCTCGTACTCCAGCATGTCCAGCTGGTTGAAGCAGGTATGAGCGCTGGGAAGGCGGTCCTGAGGGCCATAGGCCTTGTGGACCTGGAATTTCTGCGGCCCAGAGATGCCCTGCAGCAGAGCCAGTGGCTCAGCAATGATCATGGCGGCCAGACAGCAACGCACGCATCGCGAAGCAGCCACGCCAGGCCTCTACATGTTTGCATCTCAGCAGAGGGTCAGCAGGGCACATCCCAGTCAGACCGGCATGCAGTGCATGGCCAGCAAGCTTGCAGATAGTGAGAGCCGTCTAGGCCGATGTGTACCCACCTGCAGAGCCTTGAAGCCCTCCAAAGGCACCTTGGAAGTGCCTGTCACAAACTGGACCAGCAGGGCCAAGTCTTCCTTGTCCAGGTCACGCACAAGCTCCCAGAACCTGCATGGCACAAGGGCAGCTCTGCTGGGCATGGCATTCAGTCCGCTGTGGCAGACAGCAGGGTGACAACATAACTGCGTCTCACGAGGTGGCAGACCGCAAGGTTGCAGGCGAAAACGCAGATGACATGGCTCCATCTGGACGTGCCAAGGAGACAGTGCTTCAGGCTGCAAGAACCAGCTCTGGAGTCAGCCCACATAAGCTGAGGTGTGCCACATGCACTGCGGCAGACACTGCCACCAGTGGAGCAAGGCTTGCAGTTGTACGCACCACTGGATCTGGCGACTGGCAGCAGTGTAGCCGCTGTACTCAGTGTTGGCCCGCAGGTCATCAATGTCTATCTCTGGCAGGCCAGAGATCATCAGCTCCAGCTCATGGTCATTGAAAATACTAATCAGCTCCTGCAGAAAGGCGATATAACATGAGAGTTTGCCTCTGATTCAGCAGGCTGGCTCCCTTGCACATTGTCCAGGGCAATGCAAGCAGACAGGAACAAGAGGTCAGCTTCAGAGTGGTCCCCATGCAAACTTTGCTCAGCTCTCATGATGCTTTGCTCAGAAAGGCATCCAGCTCCAAAAGAGTCTAGAAAGGCTGCCTCCCTCTTACAGTAATACAGCGACATGCGGGTAATGTAAGTGGGCTCCTGAAGCGGGGCCCTTGCCCCTTTACAGACTCGACTGCACTGAGATCTGCGGCCATAATCCAGCCAGCATGCGATAGCGGCAGTGAACCCTCTCAAAGTCTGTGGCAGGGGTCTGGCAGGCAACAGTAATCGCTGCCTAGTGGGCCTGCTGTGGCACACCTTGGGGGCAAGGTCCCGGAAGCCTTGGAGGAAGGCGTTGATCTGTGCCTTGATGGCAGTCGTCATGCGATGCCGTGCCACCAGATTGACATACTCCCTCTTGTTCTCCTCTGTGACCCTGCAGGGGTAGCTGGCAGCTTCAGACCCTAATACTGGGCATGCCTGATGCTGGACGGGGTGAGAGCGCTGGTGTCCTCCAAGACTTGGCAGCGGCTGACATGCTTGCATGTTCAACGCCTGAAAGACATTTGCTGCTCCTCATGCAATACCTAAGTGGCCGCCTGCCAGCTGATTCAAGGTTTCAGATGCACACTTCGCAAGCCCATTGGTCTTTCCTAGTGTTGCATAGACAGTGCTGCCTGCCACAATGGCCCACACCACTGCACCTGCACCTGGCGCTTGCCTCATGTCCCAACTGGCTCTGCTCACAGGCTGTAACAAGCAGGTCGTAGCAGACCTGTCTCAAAAAGCGTGTGCTGTCATGGGATGCCTTGCTATCCAGTGAGAGACAAGCGAGATGGCTTGCAGCCAGCACTCACTTCAAGTTCTGACCACCAGGCTTGAGCTCGACCAGCTCTTTCTTGCCGAAGTAGTCGGTCTCCTCTGTAAAGGTCAGGTCCAGGACATCGGTGATGTCATTGAGAAGCATCCAACGCAGGTTCTTGTAGTACTCAGGGTCTACAGCCTCGATGTCCTGCATCACAGGAGACAGCAGGTCGGCGAAGGTCTGCACTGAAGGCTCGGGAGAAACAGCTGCCAGATGAACTCAGAAAGGCCTGATTGCGCACAGGTCTTGTGAGTTCAGGGAGTGCCCATGACAGCTTGTTTGATGTAGCTGGGGCAGGACCTGTGCTGAAGGCCTGCTAAGTACTGCATACAGGTGCATGATGTTAAAGCCTTGCTGACTCTGGGCCACCACTGACCACCTTCTGAACAGGGAGGTGCCTACAATACTTGGCACATCTCTACTAGATCAAGCACTCATCTGAAAGACTCCCATTCCCACGTACTTGGTCAAGAGCAAGTTTGCCCTTGCATACGCGCCAAGCAGCTGCAGGAGACGTCAAGCAGCCCACTCAAGGCCCACCTCATAGGTGAGGTCCATGCCCAGCATGTGCTTGTAGAAGCTGCGTGTGAAGTAGGCATCGATGAGCTGCCCATCGTACAGCGCCTTGCCAATGACCCTGCCCACAAACTTGAAAAAGTCCAGGTGGTTGGTGCCGCGGGCCTCATCGTTCTGGACCACCGAGTTGGGGTTGGGCTGGAAGGTGGTGCCGTGCTCGGGCATGTGGACAAACAGGCTGAAGTTGGGGTTGAAGATCTCCCGGGCCATGACCTGCAGCAGAGGAGGTGGCGTGTGGTGAGCAGCTGCCAGCTGCAGAGCAAGGCTGCTGGGCACAGCATTCAGCAAGGTGCAGCAGCCACCACGAAAGGCCATGCACAATCAGACAAGAAAGGGCGTTGGAAGGTTTTCCTTTGCTGGAGCTTGCATGTTGCCGGAGGATGTCCCTCCTGCTGCTGCAGCGTGACCACAGCGCCCTCGCAAAGGGTGCGCATCTTGGGCTGCCACGGGCGACAGCCATCCCGGGCAGGGCAGCCAAGTCGGCCCCCGCCTGAACTCAGGCTGAAAGGCGAACAGACAACTCGCGGACCTGATACCACTCCCTGGACACGCCGCCTGCATCGATGCCCTCCTCGCCCTGGAACTGCACACTCAGCTTCATGCGCATCTCATCCGGCGTCCTGCAGCAGGCAGAGCATGGGGTCCAGAAGCCACCCGACCTCTGAAGGCTCATGGCCACATCAGGTAGGCTGTTCATAGACTTGTATGCAGGCCATCTGCAGGCTGCAGATGCAGCACAGCTCTCCACAGGCACAGGATGCACAGGGCACCAAACATGTGATAGCCAGCAGGCTTGTAAGCAGGCATGCAGGCCAGCCCAGGTATATCTCACTTCATGTCACAGTGCTGCTGGCACTCAAGCACATCTCACCTCATGCGCAGCTGGTGGAAGCTGTCCTCAAACACGTGGTCCCTCCGCACAGCGATGCGCAGGGTGCCGTAGTGGCGGTGCTCGTCGCCTGAGGAGCGGATGCGCGTGCGGAAGAAGGTGCGCTTGTTGTCAAAATCGATCAGGCGGGGCACCTTCAACAGGGGGGTCATCGACGACTCCAGCAGGCTGGAGTTGTGCCGCAGCAGGGTGTTCAGCAGGCGCCTGTGTTTCTCAGCAAACCTGCAGCACAGTTACAGCAGGCTGGGTCAACAGCAGACCATGTGCAAGCCGCCTGTCGCCCATGTGCCCCCACCCCCGCAGTCCACACGGCACAAACAGGGAGGCTGCACTGGCCTGCAGGGCAGCGTGCACGCTGGGCCCATAGGTGTGAAGCTGTCAGGCACCTGTCCAGCATTCAGCCACAGGCCCTCAATGCACAGCACTGCAGCAAGCCGCCAGTGGTCTCATGGCACACATGTCCAGACAGGAATTCTGTAGTGTTGCCGTCAGTCGACTCAGGGAGGACAGCTTGGGGTGACTGGCAGGCAGGGCTCACTGCCACTGGCAGTCACCTGAGGAAGGGCAACCTGGGGTCAGCCTGCACCTGCGCAGGCGGCCCGCTTGGGCCGCCATGCGCTGACTGGCGGCTGCTGCTGGGGCCAGAGACATCCATGGAGGCCGCGAAAGGCAGGGCACTGAGGTCCATGGAGACCTGGCGGGACACAGCATTGTCCAGCGGCGGCTGATGGGCCGTGCAGACGTCGCACAGCACAAAGAAGGCCTCCACAAGAGGTATGACCTGCGGCACAGGGCATCGATGTTCAGCTGGTGTGGTCGCAGGTGGGCTGTGCATCCAATACATAACGGTCTATATGAGACAGACTTCCCACCAACACATTCAAAGTCAGCAGCATGTTCCCTGCCTAGCTTAAGAGCTGGCTGGTCACTTTCAGGCTGCCCCCATCATCAGGTGCAAGCATCACAGGTGTGCCACACAGCTCATCGACTGCCAGGCCAAATGTTATGGCTGCGCTCAAGTTGCCCTCACTGACAGGGCAAGAAGCGAGAAGGGACCAGGCTCTGCACCTGTGCAGCACCAGGCGGCAAAATCTTGGCGGCAGCCGATGCCTCGATCTGTGGCACAGCCTGCTTGCCCAGCCCCTGCTCAATTTTGCTGATGCAGGCGCTGAGCGCGTCCCACAGGCCCTCCAGCTCTCGCGACATAGCCTCTGTCAGCCCCGCATCCTGGGGCCAGGTGTCGGGCCTTGTGCCCGGCAGCACCTGCAATAGACGGCATCTGTCATCGATGCTTGATGCTGAGGTTGTGAATGAACAAGAACACATCAGGGAGCTCAAAAGAGACGCGCAGCAAGGACACACTTGTTGCAGGAGGTCCCCATCAAGTGCGCAGCCAGCCTGGGGCATTGCTGCTTGACCATCCACATGATGTTGGGTGCTTTGCTCACTGACAAGCAGGCGGCACAGGCAAGGCCTTGGGCAGTCAGACAGCTCACGTTGTTGGCTGACTTGGGCTTGGGAGGGTTGACCAGGGAGGACACCGCCTGCAGCACCCGCAGGACGAGAGACCCCACAGAGGACACGTCCCCAGCGATGCTGGCGCTGCTTTCCAAATTGCTGTCCATGAGCTGGTGCAGTTCCACAACAGCAGCCATCTGCAGCCTGCAGGCAACCCATACTTCAATGGCCCAGGGGGGAAAGGGAGGGACCAAAAAGGCCATGGCACAGCACCGCGATGAAAGCCATCTCTACAGCGTGCATGCGGCATACAAGCCAAACAAACGCTGCATTTGATGGCACGCTGACCCGTCGGCACCACACACAAGCTGTGTGGTCTAGTCGTGCTGCTGTGGCACTGATGCAGGGAGCAGGTGGCTTACTGGGTCAACTGTGACTGCAACTCCAGCAGCATGAGCTGCTTGTGCTGCGGGCCAAGCTCCACCAGCAGGCGAATGATGCTGCCCAATCGGTTTTGCGCACCCAGGGAGATGCCCTCCTGCCCCAGCAGGCGTGGCAGCTGCCGCAGCAGGTCCCCTGGCAGCTCATTGATGTGTTGCCGCGGGTCTTCTGCAGCAAGGTGCACTGCAGATGAGCCCCATGGCAGGCAAAGCAGATGCCGTGTATGACGCAATGGGAGTGAGCTAGCCCGCGAGTTATGAAGTAAGCCAGCAGCTGACACCATGCACATGCACGCATGCAGTTTGCACTCAGAAATGTAGGTGCTAGGGATGTGCTTGCCTGGGTCGCTGACAAACTCCTGCACTAGCGAGAGGGAGCTGCTGGGCCCAGCTTCTGAGCTGGTGCCCGGCTGATCGCCACTCTGAACAGCAGCCGCAGGCGCAGCCGCAGGCGCAGGAGACTGCGCTGAGCTGGAATCAGCCCTCGCTGAAGTACCTGATGCAGCCGTCTGAGCAGCTGGCAGAGCAGCAGCACCGGCGGCGGTGGCCTCTAAGCCGCCGCCGCCAGCGGCTTGTGCTGCTGGTGGTGCTTGTGTCTGCACGGCCGCCCCTGCAGCATGCTGCTGCTTTGCCTTCTCCTCTTCCTCAGCCTTCTGCTTGGCCTCTGCCTGGGCCTCCTCCTGGTCAAGGTGGGACTGCCTGGCTGCCTGCAAACCCCAAAGTCGCAGTGAAGCAGGGCAGCAAGGAGATGGCATTTGACACAGTGTTCTTCTTAGCTTGGTGGATATGCTCAGCTGCCTGCACATCAAAGGGCAGCAGTAGTCAACTGTAGCAGAAGCTTGACCTTTGCATTCTTTCCCTCCTGTCTGGAGCCTTTTGCACCATACAAGTCTATCTTTCAGGGTGCACACCCTGCATGGGGGGTGAACAGAAATAGATCCTGAGCTGTGCATGTTGCCACCTGGAGCATTGCTGCTCAGCCTCCAGGGTTGTATATGTCATTTGATGGTAGCATTAGCCAGCACACACTGCTCTGCATAGCTGTACCTGACGCCCAGAAAGCCTGCGCCGCACATACAGCACAGAGTAGCCACCCCAAGCTGTGCTGCGCCCCTCTTGGCAGCACAACTTACTCTCTCAACCTGGTGTTGACACCTGCACTGGACACAGCTGGCTGCAGGACAGAGCCTGCAATGCCTACCTGCAAGCGCCCTAGCTACTAACAGCTCTGGCTTTCAATAGTTTGTTGATGCAGTCTGTAACCCCACAACAGGCAGAGTGCATGGAACATCAGTGGCAACAAGTTTTGGCAGCCAGCACAGTCAGAGGGAGCACAACCCAACACAGCCCACCAGCAAGCGGTGCAGCTGCCAGGGGCGCTCAAAGCAGAACCCAGTCACCACATGTCTGCTGTGTGGACTGCCCACCTGCAATCGCTCCAGCTGCTGGTGGCGCTGAATGATGTAGCCCTTAGCACTGACCAGCACGCTCTCCACCACTGACAGGGCAAGCTCCAGGTGAGTGTTGCTACGCCGACAGATATCCTGGGAGGGGATGCCGAGCAGTACCTCCAGAGCCTTCCTCGTGGAACGCAGGTCCTGGTCCACTGCCATTGCCTTACCCTTCTTATCCTGCAGGAAAGGGTGTGACTGCTTTGAGACTATGCTTGGGAGCTGCAGGGCAGGACCACTGCCTGGTCTTCAAGTCCTTGACAAGAGTCAGTGAGTAGCCGGCAGCTCCGTCCTGCTGACGAACCACAGGTCCTGATCTGCTGCCACAACCCTCTCCCCCTTGCCATTGGGGCAGGCAGAGCATATTGCTGGGCAGAACAGCAGCAAAGGCCACCAATCACGGTGGTAAAACACAAAAGACAGAGACACACAGACACTGGAACACACAAGGAACAGAAATGCAGAGGCACGGCTCACCAAGTGGGCGGCAATCTGGTACAGCAACCTGCCGGTCGGAGACCAAACATTCTCAATCTAGGACATAGGCAGGCTTAACAATTAAGCCAGCTGCATCAAGGCAAGCTATGAAGAAATGTTCACCGTTAGGCCAGCAATCTGGTGCACCAGCTGCTCCAGCTGGGGCACTTCCAGGTCCACCAGGTGCCGCGCAACATCCATGCGGTGCCGCGTCAGGTGGTGCATGTAGTCCAGCACCTGCCGCGTGGCCGCTGGCTGCACCTGGTAGACCTCAGGCTGGGTGATGTCCAAGAGTTGCAAGTTACTGGCAGTCTCTGCACCGTGCATGACGACGTCCTGGGGCGCCTGCACAGTTGCCATATCCCATTAGAAGCTGCCAGATAGAGTGCCATTGAGCTGCTGCAAGCAGCATTCTTGCACCTTGCCAGAGCACATGTCAGCCCATCTCATGCAGCCCCAGATGGATGTTTAAATGCAGTGCAGAACATAGCTCAAGGCAGTAAGTGCTCCTGCTGGCACCCCACCGCCAAGCCACAGCTTGTGCGTCAAGCCGAGTGTCGAGCCCACCTGAAGGGCGTCGTCAAGAGACGCAGGGCCAGCTGGTGCCTCGTGGGACAGCTCAGGAGGCTCGCTGCGCTCCTGAGCCTGTGAGTCGGGCCTGAGCATGGCCATCAGGATGCGGAACAGCTGTGCTCTTGTCTCTGAGTGCACACACAGATTTGATAGCACCCTCTGCAGGTGCTGCTTGGCCGGTGCATCTCTGAGGCGCATCAGCTGGCACAGAACCAGCAGCGCCTCTGAATCCGCCTGCACCACAAGATTGACACTTTGAGATGATCAAGGGTGCAAAAGCCCAGGTGCAGGCTGACAGGTCCACAGAAGCAGGCTCATAATAGCGGCCACGGCAACTGATGGCAATCGGAGTTGCTGCAACACTTGATAAAAAGGGAGGCCGACACAGATGCAAGGCACAGCCAGTGTAGAGACAGGTGCTGCAGACCATCGGTCTCACTCTTGCGGGCCCCTCAGCGGGCCTGACCAGTAGCGGGCCAGGCTTGTCCGTGACAGCCTGGCTGCCGCCAGCTGGGCGCCAACGTGACCCGCCAGCGATGGCCCTGATGTGCTGCTGCCCAGCTCCACTGCGCCCCAGGAGGGCATTGCGCATTGCAGTGGTGCCAATGCCGCCCATGGCGCCCATGGTGGCAAAGTGAGGAGGTGGGGGCCTGCACGCCACAGGTGACAGCCGCAAGTACTTAGTGCAGGCCAGGTGGTGCCGATGCGGCAAGGCAGGCAGATCGTGTCTGTCGCATTTACTGCCATGATTTGCAGGCAGCTGGGGCACAGCCAATCACGAGATTGGCTGGTGCAAGCTGCACGACTGCAAAGCCCATGACACTGTGACAGTTCAGTCAAAGGCTGTACTGTGGTGCTGCAATGGGCAGACGACAGTGTTTGTGAGAAGCAAAACTCAAACTTCCCATCAAACAAAGCAGGCTCACACCTGAAGGCAGCACCCCTGCTTAACACCCTGTTCCTGAGCTCCTGAGCTTCAGCCAGCTGCGCAGGCGGCAGCGTGTTGATCAGGTCGTCATCAGCTGTGAGTAGCACTTCTTCCCGCACATCTGCTGGGAAGGTGGCCAGCACGGTAGCCAGGTCCATCTCAGCAGCGCCAGCAGGTGCAATGGCAGCACCAGCTGCCGCTCCACCCTGCACAATGAGCAAGGATCGTCAGCATTTTGGGCTCCAGCGCACTAAGCGGTCATCTGCCGGCAGCTGCTTCAACCGCGGCCTTGCCCTGCATGATGAGCATCCCTCATCCAGGCAGCCTGGTCCAAGTCAGCTGTGCCATCAGCCATTGGCTGCAGCACGGGCACTTGTAATGTTACAACTGCAAGTGGCAGCCTCAGTAGCTACCACATGCTTGCTGGCGCAGCCTGCTAGCTTGACGGTGGCAGACAAGCTTGCTGCGCCAGCCCAGTACGTACAACAGCTGGGTTGCTCAACAAATGTTGCGGAAGTCGACCTGCTGCGCACCTGCTGAGCAGCTGCCTGCTGCCGCTGGCGCTCGCGAGCCCGCTCGCGCTGCCGACGCTCGCGGCGCTGCTGGTCAATGACCTCATGCCTGATGTCCTCAGGCAGCGCCGCCAGGAACTCAGGATCTATCACATCACCGTCCTCTGCTGCTTCAGCAGTGGCTGCCTCTCCTGCCTGAGCTGCAGGGGTTGCCTGCTGCCCAGCAGAAGCGGGAGCCGGCTGGCTGCCAGATGGTCCTGCTGAGTCTGCAGCAAGAAGGGTTCATGCCAGCTGAGGACTGCCAATCGGCCAGGCACAGGTGCAGCGGAGGAACACACCTGGCACGCTGTGGGGCTCATTAAGGAAGACAACTTGCACCCATCAACAAGGGGGCAAGCGGCAGAAGTTCACCTAGTCAAATGCTGTGATGGAACAAGTTGTAGCACCTGCTCAATCCATGCCTGTTATATATCGTCAAGCCTAGCTCACCAGGAGCTGCAAGGGCAGCAGCTGGCTGCTCTGACAGAGGCTCGCCTGTGGGCTGGACCACAGCGCGCAGCTGGGCCTGCACAGCTGGCTGCGCTGCTGCCTGCCCCACAGGCTCCACTGCTGCCGGCGCCGCAGGTACAGCGGCAGCTCTGCTCTCCTCTGGGCTGTAGATGGCGCCATGAGCTGCCAGCACCTGCAGGTGAGGGTACGCATAGTACAGGCTGCTCAATCAGCACGCCACCATCTTTTGCCCCCCATCATCTGTGTGCAGCCACCACATGAAGCAATAAGTTTGGGACCCTGCTCATCCAACACCCTGAGAGCGGCTGCTACAGATGTGTGAGGACACACACCTCAGATCTCAGTTCTGCTGGAAGAGCCTCCAAGAAGGCGGGGTCAATGCCGACTGCCTCAGCAGCCTGCACCATTCTGGGGTCGAGTCCCCCACCGCTGATCTCCATAGGCTCATCCTCAGCCCCTTGCTGTGCATCCTGCTGCAGATGGCCAGTAGCACCAGATGGAAGAGCAAAGTCCTGCAGAGAGGCTCTCAGCCCGTCAGGCTGCGGCTGGACAGGAACAGTCTCACTGCCGGACACTGCTGTATGCCATTCTGCTAGGCCAAGGCGGCAGCAGAACGGTGTTAGACAGTCAAGCACGACAAAGGTCAGCTCATTGGCCCTTTCTGGACAAATCTATCCTACTGTCAGCAGCAGCAAAGTCAGTGCAGAACAGAGTCATCCAGCCAGGCAGTGTAAGGCCCATCTCAGAAGCTTCCGACTAAAGGCTCCTCCTCTGACAGCGGGGTGACGCAGGCAGCAGACAGCTCACCTCAGGCGGCTCTGGCTCAAGGCTCCCCTCATCCTCGCTCATGTCCTCGGCATCGTCCATCTCCTCATCGCTGGCCAAGTCCTGTGCCTCCCCAGGCTGCGCCTCTGCTGCCGGAGGAGCCTCTTGCTGCAAGACAGTCAGCTGATGCTCAGCGTGTGCTGCATGGACAGCATGCAAATGCTGCTTGTGCAGCAACAAGACGTGCCACCAGCAGGGCGTCATCCTGTCTGGCAGCAGCAGGCACGCAAGCTCAATCACAATGCAGGGGGGTCCCCTGACAGCTAGTACCTGTGGGGCTGCCTGTTCCAGGCTGGACATGGCAGCCTGCATGGCTGAGCCAAAGAGGTCGCTGGTGATGAGAGGTGCCCTCCCAGGCTGCCCAGCCAGGTCCAGCGCCTGCCCCAGCCCTGCTGAGTGCACCTGGCCTGCTGCTGGAGCTGCAGACGCAGCGCTGCCGGCCAGAGCAGCTCCTGCACCAGTGCACAGAGAATCGTGTGTCGATGAGGTGATAGGTGTCCACGCCAAGACAATGCATCACAGACATGCTGCTCGCAAGCCGTGCCACACGCAGAGCACTTTTGGCCCAATACATTTGCATCAGTGGTGAGCAAGGTGAACTGACTCCCGCAAGCCCACCTGTTGGCGGCGTGCTTCTGCCCAGCGCAGCCCGCAGCTGCACCTCATCAATCGCCCCAGAGGGGGGCTGCAGAGCAGCAGGCCGCTGGGCCTGTGGCGTGGCAGTGACATCAGTGCCTGCAGCAGGTGGCTGGCTCTGCTGCTGCTGGGCTGCTGGCTCCTGCTGCCGCTGTCCCGAGCGAGGAGAGGCTGCCTGTGCCGCGGCCTCTGCCTCAGAACTGGGTGCCCCACCAGTCAGGGCATCAGCCAACTGCCGCAGGCGGTCCCGAGTCTGCTGGAGGGCAGCCACAGCTGGCTCGGCACGAAGTGCAGCTCCACCCCCTGGGGCGGCAGCATTGCCAGCCGCACCTGCCAGAGCAGGAGCACCCTCCTGAGCAGGCTGCTGAGGGCGGCCTGTGTGCAGAAGGTCCAGCAGCTGCCGCTCCAGATCACCTGCATGCAGCGCTCCCTTCACCCGGTGAGTTTGTCTTGCAATAGAAGCAATGTACTGCGTGACCCCCAGGAGGCAGTGTGCACAGGATGGCAGTCGTTCATGCTCTTACTGCAGCTCTGTGCGCATGCTCACCAAGCACGTTACCAACAGCTGTGCCGCCCATGGCTTGCATCTCGTCAATCCAAGTGCGCGAGGCGCCTCTGGGATCCTGCGATCCTGGCGCCCCACCACCAAGGCCCTCAAAGGACCAATCCAGGAGTGACCCTGCAAGTGCAAAGCAGCACTTCAAAGCAGCTCTGCTCCTGGAAACAGGCTGATCTGCGGCAGTGGGCGACCAGAATACAAGCTGGGGGCTGCTACTCCAGGTTCTGGCAAGGCTGGCCTACAGCACATGCAAGGGCGGCAGACACATCCACACGGCATGCTCGGTGCTTACCCAGACCGCCACCACCTCGTGCCCCGTTGACAGCCGCAGGGATCAGGCCAGCAGCTTCTGCTGAGAGGAGCTGGGCTGCCTGGCCAGCAATGCGGCGCAGCCCCAGGGCATCCATGCCAATGGGCTGCCCCATGAGAAAGGCCTGCTGATGGGTGTGGCCGCGTGGCACAGCTGCCCCTGCCTCGGCCACTGGTAGTGCCTGACTGCGTCTGAGCAAACTGCAGGCACATGGGCTTAACAGAGTCACAAGCCCACGTTGCACAGGTCAGCAGCACATGAAGCCATCATACTCTGCTCTGGGCGCCAGCATAGGATGCCCTTTCCGGGCAGACAACTGCTCAGCAGAGCTGCTGTGAGGCTATGTAAAGCAGAGCTGAATGTAATTGGCGAAGTTGCTGCCTGCATTGCTGCTCAGTCACTCCACGGCCTGGACATGCAGCACCCCCTCTTGGCCCAAGTCCAAACCCACCTATGCTGAGATGAGCGAGGGGAGGCGCCGGCAAGAGCGCTGACAGGATGGGCGCCGTCCCGTGTGCCGCGGGTCTGCATGATGCGGCGGCGCCGATCCTGCAGGGAGCGCGGTCCATCCTCATGCATGCCGCCAATGAGCTGCTGAAACCTCTGTATATGCAAGGCAGCAAGGGACACCATTGATGGCAGAGTGCTGTCATCGGAGCTCAGGGCTCGAGGCAGGGCATGCACAGCAGGTCAAGCCTTGCCAGCAGCACATCTCAGCAGCAGCAGTAGCCTGAAGACGGGCTGTGAGAGCCCAAGGCATGCACAGCCTGCATGAGACCTGGACACCCTGCCAAGTGGGGAATTAGGGCTTCAATGGGAGTTGCATTTACCTCCACCTCATCCTCAATGGCTGCCTGCTCATAGGCATCACTCATCTGATCTTCGTCCTCCTGCAGCAGCCATAAATTCTTTTGCTCCCAGAGTGTTGATTACTCAAAGAGAGCATTGCGATGCCTGCAGCAACCCATCCAGCAGTGGACAAGCTGGGCAGGCAGGTGGCCGTCACGCCAGCAGCCTGACCCACAAAGCAACATCTATTAAAGCAGCACATGGGCAGAGGCGTGTAGGGCAGCATCTGCATCTCTAACCAGCAGCTCTGACGAGCACCCGCCAGTACCAGCCTCGCACAATAGCAATGTTCCCCGAAGTGGCGGCAGATGGGCACAAGCTGTGCAAGCAGCACTGCCCTCCTGCAAGGAGCTTCACAGAGACAGAGTGCAGCTCGCAGACTCACATAGACGTCAGCATCCTCCTCATCTGAGTAGCTGGGCCCTTCGCCGTCCTCATAGTCATCCTCAGCACCCTCACTCTCAGCCTCAGAGTCCTCGTCTGGCTCCTCCTCATCTTCACCCTCCTGGTCTGCAGCAGGAGCTTCAGTAGGCTGAGGCGGGCGTCAGTCAGGCACATTGTGAGGCACAGCAAAAAGTTGAGAGTGTAGTGTAACTTCTGTGCTGGGGTGGTGAAGCTGTCACGCCGTGGAGAGCATAAGCACATTGTGGAGCTCGCGCAAAGCCGGCACAACATAATCAGATTGTGGCACTTACAGACAGTGGCGAGCAGGAGAAGGCCGACAGGCAGTTCTGAAGGACCAGGCGCTGCTACTGTGGGCAGCGGAGTGCAGAGGCAAGACGAAGCCATGGCACAGCCAATGCAACAGGAGTAACGAGAAGCAGGCAGGTTTGGTGTACTTACGTCCTTCATGCATGCCATCCTCGTGGCCGCCAATGCCCACACCACCTTGAAGTTCTTGCATGAGCATGTCGAACTGGGGTCCCAGGTCTCCAGGATGTGGCAGGCCAGCGGCATCAGCATCCAGCTGCAAGTACATACCACACATCAGCCTTTTAAAAATGTGGCCACGCAACATGTTGGCAGGCGAACCTATAGTGTGCAGCCAAGCTTGGATCAGGGTGAAAGTGTGTCTGGAACTCACCTTGGCAGGCACGGGGTCCACTTTCAAAGCACATCTCAAGAACATGTGCATGAGTACCCAAGCCCCAGCCACAGGGTCAGCGCAGCAATGCAGCTCAAGCTTGCCAGATTCTGGCAAGCACAGAATGACAAGAGCACCAAATGCTTTTAGACATCATCCAGGGCTGCCAACCAGGCCCAACACAGGACAAGAGCAGCCTCAAAGCTCATGGTGGCCAGTGCTCACTTCACGCTGATCCTCATCATGAGCCTCATCATCTTCATCCGTGAAAGACTCCTCACTCATGCCCTCCCCGTCATCATTGTGCTCAGAGCCATCCTCGTCCAGATGACTGTCATCTCCAGATGGAACCTGCACACAGCAAGGTGTCTGCTTCAGCCATGCAACCAGCTTGGGTGGCTTTGCAGCAATGCTGCCTGATGCCAAGGCAAGCAAAGCTCCACAGAAAGTGCCAATGTGCAAGAGCGCTGACTGCACAAGTAGAGCATCGCTAGTGGACGATCGCATGCACCGCAAGGCCACCAACAAACAGCAGTCACCAAGAGCGGGTCGTTTCAGCTACTGCTGACACGGCTTCTCTGCTTGTGATCAGGCAATTGCCCCCGCCCCAGCTCTCACCTGATCATCGTCAGTCTGGGACTCTGACTCGCCCTCCATCTCGTCATCACTGGCCAGGGGATCAGGCGTGCCCTCACTGTCATCGCCAGACATAGAGCCCTCAGAGTCTTCCTCACTTGTGCCCTGCAGGTGCTGTGCATAGCAACGGCAAGTCAGCCTTAGCTTTGACCAGCACATGTTTAGCAATTGCACCCTGGCACCAGACTAAGCTCTGAAGGGTGCCACCGACGAGCAGAGCGGAACGCAATGCCACCTTGAGGCACAACAACAGTTTCTGGGCAGCAGCTCCTTTGGGACAGCACACTCAGAAGGCTGCTCACAACCTCTGTGTGACCCACCCAGGGCAGAGCACACACATCGATTAAGCCTAGGCATGCATTTTGAGACGCTTATCCGATGTGGGCCTATTGGTGGATGACTGATATGACCCTACAGGTAGAGAGAGGCAGAACTCACGTCCAGGCCTTCCTCAATGTAAGCCTGCTCAATGGCCTCTTCAACCATGGCTTCCATGGCACGTCCGCCCAGCCGGTGATGCATCTGGTCACGAGCGCGGCGGCCAGCCTCCCTGGCAGCCTGTGAACAATGCGACGGGAACATTAGGAGAGCACACAGCTGCAGCTTCCTATGGCATACAGGTGCTAAGCTGCAGCATGGCCATGCTCTGGCAGCATTGCACACGCCCAATGTTGGAGCCAATGCAATGCAGCACAACCAGCACACATCCTGGAGGGGTCCCTCATGCCACGAGTCTGTGGAATGGAGCTGTCTGGACACAGACTCGCCTGCACAGCTGCCAGAGCCTCAGGGCCTGCTGCAGACTCCTCCTCTGCATCGTCCATCTGGGCATCCTGACCATTGATGACTCCAGCCTGCACTCAGTCAGCCAGCACATTCTCTGCTGGATGCAGATGTGATGGTGGGCATGTGTGCATCAGAACACCAGCTTGGCATGGCCCACGCAGCCTTGGGGCATGGTCAGGACTGCGCAGAACGATGGTGGCATTGCTCCCCTGGGTTGCACCACGGCCTTCACCAGGCTCGCCAGATCCTAAACAGCACTGCTTCTGCCGACCAAGCACACGTGATGCAGAGCAGCAGGACTGCTGCTATCCAAGCATACCTGATCCTGGGCAGCAGTGTTTCTGCCAGCGCGAGGTCCAGCTTGAGCCCCAGCCCTGCCAGCCTGGCCCTCCTGCCCGTTGGCATGCTGCTCTCCCGGCGTGCCCTCATCAGAAGGCCGCTGCCGCACTGGCAGAGGCCTGGTCAGCACCTCCAAGGGCTTGAGGATGGAGGCCAAAGCTGCCGGAGCCTGCAGCACATTTGACTCAGGAAGATGTGATGGACTGAGGTCTTGCAGAGTGCCGCACAGGAGCCTCCACCACAACGAGCTCACACTGGACGCGACTGCAGCTTAAAGGTTGCTTCTGGCATGTGGGTCAGATGCAGACAACTGGTAGTGGGAGGGCTCACTCGAGCAAGGATCTTGCAAAGTGCCATATAGGGGCCTGTGCTGCAACGTCAGCTTGCTATCAAGAAGGTAGTCTTTGAGCTGACTTGTGAGTCAAGGTCTGGCACCAGGTGGAGTGGAGCTTTCACCTGAGGATGGTTGGTGTCCACCAGTTTCAGCGCATTGATGAGTGGCTTGACGATGCCAGTGTCCTGCATCGTCCTCACAATCTCTGTGGCTAGCGGCTGCGCTGCAGGCCTCATGCCGCGTGGCCCGGTCGGGGGCGGCATGCTGGCGGACAGCAGCGAGCCCACCAGGTCGATGAAGGCCTTGACCTGCAGCCACAGACACCCAACGTGATGGCAGTCAGGGTGTGCAGCTGCTGCTGCGGGGTCTAAGTTGATGGAGGTGAAGGCGGCACAGCAGCAGGTTGCCATGCCACAGGCAGACAGCTGTTGCTGCCAGCCAACGCCTGAAGCAGCAATTAATTGAGGCCTGATCAAGCAGTAGAATGTGCTGATGCTCAACAAAGATGCTGCCTCACAGCAACAAAGCAGCAGCAGGTTTTTATTTGGCTGCCTTTTTCAAGCAAGACAAGGCTGGAAGCCACAGAACCACAGCAGGACTCAGCTGTGCAGATGAGCAGACAGCTTGCACAAAGGGTTCGTGACGCACACCTGGTGAGGAGGCGGGCAATTTGGCAGATGCCTGAAGGCGTTATGCGTCACGGCCTGCCCATCTGCCTGCACACCGCGGGGGTCAATGCTGCTGAGCGTGCGCACAGTCTCTGCCACGATGCGCCGCCGCCCTTCTGCGGAGCGGATGCAGACCGCCAGCAGAAAGAAGCCAGCCTGCTCAGCAAGTGTGTGCAGCGCCACGCTGGGAGGGGAGGAATAGGCCATCTGAGCAGACATGATGTGCCTGCAGGAGTGCAAGATTGAGCTAAGGCAAACGTCAAGATCTGAGCAGATATGGCAGACAGTGTGCAGATGGATGAGGGATCAGGGCTAGCTGCCAGGGTGACCTGCTGCGCAGATAGGTACCATTTTGGAGCCCACGACAGGGGAGGTGATGCCTGCCTGACCAAGAAAAGCAGTGAATGGATGGCATGTCTTCAGGCCTTGGGCTGGGGACAAATCACATGTCCAGCAAGGCGCACCTGAAGAGCGCTCCAGTGTGAGCTGTGCTGCTGGCCTTGGTGGGCGTCTTCAGGCCGGCCTCACGGGCTCCAAGCTCCCCATCCCGCTTCAGCAGCACGCCCACACAGGCGCCGTACATCAGGGTGCAGTCTGTCAGCATCTTTAGGACGATGCACTGCAGAAGCACTGCGCGCCGCTGCGGGGTCATCTTCTGCACAACACAACATAGCACTTGCTCAAGACGCCTGACCCCCATGACAACCTGCCAGAGGTGACCAAACGCTGGATGCTGCACTTGCATGTTGGCTGTGCAGCAGGAGATTATGAAGACTGGAATCCCAAGATCCTGACAGCATCCTATGCACACTCAGCACACCACTTACACACTCCTTACAGCTGGTTCTGGCTGTGTGACGGCATGCTGCAGATGACAGAGCACAGCAAGGGCCTGAAGGCCACAAAAGAAATAGCCCAGCTGCTCAGTGGCAAGCTGCAGACAACAGAGCACAGCAGTCTCTCAGAAGCCTCATTGAAGGGAACAATTACTGTAGCCCTGAGATCCTCAGGCGCTTGTGCCAACACGTGCTGACAACAACATCACAGCCACCCAAGCCGCCCACCTGGTGTGTGAACGCAGCCCCGCCCATCATGCTGCCTGCAGCACCCCTGCTTGTGCCATCCCTGGGGGCGTCCTGCGCCATGGCTGCCCCCAGTGCAGAGCTGTGGATGTGCACAGTTCGCCCATCAGGCAGCTGTGCTGTGATTTGCAGCTGTGCATCAGGGTTGGGCTGGCCATGCTGCCTGCCACTGCTTGTCCCATTGGTGCCTTCAGCAGATGCCATCTTGTCTGCAAACAACAGCTTGACCATGTCAGGATGGTAGCAGCCAGGTGCGTGGACTTGACATCTGCACACTCCGGCTGCTCTGTGCAGGGCAGTGCACCATCCAGGGGCCTTCCATCTGCCAGGCTTCACCTTGGGCAAATGCATGCTGCAAAGTCACAAGCTGCATTGTGCAGATGGCAGGCCAAGTTGAGGATCAGGCTCAGAACCTACCAGCTGGTGTGTCCACAAGGTCTGCAAGATCCTCAGCTGCCTGAGACCCCTGGTAGGACAGGATGGTGTCGCACAAGCAGTCCACCACCTCCACAAAGCTGGAAGGCACAGTGCGCTTGTTGGGCTTCATCAAGCTCTTGCTGCTGGCACCCTGCAGGGTAGGCATGAGGGGAAGAAAGCGGTAGACGGCCCAATGAGTTTCCTGGTGCTCGTGCTGCCAGCACCCAGCATGACAGACATGAGCTGATCAGTGCAAGATCCAGCTCTGGCCGCAGCACAAAGAGTGACCCCTCATGCTTGCTCAGCCTCAGCTGAGAATACAGCATCTCGGACTCAGGTGGTCACAGGAAGCAACCCCTCTGATGTCACCCTTGCTCAACGGGTGGCATGCCCTCTCACCTTGAAGGCACTTCTGCTGCCCTTGTCTCCGTCACCCTTGCCTGCGGTGGCAGGTCTGGGTGTGCTCTGAACAGCTGCTGCGGCACCACCGCCCTCTGGCTTGGAAATGGTCCGCGGGGCTGTGTCAGTCTGCTTGCTTGGCTCCTTGGCCATCTCCTACAGGAGCAACAATAGAGATGCAATAGCTGGTCAACATTGAGTGAACTAGCAGTCCTTCAGTGGCAGCCTGGACATCCCTGCCGGCTCTCAGCACTACTTGGTGTTCCACTCCAACTGTCCCAACCAGCAGCCCCATGACCACTGGATGTCCCTGTCGCCAAAACTGCATGCCACTGACCTGCTCTGTGCTGACCAGCAGCCCACAGAAGGTTGAGACTGCAAGGCCTACCTTGCCCTTCTTCAGCACAACCAGGACCCTGGAGCCGACGCTGCCTGGCGAGGTGGTGTCTTCAATGCTGCATGTTGCCCTGACTGCCTCCAGGAAGACATCTGGGTTGCGAGCAATGATGGGCGCCATGCTCCTCAGGAAGTGGTGAACAGGTATGCTGGTGGTTCCTGCAGCCACAGGGCTTGCTGTGGAAACTCAGGTGTTGGTTTGGCACCGTACAGCCTGATGGAAGGAGCCAGGTGCAGCAGTACGCTGGCCAGGGGCCAGCTTCGGCTGCAGAAAGTGCCAGCTTGATCAGCTTGTGTCTGATTGCTGCGAGCTTGCTCTGACAACAAGTGCTGCAAGCTCGCTTGGCTCAGACAGGCCAGCTTGGTGCTGGGGCTGGCCGGCGTGGGCTGCACTGCATGCAATGAAGAAGCCCACCAGGAGCACCCTCCTCGCCTGGCACCCTTGCGCTCTGCAGGTGGCGAGCCCTGGAGGTCATGGTGGTGCTGATCTCGGCCTCCATGAAAGACTGCAGGGTCCCAGGGTCCTCCAGGATGTGGCGGAAGATGGCTGACATGTGGGGCTCCAGGTTGCTCATGAAGCATGCACTGGGCAGATCCAGTATGAGCTTGAGACCCTTGCCAGCCAGCACCTGTGCAGGAAGCTTCCAGGGTGTGAGGTGTATGCAGGCAGCCTTTGCCAGCCTGCAGGATGCAGCTCCCTGGCCAGCAGAGATCACTGGTAAAGATCTGGCCACAAGTAGAGCCCTGCTGCGTCAGCTTCTGTGATGCTCATGCATATCTGTTGTCTGATTGTGCGTGGGAGCCCTACGCAGCTGCGGCACCTGGTGTGCAACCTCATTTTCCAGGAAGCCTGCCAGCTGAGGGGGTCCTGACAGGCAGCTGTGCGTTACTGCTTTTGACACGCTGCTTGCTTGCAGAGGCTGACAATGGAGCGTACCTTCAGGGCAATGCTGTGGATCTTTGTTGCCCTTGCGAGCACCTGTAGCACAGCCTGTGTGCTAGAGGAGGGGTCTGGCTTTGACAGATCCTCCTGGTCAGGTGCTTGCTCACCCTGCAGCAAAGAATCAGCTGAAGAGGCAGAAGTTCAGGCGAAGCCTACGCGTCTGTGACTGGGCTGAAGAGTGCAGGAAAGCCAGCCTGCAGCTTTCCTGCTGCATAGCTTTGTGTCACAAGCCTGGTGCTGGGCCAACAACATTCAGGGTGACTTGCCTGCCACGAGGCACCCCAGCGGTATAGGTGCTGCAGCAGGCGCATGCACAGCGCAGCAGCCTGCTCGAACTGCTGCTGGCTGAGCAAGCCAGTGGGGAGGTACAGGCTCTTGATGGTGTTGCCCATCAGCTGGAAGGCCGTGTCCTGCTTCTCTGCGTCAGACTTGGGGTGCGGTTTTGCAGGCGCAGCAGGCGCAACGCCAGCACTCGCGGCTGGCGCAGGCGTGGAGGGGTCTGCTGCTTCTGCAGGCTGAGCAGCCTGGCCTGCTGCCGGAGCATCTGGGGCCGTGTCTGCAGCTGTGCTGGGACCTGCATCCTGCGCTGAGAGTGCAGCCTGGCCCGCTCCAGCTGCAGGCTGTGCAGCTGCGCCGTCTGCCCCAGCAACAGCCTTGCCTTCGTCCTTGAGGGAGGGCAGGGCGTGCATGGCAATGTCAAGGCAGAGCAGCAGGGCATCCAGCCATTTGGGGACGGGAGCTGGGTCACCCTTGGCCTCCTGACTCTGCATCCAGCCCTCCATCAGATCCAGAACAATGGGAAACAGGCCTGCAATGGCATCAACAATGAAGCTGGGTCAGCAGTGGGACTGTTGACGCTTTTAAGCTAGCTGCTCACATCTGCAGAACAATGGGCACCCTAGGCAAGTCACAGATGCAGACTGTGCTTCTGTCCCTAGGGTCCAGTAGCGTAATGCACACTGCAGTGAAAGTTGCAAGCAGCTAGCCGGATTGCCAGTCGTGGACCAGCAAAGCCTCCTCTGAAACTTGCCTGCTGCATCTGCATCCCTCAGCAGTGGTGCAGTGCCGCCCTTGGCCTTGTCCTCTGTGAGAAGGACTGCCAGCAGATGCGCAGGGCCCAGCTTTGCAGCATCGCCACCACCAGCTGGAAATGCCTGCAGGACATCTCAGGATGTTTGTGAGCTTTTTCTACCTGGCACTGTCCCGGTAGCAACATCATGACAGCAAGGAGCACCACCCCTGGGCTGCATCTTGAGCGCCGTAGACGACCAAAAATCAGTGCTGCTGGGGCAGCAATGCGCTCATGTGGCAGCTGAGCTTGAGGTGTGTCGGTGTGCAAGCTGTTGCTTCCCGAAAAACACTGCATTGCAAGGGACGCCCAAGCCACCAAACGATACGGAGCTGCCCTCCTTATTGTGTGTTCAGATGCTGTGGAGCTCACCTCAGCTGCCCTCTGCAGGTGCACCACCAGGGCTTTGAGCACCCCTGGTCGTGCTTTGCCATCGTCCTGCTGACACAGGGAGAGCAGCATGTCCGCTAATGAGAAGATGGCTGTGGGTGAGCGAACCATCATGGCAACTGCGCCATCCACCAGCTGCTGCATGCTGGGGGCCTGTGCCTGCTCCAGCGCTTGCATTGCAGAGGCCTGGACGCAGACATGAACCAGTCTTGAGCAGCAATGCACCTGACATTGGAGATCCTGCAAGAAGCAGCCCTGTACCAAATGAACTGCATGGGCTGTGCAAACACGCAGGCGTCAGAGGAGGTGAATCCTTGAGCACGTTGCTTAGAGGAAGCATGTAGGGACAGATCACCTGGGATTGCCCATCGCCGTTGGGCATGAGCACAGACTTCATCTGTTGAGCCAGCTGCTCGTCATCTGGGTGGATGGCATTGCCAGCAGCACTGGTGCCTGCTGCAGCAGCCTCAGGGTGCGCAATGAGCCACTCAGCAGCCAACTCCACGCTGTTTTGCCCAATCTGCAGGTCACGGACACTTGACGAACAAGAAGAGCTTATGAATTGCCTTCACAGCAAGTCTGGGCCAGACCTGTGACATTCAGGGCCCCTTAATCACCATGTGTCAGCAGCTCACCAGTGACAGACAAAGGCCGCTGACCCTCAGCCAGGCAGCACTGCCAGATGCACTGCCAGATGCACATGCAGAAGCTCGTTACGCTGCATCCCAGGGCTCCAATGCCTCAGCCAAGCATCACTGCCAGCATCTCAGGCAAAAGCTGAGCACAGTGCCTCCCTGCGCTGCTCACCCGCCACAGTGCCTCCTCAGCCCTGGCGCGGGGGAAGCCCATGTCCACCAGTCTGTCCACCGAGGCGGTACTGGGCGCAGCTGTAGGCCTCACCCCCGTGGACATCCTGCCCAGCGCCTGTGAGGCGGCTGCTGTGCCTGTCGTGCAGTTTGTCAGCACGCTGATGAGCGCAGTGGTGATCCGCAAATTGGCGGCTGAGAGCTCTGTATGGGACCACAGAGGCAGCACTGCCGCTGCAATGGTGCTCTGCAAGACAGGGAAACAAGAAGCTAAGCAGATCATAGCTGCTTGCACATGATGGTGCAAGTTGGCAGGCTACCCAGTGTGCTCCTGAAGTTGCAGCAGTTCTGCTCCCTCCGCAGCCAAGGCATGCAGGATGAAGGGGAGCCCAAAGCAATGGCTTCACCAGGGTCCTTCTCATCAACTTCAAATGGCAAGCTCATCAATGCTGAGCCCTAACGCATGCAGGCAGACAGCAGACAAGACTGCCCTGCAACCCGCAGTAAGCTTTCTGTGGGCGCTGCCTGGCATGTCAGATGCAGCTTTGGCTCACCTGCAGCTTCCCCACCACAGACTCTGGCTTGGCAGCCTCAGAGTCCTTGTCTGGCTGTGCAGCGCCAGGCATAGGGACGACCAGCAGATTGGCATCAGTGGGGGACTTCAGGAGCACACGCGCCTGGGTCATCTGGTCAAACAGGTGGAGAGTGTGCAGGAGAAGCTTCTCAGCTGCATGGGGCAGGCTGTCTGTTGGGTCTGGTTTGAGAGTCAGCTCCTTCTTATCAGGAGCCTCCTTTGCAGCGCTGCTGCCAGCTGAAGCACCTGCACAGCAGTCAGAGCAGGCCATATTTTCTGTTGACAGGCGGCATAATCATAGGCAATTCTAAAGAGACATCAGGTGGTGGTAGGATGCAAGCTGCAGGGACAAGCTGCTCAAACCGACCTTGGACGCCAGCATCAGCCATCTCAGCATCCCCCTCCTCTACAGGTGACTTGCCCTTGCCTTTCACCTTGGCAAGCCTGTCAAGCTCCTGGCCCTGCATTTGGGCATCTTGCATGACATGCCATTTGGGTAATCATGCTGGCAGCTGACCTGCCCTCCCAGGCCAATGCATAACGCAGAGCTGCTGCAGCAGGTAGGCCCACCCAGATGCTTTAGCCATTTCAAAACTCATCAGGCTCATCAGCCACAATACTCTGGGCTGACACATGGCAATGCACATACTCACGCGCCACAGCAGCTCGCAGGCAGTGCTGAAGACGGCAACCAGCGCTTGGATGCCCCCCCGCGAGATGAAGTAGCTGAGCACCAGGCCATGGCAGCTGCCGCGACGCCCATCAAACAGCAGCAGCGAGGCCTCCTCCAGCATGCGCTGCAAGTACCTCACGGCACGGAGCGCGCCGTTCAGGTGCTCGGGCCCAATGCTGGAGGGATTGCTGACTGCCTACATCAGCAAAACAGCACAAGGGAATAAGTCAGCTATTGACGGCACGACCCTTGGCCTGTCAGGTTCAAGACCTGGAGCCTTCTCACTCTATGCGCTTTAGCCCGCTGAGGTGCTGGATGTTCACATCCTCAGCAAGCGCAAACTTGCCTTTGAGGGGGCCAGATGCAAGTTATCTCCGCCAGCAAACTCCAAATCCACATCGTGCTTCATTTTCAAAGTGCCAGGTTGCTGTGGGTGACCTGGGGGCTGACTCAGCATGCACAAAAAGGATGAATGGCAGTGAGCTGCAGGACCCACAGAAATCACCATCGATGGGCTCTAGACAAGGGTCTGCCTGGGCCAGCTGCGGAGCAAACACTCAACTGCTTTGCTGGCAACTGGGGCCTACCTGCGGCAGCTTCAAGTTCTCGATCTGGTTGTAGGACAGGACCACAGCTGCGCACTTCATATTCAGGTTGGGCTGTTCGGTGGCTTCGTCCCTGCGCCGAGTCTGTGCATGCCCAGCCTTGGCTACAGCTGTCTGGAAGACCCGCACTGTCAGGCTAGCATGCAGCAACACGTCATGTGCAAGCTCCTCTGGGGTCTTCTTGCGGCTCCTTGCCGACTGCCCCGGCAGCAAAGACCTGCACGTCAGGGCAGAGCACCTGAGCGGGCAGCCTCTGCTTGAACTGGACGCAAGCTGGACTGCAGGTTGTTTAGTGCAAGAAGTGGGTGCAGACATGCTTGCTGGGGCCGCAGAGTTGCATGATGCTGGCAAGAGGGCAGTCAGCAGCGCCAGTGCAATCACGAGGGTGGAGAAGACTTGCAATCTTTTCTCAGCACTGATATGGAGAATCACGCCAGCTTAGATTACCCCTCAGCATGCTCGTCTGAGATCCTGTCTGCATCATCCTCGCCTGCGCCATCAGCAGGCTGCAGAGGGATGGTGTCCATAGCCACATCGCCATCTGACGGCTCTGGCGCCACAGACCCTGACACTGCAGCAGCACTGCTGGCAGCAGGCGTCTCTGCAGGTGCCAACAGCATAACCATCGCATCTGCAATCTGTGGTCAGACACTATCCTGTGTGACTTTGCAGACAGGCAGCTGCCTCAAGCAGCAAGATGGTTATGCAGAGCGCCCCCAGAGTTGTGCATGCAGCTTGCTGATGACGATGCCTATGCTCATGCACCAGTGGGCATCAGCATGGTACTGCACCATATGCACCAATGCAGGGTGAAGCCTACCTCTGCCCTTGCCCTCTGCCCTTGCAGCATCATGGGCATGCTTCCATTCCTCTGACACTGACAGCTGCTCCAGGATTCTGCGCTCCAGCTTGCCCAGCCATACCACGACTGGCTGCTGCTTGCCATCTGGTCCCAGGCTGGAGAGGCTGAGCAGCAGGCTAGGCGCATTGCGCACCACTGTTGCTGCTAGCGAGGTTAGGCCCTCCATGCCCGAGATCAGGCGCACGTACCGCTGGCGCTGCGCGGCAGGCAGCTCTGGAACGCAAGCATCGCTGCCGAGATCCTGCAGGCAGAGAGCTCAACATCGCTGCTCGCCAAAGACATTGGGGCAAGCAAGGAAGACTGGTGCCTGGGCTCAAACATGACTGGCCCATGCTGTGCCTTGCAGCTGCTAGCCGAGAAGGCGGTCCCGTCTCAAGTTTGCAACTGAGGCCTTGTTGAAGTGAAAGACAACATCTGGCAGTTGCGGCAGCTGTTGTGCACTGAGCATGGCCAAAGGCGGCAGCTCACCTCTGCAAACTTGAGGGCTGCCTGTGTCTGCTCCAGCAGAGTGGGGCGCAGCCGCTCCGAGATCTCAGGCGCATGGGTGGCAGCAAATGATCGAAATGCTGCCAGGAGGTTGTGAGAGGGTGAAGTGGAGCCAAAGGTGGGCGGAAGAAGCCGCAGCCTGCAGGACAAGCGCAAATGAGCCCACAGCAGGAAGAAGCAATGCACCAACAGCAGGAGAGGGGGGCAAGGCAAAGCGACTGGGATGCCCCTTAAGTTCCGGTGCGATGAGAACTCTGCATGAATTGCACAACTGAAGCAAGTCAGGCCTGTTGCAACGGCCTTGAAGAAGCTATGTTCTGCCTGACCCACTTGTAGAGCTGCAGCAGGGCTGGGACGCCTCCCTCATCCACAAACATGGCCGCTGTGTCCGCATTATGCAGCATTGGCTCCAGCATGCGTGCCAGGTGGGCAATGGCCTCGGGCAGGAAGGCTGAGATGTCAGCCTCGCTGAGCTCGGCATCCTCAGCATCAAGCTGCGCCAGCAGCGCTGCTGTTGACAGGCTTGGGGCTGGGCTGACAGCGCTTGCAGTTGCTTCTGATTCTGGCTCTGACGGACCCCCTGCACAGCAAGCTTCTGTGAGGAAAGCTGTCCAGCAATCGACATTATGAGCTCCACATTTGGCCAGATGGAGCCCCCCCTGGCTGCAAGTGCCATGAGGTGCCTCCAGGCATACAGCTTCCTGAGTTGCCTTGGCTGCAGCAGCCCACCTGCAGGAACCTCCAGTGCGATACCTTGAGGCGCTGCTGTTGTGCTGGGTCCTGAGTCAGCAGCACTTGTGCCCTGCTCATTTTGCACAGCCGCCGCAGGGGCATCCTGCTCTGCCATCTCAACATCTGCTGGGGGTCCAGGTGGGGCAACTGCATCTGAGAGGCTGAGCTGAGCCTCAGCCTCTGCTGTCTCATCACTGGAGTCCATTTTTGCAGCCCCACTGCTGCTCTTCTCCAGAGGTGTGCCTGTGGCAGCGCAGCAGAAAGGGCTCTCAGGATGAAACCAGGCAGCTTGACTCCTTTCAGTGCAGCAGTCATGCTCATCACGGATGTCTTGGCAGCCCGTGCAGCAGTTGGAGTGGCAAGTTGAGGGCCGCCAGCAGCCATCTGCAGAGCACACCCAGCATGCACAGCCTGACACAACTGATGACTGCTTCCACAAGCTCACCGCCAAGCTTGCACAGGCGGTGCAAAATTGTGATGATCAGCTGCACCCCATCTGGTTTGAGCGTACGCACATGCCGCAGCAGCTCATCAAGGCCGCTGCCGACCACACTTGGAGTGTCATTCTGCACGGCAAGACGGCGACTTTTGAGGCAAGCACATTTCATCATGTGACCAAGCAAATGACACAGCCAAGGACACAGCCTAGGGCACGGCAGTCAGCCACGGCAGCATTGGCAGCAGGCAGCAGGAAGGCACAGCAATGCAGATCGCCTGTCAGCATCATTGCACTGCACTGCAGCAGCAACTAAGTTCTTACCGTCAACGACTTCAAGAACTTGCGACTAGTGAAGACGGGGATGAAGATCTGGAGGGTGTTGGTCTCCTTGACACGCTTGAGTCCCCGGTGATTGAGGCAGAGAGCTACCAGGGCATTGGGGATGGCACAGACAGCCTCGCTTGAAGGAGGCACACCACCCTGCAGGGCACAGGCAGTCTTGATGTGCCTGAAACCAGGCATCCGAGGTGTTTCTTCTTGTGATCAGGTGCTAGTTATTGCAGTTTGCCCTCCAGGCTTCCGGTGATACAAGAACCAACGGCATCAGAGTCGGGAGGTGCGCACGTTTGGCTAAGTAGAGCAGCAGATGGATGTGCAGCATGCCAGTGCTGCAGCTCACCTGGACAGCTGTCAGAAAGGCCTCGGGCAGGCCTGCAGCGTCCAGCGTCCTGTAGCACAGGGGGTCGTGGTGGATGAGGTCTGTGACCATAGAGGCGGCCAGCGCAAAAAGGCTGCCTCCGTAGTCCCATCCCCTGCTGATTATTTGCCTCAGACAGGCATACAGCTTGTCTTGCTCCTCCTCCTGCGGCCGGGCACCTGCAGGCCAAGAAAGCATACTGATGTGGGAGCTCATCAGAAAGAGTGCTGACAGCACTGGCGCACAAATGTCCAAAATAAGACTGCGAAGTATAAGCAGAGACATGCAGACTGGCACAAACGCAGCGCCTCCAATGGCCAACTTGACTGCACTTTGCGCCTACTCTGTAGGTGCTGGTGTGGGCTCACCCGTCCCAGGTGCATAGCTCGCCAGAGCGATGGCCCTCAGGAGGGACTTCAGCAGCAGGCGCTTTGCATAAGTTACTGTGGTCCCCTGTGTTGGCGCCCCATCAGCCGCTCTGGCTGCGGGCACCTCCAGCGTGCCTGAGACCATTGATGCTCCCGGGTCGGCTGCTGGCTGCTTGCCCTTGTCCCCGCCTGGCTGACTGCCAGCACTGGCAGCAGCAGCAATAGCCTGGTCGGCGTCCATCCCTGTCCTGCCCTGCTGCTGCTGCTGTCCCGCCTGCAGCTGCTCGCCGTCAGACAGCAGCTCCTTCACCAGCCTCTCAATCATTGCTGACAGGCCGCCCAGATCCCTGAACAGCGTGGCAGCTGTAGGACTGTAGTCCATGTAGGCCTCCATGATGCGCACTGTGGCGCTGACCATGTTGAGGTGGGCCCCCCGCATGTCGTGCAGCATGGGTAGCAGGGCGTTGATGATGCCTGCATTTACCACGCGTGGTCAGTGACAGTGCAGCACGGCCAGCAGGGCATCAGCAACACCTGCACGGACAGTACCAAGCAGCCAGCATGCCATCTGAGCAGCTACTACCACTGTCGTCAATCACAAGATCAGAGTGGAGCTGCTATCTTGCTGCTATATCCAGGTAGGGCGCTGGCAAGGAGAACATGCAACTGCTGCAGGATAGGCCTCTCCAGAAGGTGCTCTGCCACTGCAGCACGCACCTGCATCCCCAAGCACCAAGCACCCAGCGCTGCTGGCAACAAGAGCGCCCAGCAGGGACAGCAGGCCCTCCATGAAGGGCATGCTGTACTGTGCAGGGGACTGCTGGCCTGCCTTGGCATCAGTGTCTGCAGGCAAAGCATACAGGTCGTCAGAGGGTTTCAAAGCAGGTTGCACTCACACACCAAATGTACATTCTGTCTGCTCATGATATGACTGCAGGGACTCACCAGCGGTAATTGCTGCAACAGCCCTGTGCGTGAGCATGGAGAGCAGGCCAGTCTGCCCTCCAGAGTTGATGGCTGTCAAGACCAACGAGTGCCTGCTGCGGTCCAGCAGCTGAACAGCAAGCGCCCTCAACGCCAGCGTCCTGTACCAGAGCAGCCAACTTCAGACCTCTTTACTAGCGTGATGATCCTGATGGACCCAGTTCTTGACATGCAGGAACTATTACATGGAATGCAGCAGGTGTGTGCACGAGGCCGCAACAGTCCTGTACCCAATAGCATGTGTGCTCGGGATCAACAGCCAGCAGCATATGCACCCAGGCTCATGAGCCACTGCCCACCTGACGTCCTCAGGCACTGTGTTCTCAGCCCTGAGGACTGCAGCAAGCTCTGACACAAAGTCAGGCTCTTGATTGAAGAAGGCAGCAAGGTCCTCTGTGGAGGGGCTGCTCTGGAAGAGGACGTAGAAGGCTAGCAGGCGAACCCGCACCAGTTGTCGCCGCCCCTCCAGGGTCCCGGAGCTGCGAGCTCTGTGGATGCATGCCAGCAGCTGGAACCTGCAGCCAGAGGCGAGTATATGATGGCCAGAACTTTGGGGCTTGTGCAGGAGGTGGAGCCTCCAGCCAGAAATTTCCAGCTTGCAAGCAGAGGCCCTCGAACACTGTGGATACCTGTGAGCAGCTAGCATCTCTAGGCTGCAGATAAGCATGGCTTTGCTGGTCAATGAAGTTGAAAGGATCTGGGGCCAGACGGCTGAACATCTTACGAGCAGCAGTCTGAGGCAGCCAATTCCTGGCGATGAAAGAGGACCGTACCTGAGGCGCTGAGGCACCTTGAAGCGCTTCACCAGGCGCTCCAAGATGGCATGATCAGACTCAGAGTAGCGGTGGAGGCCAGGCAAGTTGATGATGGTCAGGCCTCCCTGTGTGCCCCTGGCAGCTGCAGCATCTGGGTGTCCAGCTGCACCCTGGCCAGCCTGCTGTACGTCGCTGTAAAACTCAAAGTGCAGCGTGGTGGCCTGTTGTAGGTCCTGCAGAGCGCACAGCTTGTGCAGCTGACGTCATGACAGGCAGAACACCCACAGGGCTCGCACTGTGCGCAACAATGCCAAGATGCGTCAGCCACAGAGAAGCTTGAGCGGGAACACATTCTGGACAGCTGTTGCAGAGCAGCACATCACATCATGAAGCAAGTCGAAGGTATGCCAACATGCCCACCTTCTGCACCCGCTTCTCGTCCTGCTCGCAGCAAGCCACCAGATCTAGACCCTACAGAGCAATGGCCCTGCTGTCAGCGGCAGCTGCAGGGTGCCCACTTGTGCAGGTCCACTGTCGCTGCAGGCTGTTGGCCAGTGATGGTGTGCTGCAGGGAGACTGTCTGCTCAGCAAGAGACCCCATGCATCTATGGGGACTGACGCCAATGATGTGATGCAGACATGATGCCCAGCCCACCTGCTCCCTGCCGCCCCAGCCTTTTGCAAGCGCCAGCAGCTTGGCATTGAGCTCTGGGAAGCCCTGCCACCTGATGCTGGTCACATGGGTCTTGCGCACAAAGGCCACCAGCGCTGAGAGAGCTGCTGAGACCACATTCTGGTCAGGAGCCGCCAGGAGCACCGCCAGGTGCTGCAGCAGAACGAGATAGACATGTCACCAGTACTGAAACTGCAGAGCTGCAGCTTATCTTGTAGACTGCTGACGGAGGCGAACTCAAAAAGAAGCCAGCAGGCTTGGCTCATGGCCAGCACTGCCGCCCTGTCAAGTCTGAGAAGCGCCTGCCATCACAGCACTTGCTGGAAGCACCGCCAAGGGAGCAGCCAGCAGGCTGGGCACATGGCCTGCACTTCCCTGCCAAGCTCTGAGAGGCGCATGCCATGACAGCACCTCTCCTGCACACCTCGTAGGAATGGTACACATGCTTGTTACTGCAATTCTCCAGCACGACTGCCGTGAACTTGAGCATCTGCTCCAGCGTGCGTGCCGGCAGCTGCTCTGGCTGGGAGTATCCCTCCTCGCCTGGCACCTTGAGCTGCAGGTCTGCCCGGGGCGCAACATGCTTGTCATAGTAAGCATCAAAGTGGTTGAACAGCGCCAGCCACTGGTAGAAATCGCCCTGCATCATAGGAGGAGTTATCTCAGTCCACTGTGGCAAAGGAAGCGCGTGAATTGGACTGACCTCAGTGCATGGACTGCGGCGGGGGCTATGCAGCCTTGAGCCGCCCAGGTGCAGGTGCAGGAGCATGTGTACAGCTGCTTGATAAGCGCTGAATGCAGGCTTTCCACACAGGGATGCCTGTCTGGCATTGATGCAAATTCACCTTCTCGAACTCCCATGTGAATCCTTCAAGGAGAGAGGCAAGGTCCTCGTCAGAAGCCCCAAGAGCCTTGTCCACAAAAGCCTTGATGGTAGGGGGCTGCAGAACAGATCATAGTGGGCAGAGGCTCGCTGGCATGGCACAGATCGCATGACCAACGCAGCACAGCAGCTGACTGCATACAGGATCACCTGTTCTACGCTGCTGCGCTTCGCCTTGACTTTCATGATACAGCAGAGGCCATGCACATCGCTGAGTGAAACAGGCGAACTCGAGTGCCTGCTTTTCATACCTCATCTCGAAGTTGCCTGAGAAGAAATCTGCCCAGCTTGACAAATTCAACAAACTATGGTGGATTCAGTTCACTGTAAGTGTGAGCTGGGAAAAATTGCACAGTGCATCACCTGCAGCAGCTTGCAGCAAAGTCATGTTGAGCCAAACGAAAAGGAGATTGCTGCTCAGTCTCTGAGGGCTGCCCACTCAAAATGGCTACTTTGTGGCGTCCAGGCTGATGTGGGGCTGCACTCCAGGCACACGGATCCCACCCCTGTTTCCCTTTGCCATGCTGGCCCACTGCTCGGCAAACACCTCTGGCAGCGGCCTGCATGGTGGATTGAAACCCCTCAAACAGGGCACGCCAGCAGCCTGTGCTGGTAGCAATGCTGTTCAATGCCAGGTGCACTCATGAAATAAGAATCACACCAGACTCTTCTCTGCCCTGGCAAATTAAGGCTCAGTTGCAACCATGATGCCAGCATTTAGAAGCTGCTGCACAGAGGCGGGCCCACCTGCCGTTGGGTGGGCTGATCCAGGTGCGCAGCAGGTGGCGCCGCTTCCCAGCCTCCCCAAAGTCTGTGAAAGCCCCTCGCGCATGCAGGATGGTGTGGTTGTGAATCAGCTGCACATCGCCTGGCTGTAGGTTGAAGTCCAGGCGCAGGTCCTCTCGGGCAGCAGTCTCCTCAAGCAGCTGCATGGCCTCCTCCTGCTGTGCGGTCAGACGCGGGGCATCTGGGAAATTTTGTTGGGCACTTTTGATGAACTCGCCACCTGCAGGGTGCAGCAGCTGGGCCTGTCAATCTTCCGTTTGTCAAGGATGTTGCAAGGATGGCTGGACGGTGACGGCAGCAGGCAAGATGTCCAGTGCTTGCAAGCAAGATGTTGTCTTGTTCTGGAAGCTAAACAGCACTTTCTCATGTCTGGACCCTGGGTGCAGCCAATGGACCTGCAGCCTAAAAAGCCATTGCAGGTGCATACAGTGTGCTCACCGTAGTTCACAGTCAGCAAGCCCTTGTGCACATGGACAATGGGCATCTGATAGGTGGGCCCCTTGCCAGCAGGGATCTCCCCCTTGCGGTCAGTGGGCACTGGCTGCATCAGTGCCTGCACGCAGCCACGACGTCCCTTGGCCTTGCTGCGACTTGGCTGTCATCACTGCAGCAGGTGAGCTAAATCACCTTGACAAGGTCTGGCCTGCTCTTCAGCATCTCGTTGATGACAGTCACGGAGGAGGACCAGCTACTGAGGCCTGCAGTGTGGCAGCATGTGACTTGCATTTTGCATGTTTGCAGCTGCAGCACCCGGGGCGGCCATGGGAAAGGGCACTAAGTGGCAATGGGTGTCCATCACCCTTTGTGAGGGCTTGGGAAATTGGGTCCCTACCCTGGGGAACGCCTGCAGTCCCTGTATGAGTCTAAGCCTGCTGCAGGGCTCACCTCCTTCCTGTGCGGTGTGGACGCAGCACAACCCAATGATGTCTGCTGCTCTGTCACAGTGGAAGGGCTGTGCAGCACTGGTTGAGTATAGGCGGGTGAGGGGGTGCTTGGGGTCGTTCCCATGGTCCGCAACATGACCGATGAGGTGTCCATGCTTTGAGGTGACCTGCAGTTCAGGCAGCTCTAATGAGCAACGTGCCTGGATTTTGGTACGGCGTACCAAAACCAGGGTGCATGTGGCAGGTTGCCCACCTGAACGTTACCAAGCTGCCTGACAATGCCCCAGTAGGCTATCACCAGCTCCCTGCAGAGAAAGAAAGGACCTCTAAGAGCCATTGTACATGCGCATGCATGCTGGCACAGGCATGTCATATGCTCACTTGAGGTTGTAGCGGCCTGCTGGCAGGCCCCTGAGGATGGCAAACCCCCTGCCTGATACAATGTCGTCTAGGGCTTCCTGCAGCACAGCCTTCAGGCCGGCAGACCACCCATAATCTTCAGCGGTCAGCTCGTGCAGCTGCTCCTCAGGGGTGCTGATCAGTTGCTGCACGCTCTGGTCAATCTCCTGGAGGTGTTCTGGGGACAGGACGGTCACCCAATGTGCTGGATCCCCAAAATCTTTGCTATACCACGCAGCTGGCCCCTCAAAGGTTTGCAAAGGGGGAGTTTGGCTCTGCTGCTTGATCTCCTGTACCATTGGAGCCTGCTGGGCTCACTGTTGGCTTGTGGGGGCGCGTGCCCAAGAAATTTCATCTTTGACTGGGTTCTTTTGACCTTGCTGGGATCCTGGATGCAGCACAGCTGTGTTGACTCTGAGAGGGCGTTTGACACAGTGGATCGGTAAGTGCTCTAGTCTGTCCTACAAAACCTGGGTGTCTGTGGAGACTTCCTGAGGTGTCTGCAGAGAATGTATGCACAGGACTTAGCAGCAGTCAGAGCAGGAGGGGGCATGTCTGGGACCTTCATATGCCTGCAAGGGTGCAACAAGGAAGGCCCCACAGCCCACTGCTCTTTGGGCTGATGATTGATTTGCTGGACGAGATCATGCGCAACCTGAAGGGTAGCCATGCACCTCAGCTCAAGTCAGAGGATGCACCACTGCTGCTGTTTGCAGTCTGGGTGCCCTTGAGCAGAGGTGAAGAGGGACTACAGCAGCTGCTGAATGCCCTGCAGATGGTCTGCGAGAAGAGGCGGCTCAGAGTCAGCCTGAGCAAGACCGAGGTGGTGGTCTTCGAACCACAGCGCCAAGGTTGCGGCGCATTGACATGTCATGGACATGTCTTGAAGCGCTCAGCCGCCCTCAAATACCTGGGCCTCTGGCTTAAGGCTACCACAGATGGCTTTGCCAGCCCTGGGACTCCCTAGAGAAGGACGAAAAGTCATGAACAACCTACTCAGGCATGTGCACAGATCACCTTGACATGCCCGCGCCGAATCTGCAAATTGTTTGATGCACTGATGCTGCCTGTTTCGAGCTGTGGGTCTGGGACCACAGGTGCAGCACAAGGGCCACAACGCAGGCTGAGTCCCGGCATACGCAGTTCATGCGCAGGTTCCTTGGCGTGCACCGGGCATGCACATACCCTGATTGCGCTTGCTGAGTTTTATGGACACCCCTTGTCAGTGCACTGGCAGCGGCAGGTGGACAGGTTCAGGCAGTATAAAGGCCCTAAACTTCGATTTAAGAGCGAGGCCTTGCTGCGGCCACCTAAGGTCTGGAGCCTTGCACTGTGCCACAACCGCTCAGGTGCAATGTGCACACATGGCTGAAATCGCTCCTAGCAGTCATGAACAGCACTTCATTTCAAGGCTGCCACTGTGACCACCAGATGCAGCTGAATTCTTTGGCTTGGCCCAAGGCCTACATAGATTTTTTATTATCAACTCCGAAACCAGCCAGCTCAGCTCATCATTTTCTCATCAGCCGCCTTCTGCACACAACTTCGTTCAAATCCTCAATCTGCATCCGAGTGCCCCATCAGACATAATGACACAAGCTGTGGACTTGCCTAATGGCGCTGTGCAGGAGAACGGCAAGACCATGAACGATGTCAAGGTGGATATTGCTCCCAACAGCATGCAGCAGCTGGAGGTGCTGCCAGCTGTACGATGAGCATTGGCCGCATGCTTGCAGGTCTCGTGCACTGATTCCAGCCGTTTCGAGGGAGTGCTGAGGCCCTACAGCCAGAAGGATGTCGAAAAGCTCAGGTGAGTGCCCGAAATTCTGATGGGGCCCTGCTGCCAGCATGGCAGGTGCTTACCTGGCAAGGTCTGTCACCCCACCAGGGCCACAAGCAGGGCGCATCAGCTGCGCGGTGGTTGAGGTATGACCCATGAAGCGGCTGGCGGGCTGTTTTGCAGCGGCGTCCAATCTTCTGAAGATCATGCATGGCACATGGCATGACATTGCAATATGGGCAGCACAGCTGCAACCTGCGCCCTGCAAGAGGTTTTCCGGGCAGGCTCATTCAGCAGCAGCCACTGTGCGTATTGGCCACTGGCCCCTCCGAGTGGCAGGGGCTGCAGGGCTGCATGCCCATGTGCAACAGCCATGCTGCATCTTGCCATTGAGCTCTGGGGCCGTGCAGCCCCATCCGCGCAAGCTGCCGTGACATGGGGCCAATGGAGTGACATGCAAGCCCCTACCCGGGTGCTTGAGCTTTTTAGAGCCGGGTGCTCATGTCCTTGTGCCGGTACAGTGGGGCTCTTGAGTGTGGATCCACGGGTGTGCAGGGGTTCCATCAAGATAGAGTACACTTTGGCCCGGCATGGGGCGGAGCGCCTGTGGAAGCTGCTCAAGACAGAGCCATTTGTCAACTCCCTCGGTGCCCTGACAGGCAAGCTGTGCTCCTGCTGCTGCCTGGCTGCCGTCCCACCCGTACCAGCTGCTCACCCTGAAGATTGATTGCCGGACTTGCCCTGCTACAAGCACTTTCCCTCTCTGGGCTCCAGCATCTTCTGTTGTGCAGGTGGGCAGGCTGTGCAGATGGTCAAGGGCGGGTTGAAGGCCATCTACTGCTCAGGCTGGCAGGTGGCAGCTGATGCCAATGCTGCTGGGCAGGTATGTCCTGCTCTCATCTGCATTATGCTCATGCAGGGGACCTCTGTGCCTGCCAATCATGCCTGCTAGGCCGCCGGGCAACACACCCACCCGCACAACATTGCATCAGCTGGCCCTGTTGTTGCTTGCTGCTCCTGTGCTCAGGCACCCCCCCCCCCCCCGTTGACCTGCACATCACATGCCTGCAAGTGCTCCTGCAGGTGGGTTTTGCCAGCCAGGGGTTGGCACCTCAACCACAGCCTCCTGCGCAGCAGCAGAGAGGCTGGTGAGACACCACTGACAGCAGCCTGCTCTGCTGCCCTGCAGGTGTACCCTGACCAGTCGCTGTACCCCGCCAACAGCGTGCCCCTGCACGTGCGCCGCCTGAACCAGGCCCTGCAGCGTGCCGACCAGATCGAGCATGCGGAGGGCGGGGCCAAGCATGAGTGGTTTGCGCCCATCGTGGCTGACGCTGAGGCTGGCTTTGGAGGCCCCCTCAACTGCTTCGAGCTGATGAAGGGCATGATCGAGGCTGGTGCGGCTGGCGTGCACTTTGAGGACCAGCTGGCCTCA
Source organism: Asterochloris erici (assembly GCA_019693375.1). Taxonomy (NCBI): domain Eukaryota; kingdom Viridiplantae; phylum Chlorophyta; class Trebouxiophyceae; order Trebouxiales; family Trebouxiaceae; genus Asterochloris; species Asterochloris erici. The sequence continues at coordinate 187,137 of JAAMXJ010000206.1, forward strand.
GAGAAGAAGTGCGGGCACCTGGGCGGCAAGGTGGGCTGGTGTCAAGCTGTTGTCAGACTGACTCCAGGGGTTGGGCCATCTGGAGCACCGGCACCTACATGGGGGTGACTGTCGACCCCAAGCTGCCATGCAGCTGCTGCTCTGTGCTCCAGCCAGGTGACTGGTGTGGCCTCAGGCAGCGCAGGCTCAGCTGATGCTGCAAAGGGCAGCACTCGACTTGCTCTGCCCTGATAGTGTGCTCCTCCAGGCAGTAAGCGCCTCCATGTGTGCATCCACCTGTGAGCCATGGCTGGCCTTCTCCCAGCAGGCATGCTGGCCAGCGTCAGCAACTTGAAACTATGCCAAGCTGGGGCACCCTGCAGGTGCTGGTGCCACTGGCCAGTTACTGCCTTGCCTGGTGCATGTACATGGCAGTGTGTCTGCAACATGCCTGAGCCAGTGCCGAGTCTGCTCCAGCATGCCCTGCAGGTGCTGGTGCCTACCAGCCAGTTCCTGCGCTCCCTGGTGGCGGCCCGCTTGGCCGCCGATGTGCTGGATGTGCCCACCCTAGTGATCGCCCGCACAGATGCCCACAGCGCGTCCCTGCTGACCAGTGATGTGGACGAGGTGGACCGCAAGTTCTGCACAGGGGAGCGCACACCCGAGGGCTTCTTCAAGATCACCCCCGGCGTCAAGGTCAGCGCCCTCCAATGGTGGCTCAGCTGTCTGGTCAGCGCAGCTGCTGTCTGCACCAGGTGGCGCCCAGCTGCGTGCTGCCATGTTGATCATAAGCTGCCCTGGTTGCGCCCAGTCTCTACTGAGCCCACCTGCCGAGGAGAGAGTTGCTCTTTTGCACATCGACAGCAGCTGGAGGCCTTGTGCAGGACTGACAGCTCAGGTCGTGCTGTCTCTAGTTCTGATGGTGCCATGTCCTGCCTGCACTGACTGCCTCACCCACCTGAATGTGCTGCAGGCCTCCATTGCCCGCGGGCTGGCATACGCCCCCTATGCCGACCTCTTGTGGATGGAGACCGACAAGCCCTCCCTGGAGGAGGCTAAAGAGTTTGCCGACGCCATTCACGCCAAGTACCCTGGCAAGATGCTTGCCTACAACTGCTCCCCCAGCTTCAACTGGGAGAAGCACCTGAACAAGCAGCAGCTGGACACCTTCTGCAAGGTGAACTGCTGCGCTGCTCTATGGGGCCTTGCGCAGGTGCCCTGCGTGATTGCTGATCTTGCCGTGCCCACCTCACCGGCCAGGATCTTGCTATGTTCTGAGCGGCAGGATAGGCTTGGACTGGCTATGTTGGCCTTGCATGGACCGTTGCGCCTCTCGAACAAAACTGTTACCGCCAGCTGGGCTTTTGCCTGTCTGGCTTTGCTTGTCTGGCAAGGCAGTGGACGGCAGGCCTCCATGGCAGCCCGCCTGCGAAGAGCACTAGGCACCGAGGGAATGTCATCTGTTGGACCGCAGCAATGGTGCTCACGACATGTCATACGGCTTTGCAGGACATTGGCCAGTTGGGCTTCAAGTTCCAGTTTGTGACCCTGGCCGGTTTCCACGCCGTGAACAACAGCATGTTTGAGCTGGCCAAGGGCTTTGCTGCCACTGGCATGGGCGCCTACTCTGAGCTGCAGCAGCGGGAGTTTGCCAACGAGAAGCTGGGCTACACTGCCACCAAGCACCAGCGCGAGGTGGGTCTTTGGCCTGGCACCTGCATGTGCTGTGTGCCTGGCTGAAGCCCCTGCGTGACGTGTCTTGTTTTGGGGCTTTGTTGCAGACTGCACATTGTCAGGCTACATGTGCCCATGCCTGTGGGGCTTCCGGAATGCTCTGGCTTTGCTGCTTTGTGTGGCGCTCCGGCTGCTCCTGTCAACAGCTTTGGGTGAGCCTTCACCTGGGCCGTACTGCCTGCTGTCTGAGCTGCCCTGTTTTGTAAAGTGGCCGTCGTGCTGGGCATGGCGCCCATGCAACAGAGATCCCTTGACCTGGTGTGACCTGGTTTCTGCAGGTAGGCACTGGCTACTTTGACGTTGTCTCCACAGTGGTGACTGCTGGCGCGTCCTCCACTCTGGCTCTGAAGGGTTCCACAGAGGCTGCCCAGTTCCACTGAAGTGCCCAACAGTTTTGACTTCCTGCCCAGCCTCAGCAGGCTGCCATGCCTGGCTTGCTCCTCCGTGCCAAACAGTGATACGATGTCCTTTGCTGACTCTTCTTGCATTTTATGTCTCCCATCGGGGCAGCAAGCCGGCACTAGGCCAATGCATGCCACCCTTACCCTAAAGGCTAATAGAGCCGTGACACAATCAGGTCTAGCCCTGTTGTGCAATGGGTTCTTCCCGTCGTGCCCTGTCAATGCATGTTCAGTTCCCAGCACCCAACCTGGAGCCTAGCATGTCCATGTACGCCTCGAAGGACTGTAACTCTTTTCAACTTCATGGCGCCAGTTGAGCAGGATGCCCTGTCATTGGCCACTGGCAGCAGGGGAGGGCTGGGTGGCCTTCAAGGTCTGTGTTGGGCGTAACACTGCAGCAGCTGTCTGCAACCCAAGGGAGAGCTGTCCATTGCATGGTCACTGTCAGCTGCACCAGACTCTCGTCCTACTCACCTGCTGAGGCAGTGCTGCTGGACTGAGGCTGCTGTAGGAGAATTGCGTGTCGTACTCGGTCTTCCACACTCTCTCTACTCCCCTTTTGTGCTCATCGCCCAGCATCACATACGAACGCTGGTACGGCATTGTATCGCTGAGCGGCAGGCAAAGTCAAACCAAATAAACGTCTAAGTTTCAGATGCTGCCAAGAAGCACTCAAGCACACCAGGGCGTCTGCATAAGATCACAGTGCAGCTCTACAGTTAGCTTGATGGCAGGACCATAGGAGGAGATGTCCTGCAGCCACCATCTTGTGGAGTCCAGCCCGCTGCGCATCTCCTTGAGCATGTCTGGCTGCGAGCTGACAATCAGATCCTCCCCATATGATTTGTCAGGGTGCTCCTCATAATATTCCAGCTTGTCTCCAGCCTTTCTCATGCGGACCTGCACATGGTTCTGGACCTCACGCCTGTGCAAAGGTTTTGCTGCAGACCCCTGCAAACTTTGCAAAGGCAGCAGACAATGCCATGGCCGGCAGCAGTCCAGCCCCTCGCCTCAATAGGGTTTGCAGCAGCGCCTTGATGCTCTCACCTCTGGTGCCTTCAGATGACGCTGGTGCTCAAAGTACCACCTCCCGCGGCGCACTGGCACAGCAGGCCTCTCTGGCGGCCACATGTCGGCCGCCCTCAGTCGCTCCCTCATGTTGTCGTCCTCGCGTCCCCAGCCCCAGAAATTTACCCCGTAGCCATTTACGTGCTCAAACTGCTGCCTGGAGAAGATGGTGATCCCTCCAAAGAAATCCTGCACAGTGCATACGGCCTCTTGAGTGGCCTCCCTACTCAACATGAGCTGCCGGCCCAACAATTCAGCTCCACATGCATGCAGCTGAAAGGGTGGCTCAGCCAGCCCAGCACACCAAGGTGGCTTGCAACGCTGCTAATGCAGGCAGCACTGCAAGGCAGAACAACATGAAGCTGCCCTACATTGCTGCATGCGATGCCCATTGTCCCAACATGCACAGGCAGCCTTTCTAGTCCACTGAACCAGGGCAGTGTGGCATGAGGAGCCCCCACTTTGCACAGCACCCCTGATTGCCACTGAGTCCGCTGTAATCCCCAAATTGGATTGCACACCCCACCAAAGGTTCTCTGTGCGTGGCAGACATGTGGCGGAGCCTCAAGGCGTGGTGCTGCAGACCTCGTATCTGACATTGGGATGGATGCCTGGCGGCGTCAGGTGCAGCGGAGCCTGGCCAGAGGGGTGGCTGTACTGGATGTCCCCTCGCTCTGTGGGTATGGTGTCCACATCATGGAAGACAAAGTAGTCAAAGTCGCTGCCAGACAGGAAGAGAACGCCCACATTGAGCAGTGCACCGCGGTTGAAGCGAAGGTGCGGGCTCTGCTCCAGGATGAGGAAGGTGTGCTCGCGCCCCTGGGCCTGCACTGCAGCGCAGGTGGCACCCTCAGGACCCTTCTTTGAGGCCCTTCCAGTGGGCGTCCCTGCAGCCATCTGGGCGCCCCGTGCAAATGGCCGCCTGCAAGCTGCAACAAGGGGACCGGGTCACGCTCTGGGCTCCTGCAGGATGAGAATGGTGAGTAAGCACCCTTGGCCCCTCCACGGCAGCAGATGAGGCAGCCTCAGATGTTCAGGCACAACCACCATGTGTTGCTGTGAGGTTGCCGCCCTGAGGCCTGCACTGCAGAGTCTGGCAACTATCCAAGTGGCCCGGTGCCGGGCAAAGGCAGCAACTGGATGTCCTTTTGAGAGCCATGAGGCTGTGGTGAGCAGTCTGCCTCGCGTGTGAACATATTCGGGTTATAGCTTGCACAGACACTGAGGGCAGCCTCAAAGATGCTTGGTGAAGCTGGTCAGCCCAGCAGACAGGCCTCCTCACCTTCAGGTAGTCATGCAGGCGGGGCACAATGATTGCCAGGTGGTCTGCGCGGTCCCTGTATGGCATGATGACTGCCAGCTTGTGCCTGCTGCCTTCCTGCTCCAGCCTGTTGGGGAGCGCCAGCCTGCACACTGAGTCAGGCAGCTGTTGCAGCTGGCCTGCTGCATGGCGCTTGGCCGCCGCAATCAGGACAGCCTGCCGCGCCTCGAGTGTGTCCAACTTGCCCAGCAGCTCCTTCACTTCTGGAGAGTCCGGCAGCAGCTGAACCGGTGTGTTCTGCTGGCCCGAGTCAGTAAGGAGATCCTGCAAGCCCAGTGCTATTCAATGATGTGCATGAGGAGACACCAAGCACATGTGCTACCAACGCCCTGCCTTCCAGATGGTGACCACCGCGACCAGCAACAGAGTTCCCGTCAACCACAGCAGACCTGTATTGCTGCGAGCCATCAGAGCGCCACATGGTCACTCTCACAAGTGCTTCTGAAGTTTGACCTTTGCAAAGTGTTCCTGTCAACAGGCAAGGCTCCCCAGGGCCTGAGACATCTGATGCTTGACATCTGCAAGGCCTGAACACAGCCTACCAGCAATAACCCAGGCAATTGCATGCCGGCATATGGCTGGTTGGAGTTCAGCAAAATCCACGGTGCCTTGATTCTGTCATTCAACTTGACATTCAGCTCTGCTACATATTCGCAGTGGAGCCAGATCTGAGCTGCAGCATGAGGCCATTCAATAGGTGATCATGCAGGAGGCCATTCACTAGTCTGTACAGACGACTCCTGCCTTGTCATTCCCTTGAGCATGCAGAAGCAAAGCTTGCCACCGTGCACACATGTCACCTGATGAATGTGAGAGCTTCTGCAATGCACAGAGGCCATGGGGCAGTAGCTCTAAGGCTGTCAACAGTGTTTCATGCAAAGCCAGTCCTTGTCAATAGATGATTCAGGGGTTGCATCCTTCTGCATGTGAAGCAATCCAGCTGCCTGTGCCACCCGACATGAACCATAGCTGGCTGCCTCAAAAGCGCACATGGTATGAGGGAAGGCAGCTGTATAACCCAAAAAAGCAGGATTACAGCCTGCTGAAGATTCACCGGGGAAGAGATCAGGGGTGAAAAGCAGACCGCCAAGTTGAAGAATGGAAAGGGGGGCTTGATTGTACTAAGTCAGAGAAGGCAGGGAGAGAACAGGCTAAGGAAGATGATGCTTTCAACAAACAGCGTACAGGGTACATCCTTGTGTCAGTTAGTTATGTGGATTGACCAGAACGATGGCTGGTTGTTTGCCAAAGCATATCCAGCCAGCAGTTGCATCATGCAGCATGCATGGTGGCTCCCTGCTGCATCCCCTCATGGGCGCCCATCAGGGATGACTGATAGCATGGCAACAAGAAAATGGCTACTGTTGTACGTGCCTTGTTGCAGGGCGTGCTGGAGGAGGGTGGTGCGAGAGTGGCGCAGCAGCCCACCTACGCCTGGCCTTGTGTGGCTTTTATTGAGATTGTGGCACCGGCAGGGATGCAGTTGAGCTGGATGTTCATACCCCAAGAATCGCTGGAGATCACGGGTGCTGATTGGGGTGCCGCTGCTTGGGGCCCATGGACGGAGGGGCCAGAGTCGTTATTGATGAAGAGCAGCGGTGAAGATGCTGGACCTGCAGGGTGGCAGTAAGCGCTGTACTGTGGTTGCGAAGCGGCAGCCCCTTACCTGTATGCTGGGCACTTATATCTAAAGCCCCAGGGGGGCCAGCCAAGACAGACTCATGGGTATCACAAGCTCCAGGACGGCTCAATGCAGAGTCATGGTGCCAGCGCAGTGGCAACCAGTAGTGTGCCGATGTTGAGTTGCGTCACAAGCGCTGATATGCAGGTTGATCTGTGCAGGCTCGGTGGGGTCCAACACCTGGTCAAGCTGCCAGCATTCTTTGGCGATCAGTGCTGCATTGTTGCGCAAGCAGCGCTCAGCAAGTGCTGCTTTCAACATGACCTGCGCAGGCTTGCTTTCAGGCTCACGTCATGTCGTCCTGCCAGCAAGTGTGCCTACCTGCCCTGAACTTGCTGCCTGGCATGGCGCCTCCAGGTGCGGGGCTCCTGGCCCCAGCTGGTGCAGTGCCTGCGAGCTGCAACTGAGATGCAAGCAGTGGTGCGCCGCGCCTGGAGTCGCCAGCGCTCTGGATGCTCACAGCAGGGCCAGTGCTGGCGCTGTCGACGCTGAGCAGGCCTGCCATACCCCGCTTGGCTGGCGTGGGCTGACCCTGCAGAACCGGCCCCACTCCCTGCTGCTGAGGGGCACCTGAACCTGCAGGCAACCACTCCAGCATCTCAGTCCACTTGCGGTTGCTTGCAGGCTGACCCTGGCTGTCTGCTCTTGGGAACCAGCTGGTTCTGCAAATCACAACTGGACCACCCCCGTCACGGCAGGGCGTTGCAGGCTGGGCCACGCCCCCTGCCACAGAGGTGCAGCTTGCCCTGCGCAGCCGCACAAACCATGCCAAGTGTCTGTCTGCCAGCGACACAGCTTGTGTCTGCAGGCTGGGCTCTTGAGCGTTGCTGCAGCAGTGAGATCCGCTGCCGCCCATCTGGCGTCCAGAGCCAGCTAGCTTCTAGCTTGTTGGTGCCATAGCCGCAGCACAGCCCAGGCCAGCCGAGCAGTGTTGTTGTCAGTGACGTCAGGCTGATGGTCACCTGCCATTGAGCAGACTGGTATGCCCTTCGGGAGCCAGCTGCGGGCAGGCAGCATGCAGTGCGGCAGGCAGCATGGCCTGCCTGGGCTGGGCTGCGGGCGCGACGACGCCACAGGCTGACTCTTGAGCCCCGCTTGCCCCTGTGCTGACTCCTCTGAGCCAGACGCCCGCCCCGGAAAGGTCACGGAGATGTGGACACTGGTGTTGGGTGCACTCTCAGAGGTGCTGACGACCATCTGCATGTCTCCAAGCTGCTCACTGCTTGCTCCCTGGGCCCGCATGGCTGCTGCAGTGCGGCCAGATGGGCCCTCCTGCAGAGGGCTGTCTGAGGTCAAACCACATTTTACAGTGCAGCACACAGCCGCCATGCTTGCCAAGGTAGCGTTGACATCCAGCTTCCTACTGCTGCCAAGGGCTTCACACAGCAAAGCCCCATGGGAATTTGGCCCCAGCAGGCTAAACCCACTGGCTGCCCAGGCAGCTCTGTCTGCTGTTCAGAGCAAGCACTGCCTGCCCCGCTGGCTGCGTCTGGCACCCACCACAGGTGACGCATGTTCCCCGTGCCCTCCCATCAGCAGCGTCCCTGTGCTTCTGGGTTGCCCACGCTCCGGGCAGAGGAACGCTGGCTCAGGCACAGGACTGCCACTCATCAGGTCCTGGTGCACCGACATGGGGGTGCTGGGTCCCGAGATGACACTGGACGTTGCCTGGAACAGGGGTGACAGGCGGGCGCTGTCCAGGCTGAACACTCCTGCACGCAGACACAGCCAGTTCAGCGCCACAGCCAGGAGGCGCTGCCTTGTGTTGGACACTCAGCAAGCTAGGCAACACAGCAGGAAGCAACCCAGACACTACACTTCAGGACCAGGCCGTGCCAGCAGCTGCAGTTGCCAGCCCAGAGAGGTTGACCAGATGTTGGGAACCTAGCAATGCAACATCTGGCCACCTGGTTCTGTCAGCAGCCCACCTGGGTTGCTATGGTGCCGCAGCTGGTGCGCCTGCAGGGACTGCAGAGGGAACAGCTTGCCTGCCTGTCCAGCAGTCTGCTGCTGCATCCTCACAAGGTTCTGCCGCTGGGCCAGAGCCTCAAGCTGGAACAGGTCTGAGGGCGCAGACTGCAGGGCATGGGGCCGTGCAGGCGAGTGCAGGCCGCCTGAAGGGACCTCTGTGTGGATCCTGGGCAGCCACCTGTGCACACAGACTCAAGGTGTGTCAGCCAGCCCTCAAACCACTGTACCCGGGCAAGAGCTGTGGGCCCCCAAACCTCCAGTATCTCAACACAGAAGTAGGTGTGGTTGTACAGATGCAAAGAGGGTGCAATGGAGCTTTGCAACACCTGCTGTGCTGCAGCGCAGGACTGACTCAAGCTGGCAGCCAGAGCTTTGACTTTAGGCAACCCAAGTGTGCGACCGGGCCGCGTTGGTTTTCTCTGGGTAAACAGACATTGAAGCCCCACCTGTTCCATGAGCCGCCACTGTGCACATCCACAACACGTGGCCTGATGGGGGTGGGCGGGTACCCTAGGGGCTGCTGGGGAGCGGAGGAGGCATGCAGGAGGCGCGGCTGCAGCATGGGGGTGGTGGGCGTGAGGGACTGCCGGTCTGAGTGCAGCTGAGCTTGACTGTGCCTGGAGGCCTGTGCCCCTCCAAGAGACTGGTCAGAGTGCAGCTGCCCCTGCATGTGCCTCGACACATGGTCCCCTGCCAGGGACTGACGACTGGCTGAGCTGCACAGCGGGCTGCTGAGGTGGCCCCGGCCGGGACCATGCCGGCCTCCACCCTGGCCCCGCCGGGGGGTGCTGTCTGTCCGCTGGGGGAAGTGGGTGCTGGCAGAGGACGAGCTGCGCAGCCACTGCTCCACATGCTGGGATGTGCTTGACGCTGAGACACTGCTGTCCTGCAGGCGCAGTCTGACAACTCATTTCTGGTGCACTGCATCAGATAAAGGGCAGGTGAGCCCTGCACCATGGAATGCACACATTCCCAATGCGTGAGTGCTGACCAGCCACTGCTTCACTCAACACCCTGATGCCGGTGCTTCAATGTCCTGCTCAGCAAGCACAGGCATGCTGAATGTAGTGTCGGAGCTGCACAGCCAGAGGTTCCACTGGTGCAAATTCCTCAAGCCGGTGCAGCATTGTCCTGCAAGATGCAGGCTATTCCGTGCCAGCAGCCACAGCTTGCCTGAGCTGGTCTGACGTACCTAGCACTGGCAAGCACTGGCAGAAACAACCCCAGACAGCTGCCAAAGCGCTCATCTCCTCCTCTGAGAGTGCACACAGCAGCTCACAACTGCATATGCATGCTGACAGCAATGGCAGCTAAGTTAACGGCACAGTAAGCGACAGCAAGTCAGATGATGCTCACCTGCAGCTGCCGTTGCAGCGAGCGAAGGCTGCTGAGCCCCTGAGCATGGTCCAGGGACGATCGCGACTGCAGGCTCAGACCGGACACCAGCAGGTCGGTCCCAAAGGTAGTGCTGCCAAAGGCGCCTTGCCTTGGGGACGCTTCCTGGACAAGCAGCAACCATGATCCAAAGTGCGCAGCAGCAAGCCAAGCCAGGCTGACAACCAGGCATTCTCTCATAGGCAGGAGCAGCAGCTGGGGGAGTGTAGTGGCTACTGCAGTTAGCGTCCAACATATATGACAATCAGGCTGTCTCTCACATGCAGTAGGAACAGCTGGGGAGTGTAGTGGTACAACACAGAAACAGGCTGCACAAATGCATGTTGCCACATGACTGACGAGGTGCTACATAAAATCTGCTGTAAGTCCTACTGAGCTTCCGTGAAAGCGTATTTAAGTGCCATGCTGGTCTCCAGCAGCCACTGATGGTGCTCACTGCAAAGCAGGCCGCACACCTACACAGTGCCTGCAGGTTGACAAGCAGACTGGGAAGGGCTCACAACCAGCCCCAGTTTGCCTAGAACAAGCGATATATATGCCCACCCGTACACTGCCACTCGGCTGCGCAGCAGCCTGCGAGGTGCTCCTGTAGCCGCCGTCATCCCCCAATGCACTCTGAGCCGCTGCAGCTGCTGCGTCCTTGAACTCAGCAGAGTCCAGAGTGCTGATCGTCAGCCTGGACAGCCTGCCATGGTCTGCAAGCACATCAGCAGCAGGGCAGACATCAGCCAGGGCAGACTTTGCCCAAGGAGTCACAGCATCGCCAAGAAACCCAAGCAGCATCAGTGATCAGGTGATGGGACCACGATGGACTTCCAGACAGGGGATGGCAGGGGCCCAGATGCCAGGTGAGCCAGGGCAGCACAGGGGAGCTGCACGCCTCAGCCACAGGCCAGGGCAGCGGTGTGCAGCCCTGCAGCAGTGCCTGGCGCACCACAAGGCTGGAGCACTGGTCCTGTGTGCACATGGCTTCAGGTGGTTGCCAAGGGTGGCACCAGGGCTGACTCCGCAGCGCAAGGCAGGTGGAGCTCGGCTCACCTGGCTCCTGGTCCACAGTGCGCTTGTGCTCTGCGCCCCCTCCCCCAGCCGGGTGCCCAGACAGCGCTTGGGCGCCCGGCAGCAACAGCGTCTGCGCTGCAGGCCGAGGGCCGATCTCAGCTGCTGGAGGTACAATGGTGCTGCTGCTGCTGCTCCTCAGGCCCACCCTGCCATGTGTGCTGCCGTTGCTGCTGGAGGGGGGCGACTTCAGACTGGCAGCCAGGCTGTCCTGCGCTGACAAGGTGTTGTGCACGCTGGCAGACTGCCTGCACCTCCTGCTGCCGTCGGTCGCCTGGGAGTGGCGGCGGCCAGAGGTTTCTGGGTGGAGTGCGGCTGCAGAGCAGGGACAGCCTCATCATCATGATCCTTTGCTGCGCCTGCAAGAGTGAGCTCCATGCCAACATTCTATGTCTCCGCAGCACATCAGGGCTTGTGCAGTCACCAGCACCAGACAGCTTTGCCTGTACTTGCCCAAGCGGAACAGTGTGGCAACTCACCGGCACCTGAAAACGTCAGTGGGGATGCTGATACCGCTTGCGACACTGCAGGGCTGCTGGCATCTGACTGCTTGAGCGGCGCCGTCTGTTCTGCAACCAGCGAGGCCAAGGGGCTGTGCAGGCGTGCCACGGCCTGTCGTGCAGCTGGCCCGCTGCGCTTGCCGCTGACTCGGTGTAGAAGACGGCTCACAGCCGCCACAGGCCTGGGGCTGGATGCCACCGGGGCTGGATGGTTGTCACCAGCACTGCCTTCATGTGCCCTGCAGACCACTTCCAAGGGCTGGAATGCGAGCAAGCCTCAGCCGCAGCCACCTGATAGCCGTGTGCAACCGGCACAAAAGCAGCCTCATCCTTGTCACGACAAGTCAGATGTCTGCAATGATAGCCTTCTGGCAGAGGATCAGTACTGTGGCAGGCGTCACACTTGTCATTTTGTGCCTTCACAGAGCTGGGCACCCACCTATACTGGCCAGCTGAGACTGGGCTGTAGGCATGGGGAGCGCTCAAAGTGCTCAACTGCAGCGCCTCCAAGCTGTGCGCAGCAGGGGTGCGGACGTCCAGGTCAAAGAGGTCAAGCATCTGATGACCCTCCAGCTCATTGCCAGGCTCTGGCAGGGACATCGAGCTGCCCACTGAGAACCGCCTGAGCACGTCTGGGCTGGCCAGGTCCCCGTCAGGCTGGCTGCAGATGCGAGCGGTGCCCACAGTGCCCCCTGAACGGCCGTGGCTGTCGTACCGGCCCAGCGTGCTGGGTAGGGGCTCTGTGGCTGGCCCCTGCACCCTGGGGGGGCTCCCAGAAGCCCGGCGGTAGCTGCCCAGGCTGCCAGGCAGCGCTGGCACACTGGCAGACAGCTGCAGGCCATCCATCATGTGCAGCTTGCCATTGCGGGGTTCAGCTGCTGGATGCCCCACAGGCTGTTGGGGCTGGCCGTCTGTGGTGCGCAGACCCCTGTGCTCATGCGGCGGGGAGGGCGCCCCTGAGCCCCCCTGAGTGGCCCCCGAGCACAGCAGATGCTGGGAGAGCTCATACCCAGGGCTCAGGATCTGCACCATGCATCAGAGCCCTTAGAGCATGCTGGATGGACTCACTCTTTTGATTCAGGATCTGCCAAAGCTCTTCGCCACAGAAAGATTGGAGGTGCTGTGTGAGCTCGCACCCTATGACTCAGCCGAGGGTTGGAGGTTAAACCAAACATCATCCGCCATGCGCATGATTTCAGCCGTGTGCTTACTGCAACAGTGTGAGACATGCGGTGCGCAAACCTGCTGCGCTGCCTCTTAGCCTCGATGCAATCTGAGGCGGCACGCCACGATAGTGGACAGACTGCTTTGCCCAAGCTGAAATTTTGGACATGCTCGTCACAGCCAGTCAAGCAGCGGCTTGCCATGCACCCTAACCCCCAGGCACCTTCTGCAGTGACTGACACGACTGCAGCATGCATTCATTGCTGAACTGCAGGGGCCTCATACTTCTGCACTGCCCTGACCGGCTGGCGCTGTCACCTGGTAAAGCATTGGGGCAGCCCTCTCATCCACCAGGTCCACTGGGCGCCTGCCAGCAGCATTGCGCAGCGCGCGCAGGTCAGCGCACTTGGCCTCAGCATCCTGCCGCCTCACGTGGTGGGTCAGCATCAGCTGCACCATAGCCTCGTCCCCCCTGGCAGCTGCCAGGTGCAACGGCGTCGAGTTGGGTGCTGCCGTGCCACCACCCTGCGTCACGGTGTGAGCAGATGAGCACCATAGGGTTGCAACGTCCTGAAGGACCAGAGAATTGTTACACCCGATCCACCCGGGGCAAGAAGGGGCAACGTGACTTCACGGAAATCAAGAGCCACGTATCCTGGCTCACCTGCTCTGCTCTGACCAGGACCATCTTGCACTGCACCGCCAGGCTTGCACCCTTCTCCAGCAGGGCTCTCACTGCGTCCAAGTGCCCCTGAGCTGCTGCCAAATGCATGGGCGCCACCCCACCCTGCGCCCTCTCGTCAGCAAACCTGCAAGCGGCATCTCTCAGGCCCTGCAGGCCTCTTGCATCCCCCTGTATGCATGGCCAAACTGATACGACACGAGCTGCCAGGTGCATCTAAGCCTGTGCCCTTGCTGTCACTGAGCTTGCATGCAGAGATGTCTTCTGCTACACCACCACATCTTCTTCTGCCATGCATCACTGATGAGCTCCCGGGCACAGTAGTCATAAGGGCGGCAACAGCAAATGCCTGCAAGCTCTTTGTTGTGCAGTGATGGCCATGCATAATAGCAGTGGGCAACACACCCACAAGGGGCCGCCAGATCCAGGGAGGTCAGCCATCTCATGTTGAGCACTGCCCGGAAATGTCAACAGTCACACTCACAAGCTGCTCACACCCCTGACCGCCTGGCCACTGTCTGAGGGCTGCTGCTGCCCCTGCACTCTCAGAAGGTGGCTCTCCAGCACCGCCGTTATGCACTGCGAGCGATTGTTGAGAGCTGCATAGTGCAAGCAGCTCTGCCCTTCCTGGCCCACCAGGACTGCTGTGCAGCCGCTTCCCAGGAGCAGTTGCACAACACTGAGGTGCCTGTAGCGCAGACCAGCATTGTTAGCACTTTAAGCACTGCCTGTGCCGAGCATGAATCATAAAGGGGACCCTTTGGCTGTTAACATCAGATGGCCTGCGCAGATTTCGTGCCTGATTGAAGCAGACAGAGACCACCTGACGTGATAGCTTCCCAATCCCAGCACTCAAGGATCAAGGCACAATCATCTGGGCTGAAGGACCCCACCTGAGTCAGACATGATGTTGCCATGATGCAGCTAAAGACGGCTGCCTACCCCTCTTTGCAGGCCAGCATGAGAGCGGTCTCCCCGGCGGCATTCTGAGAGTCCATGTAGCTTTGCAGCTTGCCTTCTGCGCGTTTGTAGACTTTGCGGCGTGCCTCCGTCTCAAAGTGATGCCTTGCGGCTTCCAGCACTGCCTGGACCACTTCAGGATTGCCATGAGCTGCAGGGGACACTTGTGTGTTGCAAGTCTGACCATGTGTTTCTTGGTGTCGCAAAGCGTGATCCAGATGTCAGACTTGCAGACAGCTTCAGGAGTAGTCCAACGTACCAGCAGAGGCATGGAGGGTAGTCTGGCCACTTTTAAAGGCCTTGCTGATGGCCAGGGAGCGGTCATGGCCCAGTAACTGCAGGCACGGAATTGACAGCAGCTTCTTAGCCAGCCGGGCAGCAGCAGGCGATGTCACAGCCGACAGAAAAGGGGAGAGGGACCTGCTCACCCTAGTGACGTCTTCAACGTCCCTTCTGGCGATGGCGCCCTGCAGCTCCTGCTCCTGGCGTCTGAGTCGGCCTAGGAGCCTCATGGCAGAGGGCCAGGAGGCGCCCTCTTCACCTGTTGGTTTCAGAGCCTCAATGCAGAGCCTTTTTTCAGATTTTGTCTAAGCCTGATAGTTGGGCTCAAAGGTCATTGCTACGCCATTCATGCAGTATCGGAGACCAGTGGGCTTGGGTCCATCAGTGAAGACATGGCCCAGGTGCCCTTGGCAAGTCTTGCATCGCACCTGCAGGAAACGTGATGGTCAGCTACAGAGCGCCTCAGCACACCTTTTCAAGAGTGATTCAATGCACTGCCTTCCACCTCTACGCGTGGCAGGAATGGAATGCTCTTGTCGACTCGCTCTTCTATTGCATTGTCCAGTGGCTTGAAGAAGCTTGGCCATCCTGCAGCAGAACAAGCTTGCTGAAAGGCAGGTGCATAGTGTGGCATTGACACAGAAGCTGGTGGCATGTGCAGTCACCTGTCCCACTGTCAAACTTGGCATCGCTGGAGTACACTGGCGTGCCACAGCCCGCACACTTATATGTACCCCTGCGCTTCTCCTGCTCAACAGTATCAGAGCTCAGGCAGGTACAAGCCTGCCAGTATGGATGCAAGCATGCTCTGCACACGATTGAGGCTGCCTGGTTCTGGTGAAGGCATCATTAAGATGAGGCAAGAGCATCAGGCAGACACCATAACAGGGTGGGGAACCATACAGACCGCAAGACGAGGCCTTGCTGTCACAGCTCACATGGTCCAGGGGGCTTGACAGAGGCAGCTCAGTGCCTGCCTTTCTCAGAACGCGGTATGCTGCTGGCGACAGCAGTTGCTTCCACTCTTGCTCTGTATGGTGCACCTGCTGGCAACGTGTTGGTAGGGCTAGAAGGCTTGCAGCATTGAGTTGAGGGTGAACAGATCCTAGAGCAGCCCAAACCACAGGCCCCAAAACACCGGCCATTGACACTGCGTCACCTTCCCCTCCCTGGCGTCAGGGTCTCCGCCTTCCTCAGCCCTGCGCTGCATCACGTCTGCAGGCTTCATGCTCCTGGCAAGCGCAAAGCCAGGCAGGACAGCCATGACTGCCACCAGGGCGCCAGCATCTAGGAGCATGTTTCGTCTCAAGCTGTGCAGCTGGGAGTCGTCTCTGTCAGTGGCACGGCAGTGCACTTCTCTGGCTGGTGCTGCAGCACGCTGTGAATGCAGGCTGCTGGCCAAGGCCACCTTGGTGCCAAGGTGAGGCCGAATGCTGCTGAGCTGGATTTGAAGGCAATGGCAAACCATGATGTGGACCGAAACACTCCCGGGCTTGCAATGGAGAAATGATTGAAGAAAGAAACAGGAGCCCATGCCCAGTCAAAGTCAAATCGTTGGCAGCTCCAATGGGCCCTGCAGGTGGCCAGTATACCTTTAGGCGTGTCACTGCTGAACGCAAGGTTCTGCCGGTCCTGCCTAGCCAGCCCAGTACCTTCTCGCGCCAGGAGCATAGGGCATCGCAGCATGCAGCTCCGGCTGTCCAAGGCATGCT
Organism: Asterochloris erici; assembly: GCA_019693375.1. Lineage (NCBI taxonomy): Eukaryota > Viridiplantae > Chlorophyta > Trebouxiophyceae > Trebouxiales > Trebouxiaceae > Asterochloris > Asterochloris erici. The sequence goes on from JAAMXJ010000206.1 coordinate 203,043, forward strand.
GCCTGGCCTGCCTGCTGGTCACAGGTATATGCTGTGCCAGCCATGGGTCCTCTGCTGCAGACAGTACTTGTAGATTGTGCCTCAGATCCTTGCTGTGGTCCTGCAGGCCACATTGCAGCCACACATGCAGACGGGACACAGCGGGATGGCCGCGCTCTGTTGCAGGCCTCTGCCAGTGCTCAGGCTGCAGCCTCAGCATCAGCATTTGTGCCTGGTAAGCATGATGTACAGTGATGCACGCTGCATGCGTTCTCGTGGCCAGCAGCTGTCAGGGATGGGCGCCTGGTCACAGTAGGTTGGCCCGTTGTTGGGCAGACCTCGCTGGCGACTCTTCTTGGACAAGACCTTGCATCAGCCCAGTGACCACAGCCATCAGTCACGAGGCTACACTGTTTCTGCGAGTAAGACCGCTGCATGGCACAAGCCTGGGGGTAATCCATGTGCGCAGTGAATTCACTGGTGTGTGGTGCCTCGCAGACCTTAGCCTGCCCTGGTGCTGTCTAGCTGGGCAATCGCACAACATAATGGCCTTCTGCAGTGCAGCAAAGCCTGCATGCTCTGGCTGAGAGCTCCTCTTCCCTGTTGTGATGCCTTGTCTTGTGGTTGTCCTCCAAGTCTCAGTCAATCCTGGGTGTTGCCTGGAAGCACACCTGCACAGCTTCAGTAATACTTTCTTGTGCCACTTGGTCTGAGGACATGCCCCTTGAAGCTCAGCACAGCCTCAGCCTGCTCCCTGTGCTCTGTGAAGGATCAGTCTAACATACTGAGAGCACAGTCACCTTGCTGAAGGCGGCCGAGCCGCTTGCAGCCAGGAGTGGCAGTTGTCTGAGCTGCTATTAAGCGGCATGCCTTTCCCATTACACTTACATCTTTGCTTTGTGTGCTGTGCAGTGGCAGTTGAAAAACAGGCCGTGCCTGTCGTTGTGGCAGAGAAGGCCGCGCCTGTAGTTGTGGCAGAGAAGGCCGCGCCAGTCCAGGTGGTGGAGGTGCCCGCAGTGAGCATCTCAGACTAGTATGGGTACTGCATGGGATGGGTGTCCTTGGGTGATGTCCTAGAGCACTTTGCAAAACTCAGCGGACCTCTACATACTTTGGCCGTGTCAGCACGTTGTTTGCTGCAACTGCAGCGCTGTGTGCCATGGCCACCATGATGACTGTGCAACCAGATCCTGGCTCCCTCCCTGCAGGTACCAGTGGGGACACCAGCTCCTACGACGACCCCGCCACCCCCCACCACCACCAAGGCGCCAGCGACCACCACCAAGGCGCCAGCGACCACCCCCAAGGCGCCAGCGACCACCGCGGCAGCCACAGCGCCCCCGGTGTCTGTCTCAGGCGCGCGGGCACCTCCTGTGGCTGTGTCAGGCGCCAGGGTGGCAACAACCGCTGCCCCTGGGACCACAGCAGCACCAGCTGTCCCAGTGACTACAGCAGCACCAGCTGTCCCAGTGACCACAGCAGCACCAGCTGTCCCAGTGACAGTAGCCCCTGCCACGACGCGCCTCATCACCCCTGGCACCCCGATTGGCGAGGTGCCTGGCAAGGACCAGGCTGCTGTGGCTTCAGCCCTGGCTCAGGGGGCCACAATTATCATTGAGGAGGCGCCAGCTGCGCCAGTGAGGCTGCACTGCATACCTGCACCTGCACAGCACAACATCGAGGGTGGTGAGCTCGTTCTTGTTTAAGCTTTGAGGAGACCACAGCTGCACAGCTGAGCACAAAGTTGCAGCGCTGCCTTGGAAGCTTGAGCCACGTCGCTGCTGGCTTTTATGCCTTGAGCCCCGGCCCTCAACGTGCTGTGCAGCCAGTGTGGGGCTACTCTGCTTGGCTGTGCTTTGACAGAGGTTGCACATTTCCCCTGCCGGCCGCGGCCGCGTGATGCGGCCGCATCATGCAAGTCAGCAGCTTTGCAGGCGTTGGCACAAGTGCCAGGGCCTTTGCTGAACTAGCTCATGCTCAGGTGCTCCTGCTGATTTGCAGGCTGTAATTGCCACCGTAACTCCTACCCCTACTTCAACAGTACCCAAAACCACAACCAGGGCCCCAACCACTGCTGCAGTCAGCCCAGCTGCGCCCATTGCAGCTCAAGCAGCGAGTAAGTGCATTGACTTTTTCGCAAAAGTGTTTACTGTCCAAGTTGGCATTGCAGCCTTTGAGCCCTGGCACTGAATATGTTGGCTGCGCCTGCAGGTGAAGCCATCAGCACTGGCGGCCCTGTGACAAGCGAATCTGAGAGTGTAGCTCAAGGTGCGCTGCCTGCCGTGTCGCAAACACCAAGGAGGCGCTTGGCCAACACAGCCCAGCATTGATGCAGGCTGAGGCGCTGGCTGCTGGCCCCACTCCACAAATACAGTCGACTTGTGACCTGGCTCAGTATCACACTTCCACCTCCCTGAACATAGTGCAGCCCTTGGGCAGATGTCTGCCACGGCCACCTCCTTTTGCAGCCAACATGTTCCCTGGGCGTCCTTCCCTGCTATGAAGCCTAGCTTTCAGTCCCTGTCTCTTGCCCCAACCAATTGTTGGTGTCTACAAAGCAAAGCACATGACCAATGCACAGACTGAACCCATCCTGTAAGCAGCAGAATTCAAAGTTCTGCAGCATAGCACTGACTCTCCGATAAGTCACTTGCGTGTTGTGAAGAAGCGCCTAATACTGTTGGCTGGCTCAGCAGCCAGCTGGCTGCTTGCCCTCCGCAGCTTTGAGGGCTCGCTGCTGGATCTCGTGACAGCCTGAGAGCTCTGGGCAGAGAGGGGGGTACCATTGCATCTGGGTCCTAGTTGCCATTCAAGCCACTGCTGGGGCAGCATCTGCTCGGCAGCAATGGCCCTGGCCAGCGCCAGGTCTGCAACCAGCGCTGCACGTGGCAGTGCGCCTGCCTGTGGCCCTGGCAGAGACACTGGCTGCTGTCCCCCTTTGCCGTCGCATGGCGTGACCACACATGAGACTGCGGCAGCTCCCTGGTCTGCAGCTGCCTCGGCCACCTCAGGCTGTCCACCAGATGCTGGCCCGCACGCTGCCTCCACCGGGTCTCCTCTTGTGGCCACTGACATCCTGCTCTGCCCAACAAGCCTCTCAGCGGCTGCATCGCCTGGCTGCTGCTGAATTACTGCCTGTGCTGGCAGGTCGCTTGTGTCTGCAACAGGCTCTGAGGGGCCTTCTGCGCCCATGCAGCCAGCCCTCGTGCCTGCCTGACCCTGCATTGCGTGCCTGGGTGAGCTGAGCACCCCCGGCCCTGTGGGAGTCCCAGCGGCTGGCATGCGCACCTTGCGCTGCAGCGCCCCCCTTGCCAGCTCCATGTCGTTCTCCTTGGTGCTGCGCTTGCGCTTGTGCAGGCTGCATGCAAGGTGTCTGGGGCTGCCCGCCGGAATCCTTCGACCGCCAGGGGAGGCCCCTGCCAGCTGCACACTTGTGCCCGCCATGGCTGCACACCCTTGCGCATGCTCCTGCTGCTGCTCCTGGGCACCAGTGCGCTGCCGGCCAGGGGAAGCTGAAGGACCTGTCAGGCGACTCCTGGCCACCGCATCTGCACGCAAAAGCACAGGATGTGGGTCACGGAGTGGAGAAGATGCAGGAGAGGCCGCCTTGCACCTGCAGCCAGCCCAGAGCTGCTTGTCGGGTAGGGTCTGAAGGCTGCCATCACCCGCTAGGTGGCCTGGTGCTTGTCAGACAGCAGGGCAGTCCCGGCGCACAGCATGGCCCCCACACAACAGATGCATGCAATCACGCAGGTAACACAGCAGCACTCTCAGGATGTGCCCATCAGCAGCTGCCATGCACCAGCTCTGCGGTCTTTGCTTGACAGGCAGCAGCTGGACGAGATGGCCTGGCAGCTGCACCTGCCAGCAGGTCATGCGCAGGCCGCATCCAGGAGGGCTTCGCCGGAGCGGGAGCCCTTTGCCTCTGGCTGAGAGCGTGCCGTGCCCCCCTAAATGGCCCACTGTGCTGCCAAGGGCTACCAGCCTGCTGCAGCGCCAGAGCTCCGGCCAAAAACGGTGCATATGGTGGCTGCGGCTGCAACTTTCCTGCAGCAATGCCTGCTGCCACATCTGGGTCCAGCATGGCCCCCAGGAAGGCGCTCTCTGCCTCCTTGAGCTCCACAGGAAGGGGATGCATGTGCCGCTGGCGGCCTTGGGGGCCCGAGGTGCCGTCAATCACCAGCGCATGCCTGCACCAGGAGGGTGTTGGCTTGCTGCACATTCCGCCTGCCATAGCATGCAGAGAAGCAGTGGAGATGATGCCCCGCCTGAAGCTGTGGCTGAATCTTATGCAAGTCGCTGCTGCCCAGTGAAAAACAGCGCGCCATGCAGCTGGAGCTGACAGTCAGCAAGAGCAGTCTTTGAAGCAACACAATGCAGCCTTTCGCCTTTTGGGAGGGAAGTGGGCACAGGCTGGGCCCAGGCGCAGGGCATCAGGCTGGCCCTGAAGGCAAGCTGTGCCGGCAGATGGGCTGCTGCGAGCAGGCCAGGTCTGGCGGCTTGACTGGTGGCTCTGCCACAGCAGGCAGCGGCACAATTGCAGGAGCTGCATGACGCGTTGGGTGGGCTCCCAGAAGTGAGTCCCCCGGATAGCAAGCTGCAAGGATGCCAAGTACCCGTCGGGCAATCATTGCCTTGCTGAGGATGTGCCCATGGACCCATGGTGGACATGCCAAGGTCCTCACCTGAACCCCCAGACAGCGCGCTGCAGGGCCTCTGAGTAGCCCGCTGGCACTACAGTCTTGCTGCGCTTGAGCGCTGTAATGACGCGGGGCACTGTGCGCCACGCCTTGACCAGGGTGTACGCCTTCCTGAAGCCGATGCCCTTGATGCGGGGCAGGAAGTCGCAGCCGGCCAGCACGCAGGTGATCTGGAGCATGTCGAGGGTGAAATCGCTGAAGCTCAGCACTGCAGGAGGCAGAAGTCGTGTCGGAGGGCTGCCAGGCTAGAGGTGCAGGGATGAAGATGCAAGGGCTCAGCATTGCAGCACGGAGTGGCTGGTTCTAAGTGAGAGAGCAGCAGATACAGGCTCTGGGCAAGGGTCGAGCGCAACACTGCAGCAGGCAGACCATTGTCAGGGGCCAAGCAGTTGTGGACAGCTGCAGGGCCCCAACGCTGCAGGCGCAAGGCACTGGCTTCTGGATGCATGGTGCTGATCAGACTTTTGGGCAGGCTCACTTCGTCTGACACTGCTTCTTGGGGAATATGTGCCATCTAAGAGCGGGATGTGTCCTGCCAGCACAGCATCTGCCGCCACAGAGTAAGCTCTGCAGCTCCTCATTTTGATGTCCCTTCTGGGACAGGGTGCTGATGAAGGGCAACATTCAGCCTCCTCATGGTGCAACATTCAGCCTCCACATGGTGCACTGCCGCGCAGCACAGAGCAGGCTTGCCTCTGCACCCCCTTTTCTTCCAGTCCTTGACCTCCCCATCTTCCACTGCTGCAGTCGCTGCCGGGGCCAGCCTGCCATCAAACAGGTCCTGCAGGCGCAGGGCCTGGGCCGAGCGGCTGCCGCGGTCGCACTTGAACAGGATCAGGGGGCAGCCGTAGGGCACCAGGTCGCTGTCCTCGGTCATCACGCAGGCCACGCCCCCCTGGGCCTCGCCCAGCTGCAGGCACAGGCAGGCCCTCAGTGCGAGCCACGCAGTGGTACAGGGTGCCTTGCCTGAGGCTGCCTGCTGGGCCGCCCTGAGTCTCGTCCAGCTGCAGGGCCAGATCTCCAGGCTATAACACCATGAAGTGTCTTGAGGCACAAATGCAGGGGCTGCAGCTGCCAGTTTGAGCGCCCTGGGCCACACAGCTTCAGAAGCAGGCAGCAGCCAATGACAGGCCGGCAGCAAGTGAAGATGAGCAACGCTTGGTGTGTCTTGTAGCTGAGTGCAGGCCTTGTGTGTGCGTGCAGCGTCCACCTGACCAGCTGTAGCTTGGGCAGCCAGTAGGTGGCAGCCTGCCGGCTGATGAGCGCAAGAGAAAGCTGGGCCAGATATGCTTCTCCATTATGGTCATGCCAGGCATCGAGTGCCCGGCAGTGATACAGCTGCCTTAGAGCCCTCAACCTAAGCAGACCTGTCTGGGCAGGTCAGACCTGTGCCTGGGGACCTGTGCAGCATGCAAGCACACACGGCCAGGTGCTGTGAGCGCAAGGCTTGGCTCGTCTGAAGAGCACCTGCACCTGGTGGAGGGCCTGCGATGAGCAGAGTGCCTGACCTAACCCATCATGGCAAGGCCAGCAGGCCCACACAAGGACTGGTGCCACAGCTGCAGAGGGCCTCACCAGGGACAGGAAGGCCAACTGAGAGTCAGCCTCGTACGGGCTCACAACGAACTCGATGCCCAGCCGCTGCAGCTGCACAACCAGCTCATGCGCCATGTCTGCGGTGATGATCACGGTCTGACTGAAAGCTGTGGCCGCCTCCTTGACCTGTCCTGCAGCATGCAGCACCTTGGCCCTCTCTGCGGCCGTCCGCCTGCAGGGCAGCGGCCATGACGGTCTTGGTCTGGCCAAGCATCCAGTGGCTGCTGCATGCAGCCCCTGCAGTCTGTGCCCTGCTGTTTGCATGGAGGTGATGGGAGCAGTCGGCGCATGGCACACCACCAGAGCTGGTTCCTTCACCTGCCCTGCTGCATGCAGTGCAGCAGCTGTGTTTGTCAGAGTCTGACCACATGATGTCCCAGCCCCCTGCTGCATGTAGCAGGAGGAGGGTATAGTCGCCTGCTGCCCCTCGGCTGCAGTGACCATCTGTGGACTGGCCAGTCACCACTCCGTCTGTCCTGCTGCATCCACTCCCTCTCAATGGTCAACTGCCTGCTACTCCGGCAAGGTACCTGTCAGGGTTGCAGGTGCTGGCCATGCACTCAGGGCACAGCACAGGCAGAGATGATTGGTGGCTGTGATTCAATGAAGTGAGGTTTCCTATGGCCAGCAATAAGGTGTGTGCAGGATGCAACAGGGGCAGGGCAGCGTTTCACAGCAGGTCCACCTGCTGGCACTTCTCTGCTGGCGAGTCTGCTCCTTGGCCGGCAGGGAGCCCCCATCAAACACCACCTGAAGCAGGTGCAGGCTGGGTGTCAGCAGATGCCTTTGGCAGCTTCACAACAAGATGGGCACCCTTAAAGTGCTGGTGGACTCACGACAGGAACAATTCCACAGGTGGTCAGCATCTCCAACATCCTCAAGCAAAATGAGATGTATGGTGCGGGCTGACCCCTGGCAGTCCACCTGCAAGATATCAATGACTGGGTGTCCAGCTGCAGGCAGGGGCACAGGGGGAACCAGGCACTGTCAAGGTGTGCACCACAAATTGCCCGTGCCCAGCTCAGTTGCACAGCCTGCACAGCCGCGATGCAGCCAGGCCATGGCATCCACGCCACATCTTCTCCCACGCAGCGTCTCCAGGTGGACCAGATTTAGATAGGGACGGATCTCATCGTGCAGCCCCTTGATGCCCATCTAAGTAGCAGGGCAGCAGCACTGGCATCACAGCTGTGCTCTTGGCCTTGACATGGATGAGGGTGAGGGCTATGGCGCCACTCAGACGCTGTGCTCCCTTTGATCTATGTGCAGGGTGCTTCGATCTGCAAAGACTTATCGAGGAGCTTGCTCTTAGTGCCTCACTCCGCCAGCGAAAGGCTGGTCAACGCACATGGCAATCTGCTCGAAGTATGATCTTGACACCTTCAGATGGTCTTGAGGAATCGTGAAGCACACGGTACTTGCGCTTAGACTCTCAGGGTAAGGGTACTCTGGTCGACAGTAGGTCAAGTGGGAGAGTCCATTCACCCTCCAATTTTGCCAGCCCAGCATGGGTGTGGATCTGCCTTTGCTGTCCTCAAGCAACCTGCAGTGGAACAAGTTGGCTGCAGTGTTGGCCTACCTGCAGGGTCAGATGGCAATCCTGCAGGCACAGGTCTCTATTCCCGCCATGCTTGAAGGCAGTTTGCCTGTACCAGACACAGTGATGCTGGAGCGCCATTGTGCAGGCACAGGAATACTTCTTGCCCCAATTGCTGGTGTTCCACAACAGAATTCAGGGCCCTGAGGAGCAGACCCTGCTGGATGAAGGCAGCCTTCAGTTGCTGCTTGGCAGGCACCTCAAAATGCTGCAGCAGCTGGCACAGTTCGTCCTGGAGCTGCAAGCCCTGTGCCTGAACATGCTCTGCCAGCTGGGGGCAATCTGTGCAGAGCAAACCAGGAAGCACACCATCTATGAGGGTGAGCAGCCTGGTGACCCTGCACCATGGGTGTGTGCTTGACATGTGGCAGTGCTGGGCAGGTGATCAGACTTTGCCTGGCATTGCCTCTTGTGTGTTGCAACCTGGTGTGCAAAAGGCAGCAGGGGTGGCACAACACACTCTCCTATGCTAAGGACCCACCGCGTGCTGCTGCCGCAGGCCTGCATGCAACGAGCAGCATGTTAGTCAGGGGAGGCAATGAGCAGCATGTCCAGCCCAAGGGAAGGGTCTGTGCCCTACCATGCTAATAGCCAATGGCGTGCTGCAGGTCTGCATGCTACAAGCAGCGTGTGCAGCCTGGGGCAGGGCCTGGCGCTCCTGGTGCGCATCGACCATCTGCTGATGACAAAGCTGCACTGGGCCATTGCATCTCAGGCCTTCTCTAAGTGAGCAGTGGCATGCGACTGCACAGTCAGGCTGCATCGCTGCTGATGCCTTAAGTGGGCCCCCACCCCTTAGAGCCCATGCACTTCACTGAGACGGTCTCTGGCAGAGCACTCTGTTCTGCGTGCCCCCAGTGATGAATTTTGCCTGACGTTGTGGTTTGCAGTACTGGTGGCGGGGGGTCTCACACATGCCCTGCCAAGTGCAGCATGCTGGAGGCGATTGGCGCAGACCCAGAGAACTTTGCGCCACAGCAGCAGCAGCAGGCGCAGCAGCTGCAAGCTGTGGTGATGGACCTGCAGCTGCAGCTGCTGGGGCGCGGCCTGTTCCGGCAGTTCCTGTCGCAGGGCGTGGGCCCCAGCAGTGATGCTGCAGAGGTCTGCGGGCATGGCCAGTTTTCAGAGGCCCTCTCCAGCATTCTGAGGTGATCTGGCCTGCAAATTGCAGACTGCTGGCCTCCCACGGCACTCCTGCTCAGGGGCCGGGCTGCAGTGAACTTTTGGCAGGCTGTGTACTCAAGCTTGGATGAGTGGGCGACAGGACATGCATTTGAAGCACTTGAAGTGGTCTTTGCATGAAGTTGGCGCTGAAGGCAGAGTGTACACAGATCCAGCAATTAAACCTGATCCGTGGCAAGACAGCTGCATCTTTGCTCCAGGCCTCAGTATGCGCTTGGCCTGGCTGCAGGCAGGAGCTGGGGAGAGTGTGCCGTTCCATCAGCACAGCAGAAGAGCGGCCAGCGGACCGGAGCAGCCTGCTGGGCCTGCTGGCACTCACCGTGCTGCATGCACATCTGCACCCGCACAAGCCCGGCCCCGACAAGAAGCTCATGCAGCAGGCTCTGGGTGTGCACAGGCAGGTGTGCCTATCTGTGTCTGCTGGCTGCTGCACCTTGCTTTACTAAGCAGGTGAACCACTGGGTGCAGTGTTACATGGGCCGCTGTTCTTACCGTCAAGACCTGCCCTCCAATGCTGTGGGGTTGCATGTGCAGGTGTGATGAGCAGCTGCTTTAGTGCTGTACTTGCTGCCCAGGCAGCTTGGTGATTGGTTCCAGGGCATCTTGGTCTGCACATTTTGAGGGGCCCTTTGCAGTTGTCTCATGACGCCTTAGTTTGTGCTGGCATCCTCGTCTTGCCAACCCGGAAGCTGGTGCTGGCGCAGATACCGCTGGTGACAGTTTTCGCCGATCATGCGCTGCCGCCTGCCAGCTTCCTATTCCAGATGCTGCCAGATGGCGCAGATAGCTACCTGCCTGCCAACTATGAGCGCCAGGTGACATGGTGACGACACACTGACGACAAGCAAGCAGAGTATCACGAGCCTTCAGTAAAGCCCTGACAAGCTGGAACCCTGCTGTCATGCTCTGTCAAGGCTGTGCCCTCTGACAGCAGACATCGCACTCTCTTGCACCCTCACTCAGGCAGCAGGCTGGCCCATGCAGGCACTGCAGCACCGCAGCACCTTCCTGGGGTTGGTCATGGCTGGCTTCGGGGCAGAGGTCCAGCAGAGCGCCCTGGCTGTGGCGGCCTGGGAGGGGCAGGTCACCCTGATGATGAGGTGCACTGACTGGTAGGTGGCCTGCAGCGCCGCTGTCATTCACTGCTGCACCTCGTGCAGTTGCCTCCGCGATATTGACGTGCACTGTTGTTGGGTTGGCCCTCCCTTTGCCACTGGCACCAAGCCATCAGCAATCTGTGAGCTGCTGCAGGTCGCCCAAGCAGAAGCGGGCACTGGCAGCTGCCCTGGTTCACGGGGTCTCCCTGGCAGCTGCCCAGAGGGGGCGCCTCTTGCTGCGCATGCAGCTGCTGGCTGCTGATGGAACAGACCTGGGTGGCCAGGCACAGCAGCAAGTGGCTGCGCTGCTGTGCTGCATCAAGGTGAATGGCTTGCAGGATGGTCTGAATGCACAGGGTCATGCTCTATGGGTCATTCGCTGCCTAATGCCGGCATGCCAACACATTCCAAGAATTCATTGGCCATATGAGCGCTGCAGCATTGTGTCCTGCAAGTGCCTGACGAGTGGCAGCCGCAGACTGTCTTCTTCCTGCAGGGCATTGCTGGCTACCTGCAGCGCTCTGATGGTCTTCTCTTTGCTGCACTTCCAGCACTGCAACAGCAGGCCGAGGCACAGCTACAGGTAGGTGTGGGCGCCATCTTGCCTGGCCATGCTGCACCTCGCCTGCCCACCCCAAAACCTCCCCCCCTCCC